>CM042690.1:558476915-558905052 GCA_023614405.1 Avena insularis | reverse complement strand
TGTTGTTACTAAAAAGAACACACATGCAATGACACTGTGGATTCATGGGTGGATTGTGAAAAGAACACACATGCAATGACACTGTGGATCCATTGGTGGTATGTGAAAGAACACACATGCAAATAACTACGTTGTTACTAAAAAACAACACACATGCAATGACACCGGTGGATCCATAGGTGGATTATGAAATGAACACACATGCAATGACACCGGTGGATCCATAGGGTGGTATGTGAGAAGAACACACATTTCAATGACTCTGTTTTGTTACTAAAAAGAACACACATGCAATGACACTGTGGATCAATAGGTGGTATGTGAAGAGATCACACATGCAAATGACTCTGTGGATCCATAGGTGGTATGTGAAAAAGAACACACATGCAAAATGACTCTAGTTGTTGTTACTAAAAAGAACACACATGCAATGACACTGTGGATCCATGGGTGGATTGTGAAAAGAGCACACATGCAATGACACTGTGATCCATATGTGGTATGTGAAAAGAAACACACATGCAATGACTCGTTGTTGTTAGTGAAAGAACACACATGCAATAACACTGGTGGATCCATGTGTGGTCTCTAAAGAGAGCACACATTTCAATGACTCTTGTTGTTGTTAGTAAAAAGAACACACATGCAATGACACTAGTGGATCCATGTGTGGTCTCTGAAGAGAGCACACATGCAATGGCACTGGTTGTTACTAAAAAGAACACACATGCAATGACATTGTGGATCCATGTGTGTGGATTGTGAAGAGAACACACATGCAAAATGACTCTGGTTGTTGTTACTAAAAGGAACACACATGCAATGACACTGGTGGATCCATGGGTGGATTGTGAAAAGAACACACATGCAATGACACTGGTGGATCCATAGGTGGTATGTGAAAAGAACACACATGCAAAATGACTGGTTGTTGTTACTAAAAAGAACACACATGCAATGACACTAGTGGATCCATGTGTGGTCTCTCAGAGAGAACACACATTTCAATGACACTGGTGGATCCATGTGGTATGAAAAGAACACACATGCAAAATGACTGGTTGTTGTTACTAAAAGAACACATGCAATGACATCAGGGATCCATGTGTGGTCTCTGTGAGAGAACACACATTTCAATGACAGTGGGGACATGTGTGGTCTCTGAAGAGAGCACACATGCAATGACACTAGTTGTTGTTACTAAAAAGAACACACATGCAATGACACTAGTGGATCCATGTGTGGATTGTGAAGAGAACACGCATGCAATGACACTGGTGGATCCATAGGTGGTATGTGAAAAGAACACACATGCAAAATGACTCTGGTTGTTGTTAGTGAAAAGAACACAGATGCAATGACATCAGGTGGATCCATGTGTGGTCTCTAAAGAGAGCACACATTTCAATGTCTCTTGTTGTTGTTAGTAAAAAGAACACACATGCAATGACACTGGTGGATCCATGGGTGGATTGTGAAAAGAGCACACATGCAATGACACTGGTGATCCATATGTGGTATGTGAAAAGAACACATGCAATGACTCTGGTTGTTGTTAGTGAAAAGAACACATGCAATGACACTCAGGATCCATGTGTGGTCTCTAAAGAGAACACACATTTCAATGACTCTTGTTGTTGTTAGTAAAGAACACACATGCAATGACATCAGGGATCCATGTGTGGTCTCTGAAGAGAGCACACATGCAATGCCACTGGTTGTTGTTACTAAAAAGAACACACATGCAATGACACTAGTGGATCCATGTGTGGATTGTGAAGAGAACAGGCATGCAATTACACCGATGGATCCATAGGTGGTATGTGAAAAGAACACACATGCAAAATGACTGGTTGTTGTTACTAAAAAACACACATGCAATGACACTGTGGATCCATGTGTGGTTCAGAGAAGAGAACACATTTCAATGACACTGGTGGATCCATAGGTGGTATGTGAAAAGAACACACATGCAAAATGACTGGTTGTTGTTACTAAAAAGAACACATGCAATGACACTGGTGGATCCATGTGTGGTCTCTGTAGATCAGATCCATGTGGTCTGAGAGGAACACACATGTCAATGACACTGGTGGTATGTGACAAGGTTGTTGTTACTAAAAAGAACACACATGCAATGACACCAAGTGATCCATGGATGGATTGCGAAAAGAACACACATGCAATGACACTGGTGGATCCATAGGTGGTATGTGAAAAGAACACACATGGAAAATGACTCTGGTTGTTGTTAGTGAAAAGAACACACATGCAATGACACTAGTGGATCCATAGGTGGTATGTGAAAAGAACACACATGCAAAATGACTCTGGTTGTTGTTACTAAAAAGAACACACATGCAATGACTCTGGTGGATCCATGGGTGGATTGTGAAAAGAACACACATGCAATGACACTGGTGGATCCATAGGTGGTATGTGAAAATAACACACATGCAAAATGACTCTGGTTGTTGTTACTAAAAAGAACACACATGCAATGACACTGGTGGATCCATAGGTGGATTATGAAATGAACACACATGCATTTACACTAGTGGATCCATAGGTGGTATGTGAGAAGAACACACATTTCAATGACTCTGGTTGTTGTTACTAAAAAGAACACACATGCAATGACACTGGTGGATCCATAGGTGGTATGTGAAGAGATCACACATGCAAAATGACTCTTGTGGATCCATAGGTGGTATGTGAAAAGAACACACATGCAAAATGACTCTGGTTGTTGTTACTAAAAAGAACACACATGCAATAACACTGGTGGATCCATGGGTGGATTGTGAAAAGAGCACACATGCAATGACACTGGTGATCCATATGTGGTATGTGAAAAGAACACACATGCAATGACTCGAAAAGAACATGCAATGACATCATGGATCCATGTGTCTTCTCTAAAGAGAGCACACATTTCAATGACTCTTGTTGTTGTTACTAAAAAGAACACACATGCAATGACACTGGTGGATCCATGTGTGGTCTCTGTAGAGAACACACATTTCAATGACACTGGTGGACCCATGTGTGGTCTCTGAAGAGAGCACACATGCAATGACACTGGTTGTTGTTACTAAAAAGAACACACATGCAATGACACTAGTGGATCCATGTGTGGATTGTGAAGAGAACACGCATGCAATGACACTGGTGGATCCATAGGTGGTATGTGAAAAGAACACACATGCAAAATGACTCTGGTTGTTGTTAGTGAAAAGAACACAGATGCAATGACACTGGTGGATCCATGTGTGGTCTCTAAAGAGAGCACACATTTCAATGACTCTTGTTGTTGTTAGTAAAAAGAACACACATGCAATGACACTGGTGGATCCATGGGTGGATTGTGAAAAGAGCACACATGCAATGACACTGGTGATCCATATGTGGTATGTGAAAAGAACACACATGCAATGACTCTGGTTGTTGTTAGTGAAAAGAACACAGATGCAATGACACTGGTGGATCCATGTGTGGTCTCTAAAGAGAGCACACATTTCAATGACTCTTGTTGTTGTTAGTAAAAAGAACACACATGCAATGACACTGGTGGATCCATGTGTGGTCTCTGAAGAGAGCACACATGCAATGCCACTGGTTGTTGTTACTAAAAAGAACACACATGCAATGACACTAGTGGATCCATGTGTGGATTGTGAAGAGAACAGGCATGCAATTACACCGATGGATCCATAGGTGGTATGTGAAAAGAACACACATGCAAAATGACTGGTTGTTGTTACTAAAAAAACACACATGCAATGACACTGGTGGATCCATGTGTGGTCTGTATAGAGAACACACATTTCAATGACACTGGTGGATCCATATGTGGTATGTGAAAAGAACACACATGCAAAATGACTGGTTGTTGTTACTAAAAAGAACACATGCAATGACACTGGTGGATCCATGTGTGGTCTCTGTAGAGAACACACATGTCAATGACACTGGTGGATCGATATGTGGTATGTGAAAAGAACGCACATGCAAAATGACCCTGGTTGTTGTTACTAAAAAGAACACACATGCAATGACACTGGCGGATCCATGGATGGATTGCGAAAAGAACACACATGCAATGACACTGGTGGATCCATAGGTGGTATGTGAAAAGAACACACATGGAAAATGACTCTGGTTGTTGTTAGTGAAAAGAACACACATGCAATGACACTAGTGGATCCATAGGTGGTATGTGAAAAGAACACACATGCAAAATGACACTGGTTGTTGTTACTAAAAAGAACACACATGCAATGACTCTGGTGGATCCATGGGTGGATTGTGAAAAGAACACACATGCAATGACACTGGTGGATCCATAGGTGGTATGTGAAAATAACACACATGCAAAATGACTCTGGTTATTATTACTAAAAAGAACACACATGCAATGACACTGGTGGATCCATAGGTGGATTATGAAATGAACACACATGCATTTACACTAGTGGATCCATAAGTGGTATGTGAGAAGAACACACATTTCAATGACTCTGGTTGTTGTTACTAAAAAGAACACACATGCAATGACACTGGTGGATCCATAGGTGGTATGTGAAGAGATCACACATGCAAAATGACTCTGGTGGATCCATAGGTGGTATGTGAAAAGAACACACATGCAAAATGACTCTGGTTGTTGTTACTAAAAAGAACACACATGCAATAACACTGGTGGATCCATGGGTGGATTGTGAAAAGAGCACACATGCAATGACACTGGTGATCCATATGTGGTATGTGAAAAGAACACACTTGCAATGACTCTGGTTGTTGTTAGTGAAAAGAACACAGATGCAATGACACTGGTGGATCCATGTGTCTTCTCTAAAGAGAGCACACATTTCAATGACTCTTGTTGTTGTTAGTAAAAAGAACACACATGCAATGACACTGGTGGATCCATGTGTGGTCTCTGAAGAGAGCACACATGCAATGACACTGGTTGTTGTTACTAAAAAGAACACACATGCAATGACACTAGTGGATCCATGTGTGGATTGTGAAGAGAACACACATGCAATTACACTGGTGGATCCATAGGTGGTATGTGAAAAGAACACACATGCAAAATGACTGGTTGTTGTTAGTAAGAAGAACACACATTCAATGACACTGGTGGATCCATGTGTGGTCTCTGTAGAGAACACACATTTCAATGACACCGGTGGATCCATATGTGGTATGTGAAAAGAACACACAAGCAAAATGACTGGTTGTTGTTACTAAAAAGAACACACATGCAATGCCACTGGTGGATCCATGTGTGGTCTCTGATGAGAACACACATTTCAATGACACTGCTGGATCCATATTGTGTATGTGAAAAGAACACACATGCAAAATGACTCTGGTTGTTGTTACTAAAAAGAACACACATGCAATGACACTGGTGGATCCATGGATGGATTGCGAAAAGAACACAGACACTGGTGGATCCATAGGTGGTATGTGAAAAGAACACACATGCAAAATGACTCGGGTTGTTGTTACTAAAAAGAACACACATGCAATGACACTGGTGGATCCATAGGTGGTATGTGAATTGAACACACATGCAAAATGACTCTGGTTGTTTTTACTAAAATGAACACACATGCAATGACACTGGTGGATCCATGGGTGGATTGTGAAAAGAACACACATGCAATGACACTTGTGGATCCATAGGTGGTATGTGAAAAGAACACACATGCAAAATGACTGGTTGTTGTTACTAAAAAGAACACACATGCAATGACACTGGTGGAGCCATGTGTGGTCTGTGTAGAGAACACACATTTCAATGACACTGGTGGATCCATATGTGGTATGTGAAAAGAACACACATGCAAAATGACTGGTTGTTGTTACTAAAAAGAACACACATGCGATGACACTGGTGGATCCATGTGTGGTCTCTGTAGAGAACACACATTTCAATGACACTGGTGGATCCATGTGTGGTCTCTGAAGAGAACACACATGCAATGACACTGGTTGTTGTTACTAAAAAGAACACACATGCAATGACACTGGTGGATCCATGTGTGGTCTCTGAAGAGAGCACACATGTAATGCCACTGGTTGTTGTTACTAAAAAGAACACACATGCAATGACACTAGTGGATCCATGTGTGGATTGTGAAGAGAACAGGCATGCAATTACACCGATGGATCCATAGGTGGTATGTGAAAAGAACACACATGCAAAATGACTCTGGTTGTTGTTACTAAAAAGAACACACATGCAATGACACTGGTGGATCCATGGGTGGATTGTAAAAAGAGCACACATGCAATGACACTAGTGGATCCATATGTGGTATGTGAAAAGAACACACATGCAAAATGACTCTGGTTGTTGTTACTAAAAAGAGCACACATGCAATGACACTGGTGATCCATATGTGGTATGTGAAAAGAACACACATGCAATGACTCTGGTTGTTGTTAGTGAAAAGAACACAGATGCAATGACACAGGTGGATCCATGTGTGGTCTCAAAAGAGAGCACACATTTCAATGACTCTTGTTGTTGTTAGTAAAAAGAACACACATGCAATGACACTGGTAGATCCATGTGTGGTCTCTAAAGAGAGCACACATGCAATGACACTGGTTGTTCGTACTAAAAAGAACACACATGCAATGACACTAGTGGATCCATGTGTGGATTGTGAAGAGAACACACATGCAATGACACTGGTGGATCCGTAGGTGGTATGTGAGAAGAACACACATGCAAACTGACTCTGGTTGTTGTTACTAAAAATAATACACATGCAATGACACTGGTGGATCCATGGGTTGATTGTGAAAAGAACACACATGCAATGACACTGGTGGATCCAAAGGTGGTATGTGAAAAGAACACACATGCAAAATGACTCTGGTTGTTGTTACTAAAAACAACACACATGCAATGACACTGGTGGATCCATAGGTGGATTATGAAATGAACACACATGCATTGACACTAGTGGATCCATAGGTGGTATGTGAGAAGAACACACATTTCAATGACTCTGGTTGTTGTTACTAAAAAGAACACACATGCAATGACACTGGTGGATCCATAGGTGGTATGTGAAGAGATCACACATGCAAAATGACTCTGGTGGATCCATAGGTGGTATGTGAAAAGAACACACATGCAAAATGACTCTGGTTGTTGTTACTAAAAAGAACACACATGCAATAATACTGGTGGATCCATGGGTGGATTGTGAAAAGAGAACACATGCAATGACACTGGTGATCCATATGTGGTATGTGAAAAGAACACACATGCAATGACTGGTTGTTGTTAGTGAAAAGAACACATATGCAATGACACTGGTGGATCCATGTGTGGTCTCTAAAGAGAGCACACATTTCAATGACTCTTGTTGTTGTTAGTTAAAAGAACACACATGCAATGACACTGGTGGATCCATGTGTGGTCTCTGAAGAGAGCACACATGCAATGACACTGGTTGTTGTTACTAAAAAGAACACACATGCAATGACACTAGTGGATCCATGTGTGAATTGTGAAGAGAACACACATGCAATGACACTGGTGGATCCATAGATGGTATGTGAAAAGAACACACATGCAAAATGACTGGTTGTTGTTACTAAAAAGAACACACATGCAATGACACTGGTGGATCCATAGATGGTATGTGAAAAGAACACACATGCAAAATGACTGGTTGTTGTTACTAAAAAGAACACACATGCAATGACACTGGTGGATCCATGTGTGGTCTCTGTAGAGAACACACATTTCAATGATACTGGTGGATCCATATGTGGTATGTGAAAAGAACACACATGCAAAATGACCCTAGTTGTTGTTACTAAAAAGAACACACATGCAATGACACTGGTGGATCCATGGATGGATCGCGAAGAGAACACACATGCAATGACACTGGTTGTTGTTACTAAAAAGAACACACATGCAATGACACTGGTGGATCCATGTGTGGTCTCTGAAGAGAGCACACATGCAATGCCACTGGTTGTTGTTACTAAAAAGAACACACATGCAATGACACTAGTGGATCCATGTGTGGATTGTGAAGAGAACAGGCATGCAATTACACCGATGGATCCATAGGTGGTATGTGAAAAGAACACACATGCAAAATGACTGGTTGTTGTTACTAAAAAAACACACATGCAATGACACTGGTGGATCCATGGGTGGATTGTAAAAAGAGCACACATGCAATGACACTAGTGGATCCATATGTGGTATGTGAAAAGAACACACATGCAAAATGACTCTGGTTGTTGTTACTAAAAAGAACACACATGCAATGACACTGGTGGATCCATGGGTGGATTGTGAAAAGAGCACACATGCAATGACACTGGTGATCCATATGTGGTATGTGAAAAGAACACACATGCAATGACTCTGGTTGTTGTTAGTGAAAAGAACACAGATGCAATGACACGGGTGGATCCATGTGTGGTCTCTAAAGAGAGCACACATTTCAATGACTCTTGTTGTTGTTAGTAATAAGAACACACATGCAATGACACTGGTGGATCCATGTGTGGTCTCTAAAGAGAGCACACATGCAATGACACTGGTTGTTCGTACTAAAAAGAACACACATGCAATGACACTAGTGGATCCATGTGTGGATTGTGAAGAGAACACACATGCAATGACACTGGTGGATCCGTAGGTGGTATGTGAGAAGAACACACATGCAAACTGACTCTGGTTGTTGTTACTAAAAAGAATACACATGCAATGACACTGGTGGATCCATGGGTGGATTGTGAAACAAACACACATGCAATGACACTGGTGGATCCAAAGGTGGTATGTGAAAAGAACACACATGCAAAATGACTCTGGTTGTTGTTACTAAAAACAACACACATGCAATGACACTGGTGGATCCATAGGTGGATTATGAAATGAACACACATGCATTGACACTAGTGGATCCATAGGTGGTATGTGAGAAGAACACACATTTCAATGACTCTGGTTGTTGTTACTAAAAAGAACACACATGCAATGACACTGGTGGATCCATAGGTGGTATGTGAAGAGATCACACATGCAAAATGATTCTAGTGGATCCATAGGTGGTATGTGAAAAGAACACATATGCAAAATGACTCTGGTTGTTGTTACTAAAAAGAACACACATGCAATAATACTGGTGGATCCATGGGTGGATTGTGAAAAGAGAACACATGCAATGACACTGGTGATCCATATGTGGTATGTGAAAAGAACACACATGCAATGACTAGTTGTTGTTAGTGAAAAGAACACATATGCAATGACACTGGTGGATCCATGTGTGGTCTCTAAAGAGAGCACACATTTCAATGACTCTTGTTGTTGTTAGTTAAAAGAACACACATGCAATGACACTGGTGGATCCATGTGTGGTCACTGAAGAGAGCACACATGCAATGACACTGGTTGTTGTTACTAAAAAGAACACACATGCAATGACACTAGTGTATCCATGTGTGAATTGTGAAGATAAAACACATGCAATGACACTGGTGGATCCATAGATGGTATGTGAAAAGAACACACATGCAAAATGACTGGTTGTTGTTACTAAAAAGAACACACATGCAATGACACTGGTGGATCCATAGATGGTATGTGAAAAGAACACACATGCAAAATGACTGGTTGTTGTTACTAAAAAGAACACACATGCAATGACACTGGTGGATCCATGTGTGGTCTCTTTAGAGAACACACATTTCAATGATACTGGTGGATCCATATGTGGTATGTGAAAAGAACACACATGCAAAATGACCCTAGTTGTTGTTACTAAAAAGAACACACATGCAATGACACTGGTGGATCCATGGATGGATCGCGAAAAGAACACACATGCAATGACACTGGTGGATCCATAGGTGGTATGTGAAAAGAACACACATGCAAAATGACTCTGGTTGTTGTTACTAAAAAGAACACACATGCAATGACACTGGTGGATCCATAGGTGGTATGTGAATTGAACACACATGCAAAATGACTCTGGTTGTTGTTACTATAAAGAACACACATGCAATGACACGGGTGTATCCATGGGTGGATTGTGAAAAGAACACACATGCAATGACACTGGTGGAGCCATAGGTGGTATGTGAAAAGAACACACATGCAATGACTCTAGTTGTTGTTAGTGAAAAGAACATACATGCAATGATACCGGTGGATCCATGTGTGGTCTCTGTAGAGAACACACATTTCAATGACACTGGTGGATTCATAGGTGGTATGTGAAAAGAACACACATGCAAAATGACACTGGTTGTTACTAAAAAGAACACACATGTAATGACTCTAGTGGATCCATGGGTGTATTGTGAAAAGAACACACATGCAATTACACTAGTGGATCCATAGGTGGTATGTGAAAAGAACACACATGCAAAATGACTCTGGTTGATGTTACTAAAAAGAACACACATGCAATGATACTAGTGGATCCATAGGTGAATTATGAAATGAACACACATGCATTGACACTAGTGGATCCATAGGTGGTATGTGAGAAGAACATACATTTCAATGACTCTGGTTGTTTCTAGTAAAAAGTACACACATGCTATGACACTGGTGGATCCATAGGTGGTGTGTGAAGAGATCACACATGCTAAATGACTCTGGTGGATCCATAGGTGGTATGTGAAAAGAACACACATGCAAAATGACTCTGGTTGTTGTTACTAAAAATAACACACATGCAATGACACTGGTGGATCCATGGGTGGATTGTGAAAAGAGCTCACATGCAATGACACTGGTGATCCATATGTGGTATGTGAAAAGAACACACATGCAATGTCTCTGGTTGTTGTTAGTGAAAAGAACACAGATGCAATGACACTGGTGGATACATGTGTGGTCTCTAAAGAGAGCACACATTTCAATGACTCTTGTTGTTGTTTTTAAATAGAACACACATGCAATGACACTGGTGGATCCATGTGTGGTCTTTGAAGAGAGCACACATGCAATGACACTAGTTGTTGTTACTAAAAAGAACACACATGCAATGACACTAGTGGATCCATGTGTGGATTGTGAAGAGAACACACATGCAATGCCACTGGTCGATCCATATGTGGTATGTGAAAAGAACACACATGCAAAATGACCCTGGTTGTTGTTACTAAAAAGAACACACATGCAATGACACTGGTGGATCCATGTGTGGTCTCTGTAGAGAACACACATTTCAATGACACTGGTGGATCCATATGTGGTATGTCAAAAGAAAACACATGCAAAATGACTCTGGTTGTTGTTACTAAAAAGAACACACATGCAATGACACTGGTGGATCCATAGGTGGTATTTGAATTGAACACATATGCAAAATGACTCTTGTTGTTGTTACTAAAAAGAACACACATGCAATTACACTGGTGTATCCATGGGTGGATTGTGAAAAGAACACACATGCAATGACACTGGTGGATCCATAGGTGGTATGTGAAAAGAACACACATGCAATGACTCTAGTTGTTGTTAGCGAAAAGAACATACATGCAATGACACCGGTGGATCCTGTGTGGTCTCTGTAGAGAAAACACATTTCAATGACACTGGTGGATCCATAGGTGGTATGTGAAAAGAACACACATGCTAAATGACTCTGGTTGTTGTTAGTGAAAAGAACACACATGCAATGACACTGGTGGATCCATAGGTGGTATGTGAAAAGAACACACTTGCAAAATGACTTTGGTTGTTGTTACTAAAAAGAACACACATGCAATGACTCTGGTGGATCCATGGGTGGATTGTGAAAAGAAGACACATGCAATGACACTGGTGGATCCATAGGTGGTATGTGAAAAGAACACACATGCAATGACTCTAGTTGTTGTTAGTGAAAAGAACATACATGCAATGACACCGGTGGATCCATGTGTGGTATCTGTAGAGAACTCACATTTCAATGACACTGGTGGATCCATAGGTGGTATGTGAAAAGAACACACATGCAAAATGACTCTGGTTGTTGTTAGTGAAAAGAACACACATGCAATGACACTGGTGGATCCATTGGTGGTATGTGAAAAGAACACACATGCAAAATGACACTGGTTGTTACTAAAAAGAACACACATGCAATGACTCTAGTGGATCCATGGGTGGATTGTGAAAAGAACACACATGCAATTACACTAGTGGATCCATAGGTGGTATGTGAAAAGAACACACATGCAAAATGACTCTGGTTGATGTTACTAAAAAGAACACACATGCAATGATACTAGTGGATCCATAGGTGAATTATGAAATGAACACACATGCATTGACACTAGTGGATCCATAGGTGGTATGTGAGAAGAACATACATTTCAATGACTCTGGTTGTTGTTACTAAAAAGAACACACATGCAATGACACTGGTGGATCCATAGGTGGTATGTGAAGAGATCACACATGCAAAATGACTCTGGTGGATCCATAGGTGGTATGTGAAAAGAACACACATGCAAAATGACTCTGGTTGTTGTTACTAAAAATAACACACATGCAATGACACTGGTGGATCCATGGGTGGATTGTGAAAAGAGCACACATGCAATGACACTGGTGATCCATATGTGGTATGTGAAAAGAACACACATGCAATGTCTCTGGTTGTTGTTAGTGAAAAGAACACAGATGCAATGACACTGGTGGATACATGTGTGGTCTCTAAAGAGAGAACACATTTCAATGACTCTTGTTGTTGTTTTTAAAAAGAACACACATGCAATGACACTGGTGGATCCATGTGTGGTCTTTGAAGAGAGCACACATGCAATGACACTAGTTGTTGTTACTAAAAAGAACACACATGCAATGACACTAGTGGATCCATGTGTGGATTGTGAAGAGAACACACATGCAATGACACTGGTGGATCCATATGTGGTATGTGAAAAGAACACACATGCAAAATGACCCTGGTTGTTGTTACTAAAAAGAACACACATGCAATGACACTGGTGGATCCATGTGTGGTCTCTGTAGAGAACACACATTTCAATGACACTGGTGGATCCATATGTGGTATGTCAAAAGAAAACACATGCAAAATGACTCTGGTTGTTGTTACTAAAAATAACACACATGCAATGACACTGGTGGATCCATAAGTGGTATGTGAATTGAACACATATGCAAAATGACTCTTGTTGTTGTTACTAAAAAGAACACACATGCAATTACACTGGTGTATCCACGGGTGGATTGTGAAAAGAACACACATGCAATGACACTGGTGGATCCATAGGTGGTATGTGAAAAGAACACACATGCAATGACTCTAGTTGTTGTTAGCGAAAAGAACATACATGCAATGACACCGGTGGATCCTGTGTGGTCTCTGTAGAGAAAACACATTTCAATGACACTGGTGGATCCATAGGTGGTATGTGAAAAGAACACACATGCTAAATGACTCTGGTTGTTGTTAGTGAAAAGAACACACATGCAATGACACTGGTGGATCCATAGGTGGTATGTGAAAAGAACACACTTGCAAAATGACTTTGGTTGTTGTTACTAAAAAGAACACACATGCAATGACTCTGGTGGATCCATGGGTGGATTGTGAAAAGAACACACATGCAATGACACTGGTGGATCCATAGGTGGTATGTGAAAAGAAGACACATGCAAAATGACTCTGGTTGTTGTTACTAAAAATAACAAACATGCAATGACACTGGTGGATCCATGTGTGGTCTTTGTAGAGAACACACAATTCAATGACACTGGTGGATCCATATGTGGTATGTGAAAAGAACACACATGCAATGACTCTGGTTGTTGTTAGTGAAAAGAACACACATGCAATGACACTAGTGGATCCATAGGTGGTATGTGAGAAGAACACACATGCAAAATGACTCTGGTTGTTGTTACTAAAAAGAACACACATGCAATGACATTGGTGGATCCATAGGTGGATTATGAAATGAACACACATGCAATGACACTTGTGGATCCATAGGTGGTATGTGAGAAGAACACACATGCAAAATGACTCTGGTTGTTGTTACTAAAAATAACACACATGCAATGACACTGGTGGATTCATGGGTGGATTGTGAAAATAATACACATGCAATGACACTGGTGGATCCATAGGTGGTATGTGAAAAGAACACACATGCAAAATGACTCTGGTTGTTGTTACTAAAACAACACACATGCAATGACACTGGTGGATCCATAGGTGGATTATGAAATGAACACACATGCAATGACACTGGTGGATCCATAGGTGGTATGTGAGAAGAACACACATTTCAATGACTCTGATTGTTGTTACTAAAAAGAACACACATGCAATGACACCGATGGATCCATAGGTGGTATGTGAAGAGATCACACATGCAAAATGGCTCTGGTGGATCCATAGGTGGTATGTGAAAAGAACACACATGCAAAATGACTCTAGTTGTTGTTACTAAAACAACACACATGCAATGACACTGGTGGATCCATGGGTGGATTGTGAAAAGAGCACACATGCAATGACTCTGGTTATTGTTAGTGAAAAGAACACACATGCAATGACACTGGTGGATCCATGTGTGGTCTCTAAAGAGAGCACACATTTCAATGACTCTTGTTGTTGTTACTAAAAAGAACACACATGCAATGACACTGGTGGATCCATGTGTGGTCTCTGAAGAGAGCACACATGCAATGACACTGGTGGATCCATGTGTGGTCTCTGAAGAGAGCACACATGCAATGACACTGGTTGTTGTTACTAAAAAGAACACACATGCAATGACACTAGTGGATCCATGTGTGAATTGTGAAGAGAACACACATGCAATGACACTGGTGGATCCATAGATGGTATGTGAAAAGAACACACATGCAAAATGACTGGTTGTTGTTACTAAAAAGAACACACATGCAATGACACTGGTGGATCCATGTGTGGTCTTTGTAGAGAACACACATTTCAATGATACTGGTGGATCCATATGTGGTCTGTGAAAATAACACACATGCAAAATGACTGGTTGTTGTTACTAAAAAGAACACACATGCAATGACACTGGTGGATCCATGTGTGGTCTCTGTAGAGAACACACATTTCAATGACACTGGTGGATCCATATGTGGTATGTGAAAAGAACACACATGCAAAATGACCCTAGTTGTTGTTAATAAAAAGAACACACATGCAATGACACTGGTGGATCCATGGATGGATCGCCAAAAGAACACACATGCAATGACACTGGTGGATCCATAGGTGGTATGTGAAAAGAACACACATGCAAAATGACTCTGGTTGTTGTTACTAAAAAGAACACACATGCAATGACACTGGTGGATCCATAGGTGGTATGTGAATTAAACACACATGCAAAATGACTCTGGTTGTTGTTACTAAAAAGAACACACATGCAATGACACTGGTGTATCCATGGGTGGATTGTGAAAAGAACACACATGCAATGACACTGGTGGATCCATAGGTGGTATGTGAAAAGAACACACATGCAATGACTCTAGTTGTTGTTAGTGAAAAGAACATACATGCAATGACACCGGTGGATCCATGTGTGGTCTCTGTAGAGAACACACATTTCAATGACACTGGTGGATCCATAGGTGGTATGTGAAAAGAACACACATGCAAAATGACTCTGGTTGTTGTTAGTGAAAAGAACACACATGCAATGACACTGGTGGATCCATTGGTGGTATGTGAAAAGAACACACATGCAAAATGACACTGGTTGTTGTTACTAAAAAGAACACACATGCAATGACTCTAGTGGATCCATGGGTGGATTGTGAAAAGAACACACATGCAATTACACTGGTGGATCCATAGGTGGTATGTGAAAAGAACACACATGCAAAATGACTCTGGTTGATGTTACTAAAAAGAACACACATGCAATGATACTAGTGGATCCATAGGTGGATTATGAAATGAACACACATGCATTGACACTAGTGGATCCATAGGTGGTATGTGAGAAGAACATACATTTCAATGACTCTGGTTGTTGTTACTAAAAAGAACACACATGCAATGACACTGGTGGATCCATAGGTGGTATGTGAAGAGATCACACATGCAAAATAACTCTGGTGGATCCATAGGTGGTATGTGAAAACAACACACATGCAAAATGACTTCTGTTGTTGTTACTAAAAATAACACACATGCAATGACACTGGTGGATCCATGGGTGGATTGTGAAAAGAGCACACATGCAATGACACTGGTGATCCATATGTGGTCTGTGAAAAGAACACACATGCAATGTCTCTGGTTGTTGTTAGTGAAAAGAACACAGATGCAATGACACTGGTGGATACATGTGTGGTCTCTAAAGAGAGCACACATTTCAATGACTCTTGTTGTTGTTTTTAAATAGAACACACATGCAATGACACTGGTGGATCCATGTGTGGTCTTTGAAGAGAGCACACATGCAATGACACTAGTTGTTGTTACTAAAAAGAACACACATGCAATGACACTAGTGGATCCATGTGTGAATTGTGAAGAGAACACACATGCAATGACACTGGTGGATCCATAGATGGTATGTGAAAAGAACACACATGCAAAATGACTGGTTGTTGTTACTAAAAAGAACACACATGCAATGACACTGGTGGATCCATGTGTGGTCTCTGTAGAGAACACACATTTCAATGATACTGGTGGATCCATATGTGGTCTGTGAAAAGAACACACATGCAAAATGACTGGTTGTTGTTACTAAAAAGAACACACATGCAATGACACTGGTGGATCCATGTGTGGTCTCTGTAGAGAACACACATTTCAATGACACTGGTGGATCCATATGTGGTATGTGAAAAGAACACACATGCAAAATGACCCTAGTTGTTGTTACTAAAAAGAACACACATGCAATGACACTGGTGGATCCATGGATGGATCGCGAAAAGAACACACATGCAATGACACTGGTGGATCCATAGGTGGTATGTGAAAAGAACACACATGCAAAATGACTGGTTGTTGTTACTAAAAAGAACACACATGCAATGACACTGGTGGATCCATAGGTGGTATGTGAATTGAACACACATGCAAAATGACTCTGGTTGTTGTTACTAAAAAGAACACACATGCAATGACACTGGTGTATCCATGGGTGGATTGTGAAAAGAACACACATGCAATGACACTGGTGGATCCATAGGTGGTATGTGAAAAGAACACACATGCAATGACTCTAGTTGTTGTTAGTGAAAAGAACATACATGCAATGACACCGGTGGATCCATGTGTGGTCTCTGTAGAGAACACACATTTCAATGACACTGGTGGATCCATAGGTGGTATGTGAAAAGAACACACATGCAAAATGACTCTGGTTGTTGTTAGTGAAAAGAACACACATGCAATGACACTGGTGGATCCATTGGTGGTTTGTGAAAAGAACACACATGCAAAATGACACTGGTTGTTACTAAAAAGAACACACATGCAATGACTCTAGTGGATCCATGGGTGGATTGTGAAAATAACACACATGCAATTACACTGGTGGATCCATAGGTGGTATGTGAAAAGAACACACATGCAAAATGACTCTGGTTGATGTTACTAAAAAGAACACACATGCAATGATACTAGTGGATCCATAGGTGGATTATGAAATGAACACACATGCATTGACACTAGTGGATCCATAGGTGGTATGTGAGAAGAACATACATTTCAATGACTCTGGTTGTTGTTACTAAAAAGAACACACATGCAATGACACTGGTGGATCCATAGGTGGTATGTGAAGAGATCACACATGCAAAATGACTCTGGTGGATCCATAGGTGGTATGTGAAAAGAACACACATGCAAAATGACTCTGGTTGTTGTTACTAAAAATAACACACATGCAATGACACTGGTGGATCCATGGGTGGATTGTGAAAAGAGCACACATGCAATGACACTGGTGATCCATATGTGGTATGTGAAAAGAACACACATGCAATGTCTTTGGTTGTTGTTAGTGAAAAGAAAACAGATGCAATGACACTGGTGGATACATGTGTGGTCTCTAAAGAGAGCACACATTTCAATGACTCTTGTTGTTGTTTGTAAAAAGAACACACATGCAATGACACTGGTGGATCCATGTGTGGTCTTTGAAGAGAGCACACATGCAATGACACTAGTTGTTGTTACTAAAAAGAACACACATGCAATGACACTAGTGGATCCATGTGTGGATTGTGAAGAGAACACACATGCAATGACACTGGTGGATCCATATGTGGTATGTCAAAAGAACACACATGCAAAATGACCCTGGTTGTTGTTACTAAAAAGAACACACATGCAATGACACTAGTGGATCCATGTGTGGTCTTTATAGAGAACACACATTTCAATGACACTGGTGGATCCATATGTGGTATGTCAAAAGATCACACATGCAAAATGACTCTGGTTGTTGTTACTAAAAAGAACACACATGCAATGACACTGGTGGATCCATAGGTGGTATGTGAATTGAACACATATGCAAAATGACTCTTGTTGTTGTTACTAAAAAGAACACACATGCAATTACACTGGTGTATCCATGGGTGGATTGTGAAAAGAACACACATGCAATGACACTGGTGGATCCATAGGTGGTATGTGAAAAGAACACACATGCAATGACTCTAGTTGTTGTTAGCGAAAAGAACATACATGCAATGACACCGGTGGATCCTGTGTGGTCTCTATAGAGAACACACATTTCAATGACACTGGTGGATCCATAGGTGGTATGTGAAAAGAACACACATGCTAAATGACTCTGGATGTTGATAGTGAAAAGAACACACAAGCAATGACACTGGTGGATCCATAGGTGGTATGTGAAAAGAACACACTTGCAAAATGACTTTGGTTGTTGTTACTAAAAAGAACACACATGCAATGACTCTGGTGGATCCATGGGTGGATTGTGAAAAGAACACACATGCAATGACACTGGTGGATCCATAGGTGGTATGTGAAAAGAACACACATGCAAAATGACTCTGGTTGTTGTTACTAAAAATAACAAACATGCAATGACTGGTGGATCCATGTGTGGTCCTTGTAGAACACACAATTCAATGACATGGTGGATCCATATGTGGTATGTGAAAAGAACACACATGCAATGACTCTGGTTGTTGTTAGTGAAAAGAACACACATGCAATGACACTAGTGGATCCATAGGTGGTATGTGAGAAGAACACACATGCAAAATGACTCTGGTTGTTGTTACTAAAAAGAACACACATGCAATGACATTGGTGGATCCATAGGTGGATTATGAAATGAACACACATGCAATGACACTTGTGGATCCATAGGTGGTATGTGAGAAGAACACACATGCAAAATGACTCTGGTTGTTGTTACTAAAAAGAACACACATGCAATGACACTGGTGTATTCATGGGTGGATTGTGAAAATAATACACATGCAATGACACTGGTGGATCCATAGGTGGTATGTGAAAAGAACACACATGCAAAATGACTCTGGTTGTTGTTACTAAAACAACACACATGCAATGACACTGGTGGATCCATAGGTGGATTATGAAATGAACACACATGCAATGACACTGGTGGATCCATAGGTGGTATGTGAGAAGAACACACATTTCAATGACTCTAATTGTTGTTACTAAAAAGAACACACATGCAATGACACCGGTGGATCCATAGGTGGTATGTGAAGAGATCACACATGCAAAATGGCTCTGGTGGATCCATAGGTGGTATGTGAAAAGAACACACATGCAAAATGACTCTAGTTGTTGTTACTAAAAAGAACACACATGCAATGACACTGGTGGATCCATGGGTGGAGTGTGAAAAGAGCACACATGCAATGACTCTGGTTATTGTTAGTGAAAAGAACACACTTGCAATGACACTGGTGGATCCATGTGTGGTCTCTAAAGAGAGCACACATTTCAATGACTCTTGTTGTTGTTACTAAAAAGAACACACATGCAATGACACTGGTGGATCCATGTGTGGTCTCTGAAGAGAGCACACATGCAATGACACTGGTTGTTGTTACTAAAAAGAACACACATGCAATGACACTGTGGATCCATGTGTGGATTGTGAAGAGAACACACATGCAAAATGACTCTGGTTGTTGTTACTAAAAAGAACACACATGCAATGCCACTGGTGGATCCATGGGTGGATTGTGAAAAGAACACACATGCAATAACACTGGTGGATCCATAGGTGGTATGTGAAAAGAACACACATGCAAACTGACTCTGGTTGTTACTAAAAAGAACACACATGCAATGACACTGGTGGATCCATGTGTGGTCTCTGTAGAGAACACACATTTCAATGACACTGGTGGATCCATAGGTGGTATGTGAAAAGAACACACATGCAAAATGACTCTGGTTGTTGTTAGTGAAAAGATCACACATGCAATGACACTGGTGGATCCATTGGTGGTATGTGAAAAGAACACACATGCAAAATGACACTGGTTGTTGTTACTAAAAAAGAACACACATGCAATGACTCTAGTGGATCCATGGGTGGATTGTGAAAATAACACACATGCAATTACACTGGTGGATCCATAGGTGGTATGTGAAAAGAACACACATGCAAAATGACTCTGGTTGATGTTACTAAAAAGAACACATGCAATGATACTAGTGGATCCATAGGTGGATTATGAAATGAACACACATGCATTGACACTAGTGGATCCATAGGTGGTATGTGAGAAGAACATACATTTCAATGACTCTGGTTGTTGTTACTAAAAAGAACACACATGCAATGACACTGGTGGATCCATAGGTGGTATGTGAAGAGATCACACATGCAAAATGACTCTGGTGGATCCATAGGTGGTATGTGAAAAGAACACACATGCAAAATGACTCTGGTTGTTGTTACTAAAAATAACACACATGCAATAACACTGGTGGATCCATGGGTGGATTGTGAAAAGAGCACACATGCAATGACACTGGTGATCCATATGTGGTATGTGAAAAGAACACACATGCAATGTCTTTGGTTGTTGTTAGTGAAAAGAACACAGATGCAATGACACTGGTGGATACATGTGTGGTCTCTAAAGAGAGCACACATTTCAATGACTCTTGTTGTTGTTTGTAAAAAGAACACACATGCAATGACACTGGTGGATCCATGTGGTCTATGAAGAAACACACATGCAATGACACTAGTTGTTGTTACTAAAAAGAACACACATGCAATGACACTAGTGGATCCATGTGTGAATTGTGAAGAGAACACACATGCAATGACACTGGTGGATCCATATGTGGTATGTGAAAAGAACACACATGCAAAATGACCCTGGTTGTTGTTACTAAAAAGAACACACATGCAATGACACTAGTGGATCCATGTGTGGTCTCTATAGAGAACACACATTTCAATGACACTGGTGGATCCATATGTGGTATGTCAAAAGATCACACATGCAAAATGACTCTGGTTGTTGTTACTAAAAAGAACACACATGCAATGACACTGGTGGATCCATAGGTGGTATGTGAATTGAACACATATGCAAAATGACTCTTGTTGTTGTTACTAAAAAGAACACACATGCAATTACACTGGTGTATCCATGGGTGGATTGTGAAAAGAACACACATGCAATGACACTGGTGGATCCATAGGTGGTATGTGAAAAGAACACACATGCAATGACCTCTAGTTGTTGTTAGCGAAAAGAACATACATGCAATGACACCGGTGTATCCTGTGTGGTCTCTGTAGAGAACACACATTTCAATGACACTGGTGGATCCATAGGTGGTATGTGAAAAGAACACACATGCTAAATGACTCTGGATGTTGTTAGTGAAAAGAACACACATGCAATGACACTGGTGGATCCATAGGTGGTATGTGAAAAGAACACACTTGCAAAATGACTTTGGTTGTTGTTACTAAAAAGAACACACATGCAATGAATCTGGTGGATCCATGGGTGGATTCTGAAAAGAACACACATGCAATGACACTGGTGGATCCATAGGTGGTATGTGAAAAGAACACACATGCAAAATGACTCTGGTTGTTGTTACTAAAAATAACAAACATGCAATGACACTAGTGGATCCATGTGTGGTCTTTGTAGAGAACACACAATTCAATGACAGTTGTGGATCCATATGTGGTATGTGAAAAGAACACACATGCAATGACTCTGGTTGTTGTTAGTGAAAAGAACACACATGCAATGACACTAGTTGATCCATAGGTGGTATGTGAGAACAACACACATGCAAAATGACTCTGGTTGTTGTTACTAAAAAGAACACACATGCAATGACATTGGTGGATCCATAGGTGGATTATGAAATGAACACACATGCAATGACACTTGTGGATCCATAGGTGGTATGTGAGAAGAACACACATGCAAAATGACTCTGGTTGTTGTTACTAAAAAGAACACACATGCAATGACACTGGTGGATTCATGGGTGGATTGTGAAAATAATACACATGCAATGACACTGGTGGATCCATAGGTGGTATGTGAAAAGAACACACATGCAAAATGACTCTGGTTGTTGTTACTAAAACAACACACATGCAATGACACTGGTGGATCCATAGGTGGATTATGAAATGAACACACATGCAATGACACTGGTGGATCCATAGGTGGTATGTGAGAAGAACACACATTTCAATGACTCTGATTGTTGTTACTAAAAAGAACACACATGCAATGACACCGGTGGATCCATAGGTGGTATGTGAAGAGATCACACATGCAAAATGGCTCTGGTGGATCCATAGGTGGTATGTGAAAAGAACACACATGCAAAATGACTCTAGTTGTTGTTACTAAAAAGAACACACATGCAATGACACTGGTGGATCCATGGGTGGATTGTGAAAAGAGCACACATGCAATGACTCTGGTTATTGTTAGTGAAAAGAACACACTTGCAATGAGACTGGTGGATCCATGTGTGGTCTCTAAAGAGAGCACACATTTCAATGACTCTTGTTGTTGTTACTAAAAAGAACACACATGCAATGACACTGGTGGATCCATGTGTGGTCTCTGAAGAGAACACACATGCAATGACACTGGTTGTTGTTACTAAAAAGAACACACATGCAATGACACTGTGGATCCATGTGTGGATTGTGAAGAGAACACACATGCAAAATGACTCTGGTTGTTATTACTAAAAAGAACACACATGCAATGCCACTGGTGGATCCATGGGTGGATTGTGAAAAGAACACACATGCAATGACACTGGTGGATCCATAGGTGGTATGTGAAGAGAACACACATGCAAACTGACTCTGGTTGTTACTAAAAAGAACACACATGCAATGACACTGGTGGATCCATGTGTGGTCTCTGTAGAGAACACACATTTCAATCACACTGGTGGATCCATATGTGGTATGTGAAAAGAACACACATGCAATGACTTTGGTTGTTAGTGAAAAGAACACACATGCAATGACACTGGTGGATCCATGTGTGGATTGTGAAGAGAACATACATGCAAAATGACTCTGGTTGTTTTTACTAAAAATAACACACATGCAATGACACTGGTGGATCCATAGGTGGTATGTGAAAAGAACACACATGCAAAATGACTCTGGTTGTTGTTACTAAAAAGAACACACATGCAATGACACGGGTGGATCCATGTGTGGATTGTGAAAAGAACACACATGCAAAATGACTGGTTGTTGTTTCTAAAAAGAACACACATGCAATGACACCGATGGATCCATGTGTGGTCTCTGTAGAGAACACACATTTCAATGACACTGATGGATCCATATGTGGTATGTGAAAATAACACAGATGCAAAATGACTTTGGTTGTTGTTACTAAAAAGAACACACATGCAATGACACTGGTGGATCCATGGGTGGATTGTGAAAAGAGCACACATGCAATGACACTGGTGGATCCATAGGTGGTATGTGAAAAGAACACACATGCAAAATGACTCTGGTTGTTGTTACTAAAAAGAACACACATGCATTTACACTAGTGGATCCATAGGTGGTATGTGAGAAGAACACACATTTCAATGATTCTAGTTGTTACTAAAAAGAACACACATGCAATGACACTGGTGGATCCATAGGTGGTATGTGAAGAGATCACACATGCAAAATGACTCTGGTGGATCAATAGGTGGTATGTGAAAAGAACACACATGCAAAATGACTCTAGTTGTTGTTACTAAAAATAACACACATGCAATGACACTGGTGGATCCATGGGTGGATTGTGAAAAGAGAACACATGCAATGACTCTGGTTATTGTTAGTGAAAAGAACACACATGCAATGACACTGGTGGATCCATGTGTGGTCTCTAAAGAGAGCACACATTTCAATGACTCTTGTTGTTGTTAGTAAAAAGAACACACATGCAATGACACTAGTTGTTGTTACTAAAAAGAACACACATGCAATGACACTGTGGATCCATGTGTGGATTGTGACGAGAACACACATGCAAAATGACTCTGGTTGTTGTTACTAAAAAGAACACACATGCAATGCCACTGGTGGATCCATGGGTGGATTGTGAAAAGAACACACATGCAATGACACTGGTGGATCCATAGGTGGTATGTAAAAAGAATACACATGCAAACTGACTCTGGTTGTTACTAAAAAGAACACACATGCAATGACACTGGTGGATCCATGTGTGGTCTCTGTAGAGAACACACATTTCAATCACACTGGTGGATCCATATGTGGTATGTGAAAAGAACACACATGCAATGACTTTGGTTGTTGTTAGTGAAAAGAACACACATGCAATGACACTGGTGGATCCATGTGTGGATTGTCAAGAGAACATACATGCAAAATGACTCTGGTTGTTTTTACTAAAAATAACACACATGCAGTGACACGGTGGATCCATAGGTGGTATGTGAAAGAACACACATGAAAATGACTCTGGTTGTTGTTACTAAAAAGAACACACATGCAATGACACTGGTGGATCCATGTGTGGATTGTGTAAAGAACACACATGCAAAATGACTGGTTGTTGTTTCTAAAAAGAACACACATGCAATGACACCGATGGATCCATGTGTGGTCTCTGTAGAGAACACACATTTCAATGACACTGATGGATCCATATGTGGTATGTGAAAATAACAGATGCAAAATGACTTTGGTTGTTGTTACTAAAAAGAACACACATGCAATGACACTGGTGGATCCATGGGTGGATTGTGAAAAGAGCACACATGCAATGACACTGGTGGATCCATAGGTGGTATGGGAAAAGACCACACATGCAAAATGACTCTGGTTGTTGTTACTAAAAACAACACACATGCAATGACACTGGTGGATCCATAGGTGGATTATGAAATGAACACACATGCAATGACACTGGTGGATCCATAGGTGGTATGTGAGAAGAACACACATTTCAATGACTCTGATTGTTGTTACTAAAAAGAACAAACATGCAATGACACCGGTGGATCCATAGGTGGTATGTGAAGAGATCACACATGCAAAATGACTCTGGTGGATCCATAGGTGGTATGTGAAAAGAACACACATGCAAAATGACTCTAGTTGTTGTTACTAAAAAGAACACACATGCAATGACACTGGTGGATCCATGGGTGGATTGTGAAAAACACACATGCAATGACTCGTTATTGTTAGTGAAAAGAACACACATGCAATGACACTGGTGGATCCATGTGGTCTCTAAAGAAACACATTTAAATGACTCTTGTTGTTGTTAGTAAAAAGAACACACATGCAATGACACTGGTTGTTGTTACTAAAAAGAACACACATGAAATGACACTGTGGATCCATGTGTGGATTGTGAAGAGAACACACATGCAAAATGACTCTGGTTGTTGTTACTAAAAAGAACACACATGCAATGCCACTGGTGGATCCATGGGTGGATTATGAAAAGAACACACATGCAATGACACTGGTGGATCCATAGGTGGTATGTGAAAAGAATACACATGCAATGACTACGGTTGTTACTAAAAAGAACACACATGCAATGACACTGGTGGATCCATGTGTGGTCTCTGTAGAGAACACACATTTCAATCACACTGGTGGATCCATATGTGGTATGTGAAAAGAACACACATGCAATGACTTTGGTTGTTGTTAGTGAAATGAACACACATGCAATGACACTGGTGGATCCATGTGTGGATTGTCAAGAGAACATACATGCAAAATGACTCTGGTTGTTTTTACTAAAAATAACACACATGCAATGACACTGGTGGATCCATAGGTGGTATGTGAAAAGAACACACATGCAAAATGACTCTGGTTGTTGTTACTAAAAAGAACACACATGCATTGACACTGGTGGATCCATGTGTGGATTGTGAAAAGAACACACATGCAAAATGACTGGTTGTTGTTTCTAAAAAGAACACACATGCAATGACACCGATGGATCCATGTGTGGTCTCTGTAGAACACACATTTCAATGACTGATGGATCCATATGTGGTATGTGAAAATAACACAGATGCAAAATGACTTTGGTTGTTGTTACTAAAAGAACACACATGAAATGACACTGGTGGATCCATGGGTGGATTGTGAAAAACACACATGCAATGACACTGCTGGATCCATATGTGGTATGTGAAAAGAACACACATGCAAAATGACTCTGGTTGTTGTTACTAAAAACAACACACATGCAATGACACTGGTGGATCCATAGGTGGATTATGAAATGAACACACATGCAATGACACTGGTGGATCCATAGGTGGTATGTGAGAAGAACACACATTTCAATGACTCTGATTGTTGTTACTAAAAAGAACACACATGCAATGACACCGGTGGATCCATAGGTGGTATGTGAAGAGATCACACATGCAAAATGACTCTGGTGGATCCATAGGTGGTATGTGAAAAGAACACACATGCAAAATGACTCTAGTTGTTGTTACTAAAAAGAACACACATGCAATGACACTGGTGGATCCATGGGTGGATTGTGAAAAGAGCACACATGCAATGACTCTGGTTATTGTTAGTGAAAAGAACACACATGCAATGACACTGGTGGATCCATGTGTGGTCTCGAAAGAGAGCACACATTTCAATGACTATTGTTGTTGTTAGTAAAAAGAACACACATGCAATGACACTGGTTGTTGTTACTAAAAAGAACACACATGCAATGACACTGTGGATCCATGTGTGGATTGTGAAGAGAACACACATGCAAAATGACTCTGGTTGTTGTTACTAAAAAGAACACACATGCAATGCCACTGGTGGATCCATGGGTGGATTATGAAAAGAACACACATGCAATGACACTGGTGGATCCATAGGTGGTATGTGAAAAGAATACACATGCAAACTGACTCTGGTTGTTACTAAAAAGAACACACATGCAATGACACTGGTGGATCCATGTGTGGTCTCTGTAGAGAACACACATTTCAATCACACTGGTGGATCCATATGTGGTATGTGAAAAGAACACACATGCAATGACTTTGGTTGTTGTTAGTGAAATGAACACACATGCAATGACACTGGTGGATCCATGTGTGGATTGTCAAGAGAACATACATGCAAAATGACTCTGGTTGTTTTTACTAAAAATAACACACATGCAATGACACTGGTGGATCCATAGGTGGTATGTGAAAAGAACACACATGCAAAATGACTCTGGTTGTTGTTACTAAAAAGAACACACATGCATTGACACTGGTGGATCCATGTGTGGATTGTGAAAAGAACACACATGCAAAATGACTGGTTGTTGTTTCTAAAAAGAACACACATGCAATGACACCGATGGATCCATGTGTGGTCTCTGTAGAGAACACACATTTCAATGACATTGATGGATCCATATGTGGTATGTGAAAATAACACAGATGCAAAATGACTTTGGTTGTTGTTACTAAAAAGAACACACATGCAATGACACTGGTGGATCCATGGGTGGATTGTGAAAAGAGCACACATGCAATGACACTGGTGGATCCATATGTGGTATGTGAAAAGAACACACATGCAAAATGACTCTCGTTGTTGTTACTAAAAACAACACACATGCAATGACACTGGTGGATCCATAGGTGGATTATGAAATGAACACACATGCAATGACACTGGTGGATCCATAGGTGGTATGTGAGAAGAACACACATTTCAATGACTCTGATTGTTGTTACTAAAAAGAACACACATGCAATGACACCGGTGGATCCATAGGTGGTATGTGAAGAGATCACACATGCAAAATGACTCTGGTGGATCCATAGGTGGTATGTGAAAAGAACACACATGCAAAATGACTCTAGTTGTTGTTACTAAAAAGAACACACATGCAATGACACTGGTGGATCCATGGGTGGATTGTGAAAAGAGCACACATGCAATGACTCTGGTTATTGTTAGTGAAAAGTACACACATGCAATGACACTGGTGGATCCATGTGTGGTCTCTAAAGAGAGCACACATTTCAATGACTCTTGTTGTTGTTAGTAAAAAGAACACACATGCAATGACATTGGTTGTTGTTGCTAAAAAGAACACACATGCAATGACACTGTGGATCCATGTGTGGATTGTGAAGAGAACACACATGCAAAATGACTCTGGTTGTTGTTACTAAAAAGAACACACATGCAATTACACTGGTGGATCCATGTGTGGATTGTGAAAAGAACACACATGCAAAATGACTGGTTGTTGTTTCTAAAAAGAACACACATGCAATGACACCGATGGATCCATGTGTGGTCTCTGTAGAGAACACACATTTCAATGATACTTATGGATCCATATGTGGTATGTGAAAATAACACAGATGCAAAATGACTTTGGTCGTTGTTACTAAAAAGAGCACACATGCAATGACACTGGTGGATCCATGGGTGGATTGTGAAAAGAGCACACATGCAATGACACTGGTGGATCCATAGGTGGTATGTGAAAAGAACACACATGCAAAATGACGCTGGTTGTTGTTACTAAAAACAACACACATGCAATGACACTGGTGGATCCATAGGTGGATTATGAAATGAACACACATGCAATGACACTGGTGGATCCATAGGTGGTATGTGAGAAGAACACACATTTCAATGACTCTGATTGTTGTTACTAAAAAGAACAAACATGCAATGACACCGGTGGATCCATAGGTGGTATGTGAAGAGATCACACATGCAAAATGACTCTGGTGGATCCATAGGTGGTATGTGAAAAGAACACACATGCAAAATGACTCTAGTTGTTGTTACTAAAAAGAACACACATGCAATGACACTGGTGGATCCATGGGTGGATTGTGAAAAGAGCACACATGCAATGACTCTGGTTATTGTTAGTGAAAAGAACACACATGCAATGACACTGGTGGATCCATGTGTGGTCTCTGTAGAGAACACACATTTCAATGATACTGGTGGATCCATATGTGGTCTGTGAAAAGAACACACATGCAAAATGACTGGTTGTTGTTACTAAAAAGAACACACATGCAATGACACTGGTGGATCCATGTGTGGTCTCTGTAGAGAACACACATTTCAATGACACTGGTGGATCCATATGTGGTATGTGAAAAGAACACACATGCAAAATGACCCTAGTTGTTGTTACTAAAAAGAACACACATGCAATGACACTGGTGGATCCATGGATGGATCGCGAAAAGAACACACATGCAATGACACTGGTGGATCCATAGGTGGTATGTGAAAAGAACACACATGCAAAATGACCCTGGTTGTTGTTACTAAAAAGAACACACATGCAATGACACTGGTGGATCCATAGGTGGTATGTGAATTGAACACACATGCAAAATGACTCTGGTTGTTGTTACTAAAAAGAACACACATGCAATGACACTGGTGTATCCATGGGTGGATTGTGAAATGAACACACATGCAATGACACTGGTGGATCCATAGGTGGTATGTGAAAAGAACACACATGCAATGACTCTAGTTGTTGTTAGTGAAAAGAACATACATGCAATGACACCGGTGGATCCATGTGTGGTCTCTGTAGAGAACACACATTTCAATGACACTGGTGGATCCATAGGTGGTATGTGAAAAGAACACACATGCAAAATGACTCGTTGTTGTTAGTCAAAAGAACACACATGCGATGACACTGGTGGATCCTTTGGTGGTTTGTGAAAAGAACACACATGCAAAATGACACTGGTTGTTACTAAAAAGAACACACATGCAATGACTCTAGTGGATCCATGGGTGGATTGTGAAAATAACACACATGCAATTACACTGGTGGATCCATAGGTGGTATGTGAAAAGAACACACATGCAAAATGACTCTGGTTGATGTTACTAAAAAGAACACACATGCAATGATACTAGTGGATCCATAGGTGGATTATGAAATGAACACACATGCATTGACACTAGTGGATCCATAGGTGGTATGTGAGAAGAACATACATTTCAATGACTCTGGTTGTTGTTACTAAAAAGAACACACATGCAATGACACTGGTGGATCCATAGGTGGTATGTGAAGAGATCACACATGCAAAATGACTCTGGTGGATCCATAGGTGGTATGTGAAAAGAACACACATGCAAAATGACTCTGGTTGTTGTTACTAAAAATAACACACATGCAATGACACTGGTGGATCCATGGGTGGATTGTGAAAAATACACACATGCAATGACACTGGTGATCCATATGTGGTATGTGAAAAGAACACACATGCAATGTCTTTGGTTGTTGTTAGTGAAAAGAACACAGATGCAATGACACTGGTGGATACATGTGTGGTCTCTAAAGAGAGCACACATTTCAATGACTCTTGTTGTTGTTTTTAAATAGAACACACATGCAATGACACTGGTGGATCCATGTGTGGTCTTTGAAGAGAGCACACATGCAATGACACTAGTTGTTGTTACTAAAAAGAACACACATGCAATGACACTAGTGGATCCATGTGTGGATTGTGAAGAGAACACACATGCAATGACACTGGTGGATCCATATGTGGTATGTCAAAAGAACACACATGCAAAATGACCCTGGTTGTTGTTACTAAAAAGAACACACATGCAATGACACTAGTGGATCCATGTGTGGTCTTTATAGAGAACACACATTTCAATGACACTGGTGGATCCATATGTGGTATGTCAAAAGATCACACATGCAAAATGACTCTGGTTGTTGTTACTAAAAAGAACACACATGCAATGACACTGGTGGATCCATAGGTGGTATGTGAATTGAACACATATGCAAAATGACTCTTGTTGTTGTTACTAAAAAGAACACACATGCAATTACACTGGTGTATCCATGGGTGGATTGTGAAAAGAACACACATGCAATGACACTGGTGGATCCATAGGTGGTATGTGAAAAGAACACACATGCAATGACTCTAGTTGTTGTTAGCGAAAAGAACATACATGCAATGACACCGGTGGATCCTGTGTGGTCTCTATTGAGAACACACATTTCAATGACACTGGTGGATCCATAGGTGGTATGTGAAAAGAACACACATGCTAAATGACTCTGGATGTTGATAGTGAAAAGAACACACATGCAATGACACTGGTGGATCCATAGGTGGTATGTGAAAAGAACACACTTGCAAAATGACTTTGGTTGTTGTTACTAAAAAGAACACACATGCAATGACTCTGGTGGATCCATGGGTGGATTGTGAAAAGAACACACATGCAATGACACTGGTGGATCCATAGGTGGTATGTGAAAAGAACACACATGCAAAATGACTCTGGTTGTTGTTACTAAAAATAACAAACATGCAATGACACTGGTGGATCCATGTGTGGTCCTTGTAGAGAACACACAATTCAATGACAGTGGTGGATCCATATGTGGTATGTGAAAAGAACACACATGCAATGACTCTGGTTGTTGTTAGTGAAAAGAACACACATGCAATGACACTAGTGGATCCATAGGTGGTATGTGAGAAGAACACACATGCAAAATGACTCTGGTTGTTGTTACTAAAAAGAACACACATGCAATGACATTGGTGGATCCATAGGTGGATTATGAAATGAACACACATGCAATGACACTTGTGGATCCATAGGTGGTATGTGAGAAGAACACACATGCAAAATGACTCTGGTTGTTGTTACTAAAAAGAACAAACATGCAATGACACTGGTGGATTCATGGGTGGATTGTGAAAATAATACACATGCAATGACACTGGTGGATCCATAGGTGGTATGTGAAAAGAACACACATGCAAAATGACTCTGGTTGTTGTTACTAAAACAACACACATGCAATGACACTGGTGGATCCATAGGTGGATTATGAAATGAACACACATGCAATGACACTGGTGGATCCATAGGTGGTATGTGAGAAGAACACACATTTCAATGACTCTAATTGTTGTTACTAAAAAGAACACACATGCAATGACACCGGTGGATCCATAGGTGGTATGTGAAGAGATCACACATGCAAAATGGCTCTGGTGGATCCATAGGTGGTATGTGAAAAGAACACACATGCAAAATGACTCTAGTTGTTGTTACTAAAAAGAACACACATGCAATGACACTGGTGGATCCATGGGTGGATTGTGAAAAGAGCACACATGCAATGACTCTGGTTATTGTTAGTGAAAAGAACACACTTGCAATGACACTGGTGGATCCATGTGTGGTCTCTAAAGAGAGCACACATTTCAATGACTCTTGTTGTTGTTACTAAAAAGAACACACATGCAATGACACTGGTGGATCCATGTGTGGTCTCTGAAGGAAACACATGCAATGACACTGGTTGTTGTTACTAAAAAGAACACACATGCAATGACACTGTGGATCCATGTGTGGATTGTGAAGAGAACACACATGCAAAATGACTCTGGTTGTTGTTACTAAAAAGAACACACATGCAATGCCACTGGTGGATCCATGGGTGGATTGTGAAAAGAACACACATGCAATAACACTGGTGGATCCATAGGTGGTATGTGAAAAGAACACACATGCAAACTGACTCTGGTTGTTACTAAAAAGAACACACATGCAATGACACTGGTGGATCCATGTGTGGTCTCTGTAGAGAACACACATTTCAATGACACTGGTGGATCCATAGGTGGTATGTGAAAAGAACACACATGCAAAATGACTCTGGTTGTTGTTAGTGAAAAGAACACACATGCAATGACACTGGTGGATCCATTGGTGGTATGTGAAAAGAACACACATGCAAAATGACACTGGTTGTTGTTACTAAAAAGAACACACATGCAATGACTCTAGTGGATCCATGGGTGGATTGTGAAAATAACACACATGCAATTACACTGGTGGATCCATAGGTGGTATGTGAAAAGAACACACATGCAAAATGACTCTGGTTGATGTTACTAAAAAGAACACACATGCAATGATACTAGTGGATCCATAGGTGGATTATGAAATGAACACACATGCATTGACACTAGTGGATCCATAGGTGGTATGTGAGAAGAACATACATTTCAATGACTCTGGTTGTTGTTACTAAAAAGAACACACATGCAATGACACTGGTGGATCCATAGGTGGTATGTGAAGAGATCACACATGCAAAATGACTCTGGTGGATCCATAGGTGGTATGTGAAAAGAACACACATGCAAAATGACTCTGGTTGTTGTTACTAAAAATAACACACATGCAATAACACTGGTGGATCCATGGGTGGATTGTGAAAAGAGCACACATGCAATGACACTGGTGATCCATATGTGGTATGTGAAAAGAACACACATGCAATGTCTTTGGTTGTTGTTAGTGAAAAGAACACAGATGCAATGACACTGGTGGATACATGTGTGGTCTCTAAAGAGAGCACACATTTCAATGACTCTTGTTGTTGTTTGTAAAAAGAACACACATGCAATGACACTGGTGGATCCATGTGTGGTCTATGAAGAGAGCACACATGCAATGACACTAGTTGTTGTTACTAAAAAGAACACACATGCAATGACACTAGTGGATCCATGTGTGGATTGTGAAGAGAACACACATGCAATGACACTGGTGGATCCATATGTGGTATGTGAAAATAACACACATGCAAAATGACCCTGGTTGTTGTTACTAAAAAGAACACACATGCAATGACACTAGTGGATCCATGCGTGGTCTCTATAGAGAACACACATTTCAATGACACTGGTGGATCCATATGTGGTATGTCAAAAGATCACACATGCAAAATGACTCTGGTTGTTGTTACTAAAAAGAACACACATGCAATGACACTGGTGGATCCATAGGTGGTATGTGAATTGAACACATATGCAAAATGACTCTTGTTGTTGTTACTAAAAAGAACACACATGCAATTACACTGGTGTATCCATGGGTGGATTGTGAAAAGAACACACATGCAATGACACTGGTGGATCCATAGGTGGTATGTGAAAAGAACACACATGCAATGACCTCTAGTTGTTGTTAGCGAAAAGAACATACATGCAATGACACCGGTGGATCCTGTGTGGTCTCTGTAGAGAACACACATTTCAATGACACTGGTGGATCCATAGGTGGTATGTGAAAAGAACACACATGCTAAATGACTCTGGATGTTGTTAGTGAAAAGAACACACATGCAATGACACTGGTGGATCCATAGGTGGTATGTGAAAAGAACACACTTGCAAAATGACTTTGGTTGTTGTTACTAAAAAGAACACACATGCAATGAATCTGGTGGATCCATGGGTGGATTGTGAAAAGAACACACATGCAATGACACTGGTGGATCCATAGGTGGTATGTGAAAAGAACACACATGCAAAATGACTCTGGTTGTTGTTACTAAAAATAACAAACATGCAATGACACTGGTGGATCCATGTGTGGTCTTTGTAGAGAACACACAATTCAATGACACTGGTGGATCCATATGTGGTATGTGAAAAGAACACACATGCAATGACTCTGGTTGTTGTTAGTGAAAAGAACACACATGCAATGACACTAGTGGATCCATAGGTGGTATGTGAGAAGAACACACATGCAAAATGACTCTGGTTGTTGTTACTAAAAAGAACACACATGCAATGACATTGGTGGATCCATAGGTGGATTATGAAATGAACACACATGCAATGACACTTGTGGATCCATAGGTGGTATGTGAGAAGAACACACATGCAAAATGACTCTGGTTGTTGTTACTAAAAAGAACACACATGCAATGACACTGGTGGATTCATGGGTGGATTGTGAAAATAATACACATGCAATGACACTGGTGGATCCATAGGTGGTATGTGAAAAGAACACACATGCAAAATGACTCTGGTTGTTGTTACTAAAACAACACACATGCAATGACACTGGTGGATCCATAGGTGGATTATGAAATGAACACACATGCAATGACACTGGTGGATCCATAGGTGGTATGTGAGAAGAACACACATTTCAATGACTCGATTGTTGTTACTAAAAAGAACACACATGAAATGACACCGATGGATCCATAGGTGGTATGTGAAGAGATCACACATGCAAAATGGCTCTGGTGGATCCATAGGTGGTATGTGAAAAGAACACACATGCAAAATGACTCTAGTTGTTGTTACTAAAAAGAACACACATGCAATGACACTGGTGGATCCATGGGTGGATTGTGAAAAGAGCACACATGCAATGACTCTGGTTATTGTTAGTGAAAAGAACACACTTGCAATGACACTGGTGGATCCATGTGTGGTCTCTAAAGAGAGCACACATTTCAATGACTCTTGTTGTTGTTACTAAAAAGAACACACATGCAATGACACTGGTGGATCCATGTGTGGTCTCTGAAGAGAACACACATGCAATGACACTGGTTGTTGTTACTAAAAAGAACACACATGCAATGACACTGTGGATCCATGTGTGGATTGTGAAGAGAACACACATGCAAAATGACTCTGGTTGTTGTTACTAAAAAGAACACACATGCAATGCCACTGGTGGATCCATGGGTGGATTGTGAAAAGAACACACATGCAATGACACTGGTGGATCCATAGGTGGTATGTGAAGAGAACACACATGCAAACTGACTCTGGTTGTTACTAAAAAGAACACACATGCAATGACACTAGTGGATCCATGTGTGGTCTCTGTAGAGAACACACATTTCAATCACACTGGTGGATCCATATGTGGTATGTGAAAAGAACACACATGCAATGACTTTGGTTGTTGTTAGTGAAAAGAACACACATGCAATGACACTGGTGGATCCATGTGTGGATTGTGAAGAGAACATACATGCAAAATGACTCTGGTTGTTTTTACTAAAAATAACACACATGCAATGACACTGGTGGATCCATAGGTGGTATGTGAAAAGAACACACATGCAAAATGACTCTGGTTGTTGTAACTAAAAGAACACACATGCAATGACGGGTGGATCCATGTGTGGATTGTGAAAAGAACACACATGCAAAATGACTGGTTGTTGTTTCTAAAAGAACACACATGCAATGACACGATGGATCTATGTGTGGTCTCTGTAGAGAACACACATTTCAATGACACTGATGGATCCATATGTGGTATGTGAAAATAACACAGATGCAAAATGACTTTGGTTGTTGTTACTAAAAAGAACACACATGCAATGACACTGGTGGATCCATGGGTGGATTGTGAAAAGAGCACACATGCAATGACACCTTTGGTGGATCCATAGGTGGTATGTGAAAAGAACACACATGCAAAATGACTCTGGTTGTTGTTACTAAAAAGAACACACATGCATTTACACTAGTGGATCCATAGGTGGTATGTGAGAAGAACACACATTTCAATGATTCTGGTTGTTACTAAAAAGAACACACATGCAATGACACTGGTGGATCCATAGGTGGTATGTGAAGAGATCACACATGCAAAATGACTCTGGTGGATCAATAGGTGGTATGTGAAAAGAACACACATGCAAAATGACTCTAGTTGTTGTTACTAAAAATAACACACATGCAATGACACTGGTGGATCCATGGGTGGATTGTGAAAACAGAACACATGCAATGACTCTGGTTATTGTTAGTGAAAAGAACACACATGCAATGACACTGGTGGATCCATGTGTGGTCTCTAAAGAGAGCACACATTTCAATGACTCTTGTTGTTGTTAGTAAAAAGAACACACATGCAATGACACTAGTTGTTGTTACTAAAAAGAACACACATGCAATGACACTGTGGATCCATGTGTGGATTGTGACGAGAACACACATGCAAAATGACTCTGGTTGTTGTTACTAAAAAGAACACACATGCAATGCCACTGGTGGATCCATGGGTGGATTGTGAAAAGAACACACATGCAATGACACTGGTGGATCCATAGGTGGTATGTAAAAAGAATACACATGCAAACTGACTCTGGTTGTTACTAAAAAGAACACACATGCAATGACACTGGTGGATCCATGTGTGGTCTCTGTAGAGAACACACATTTCAATCACACTGGTGGATCCATATGTGGTATGTGAAAAGAACACACATGCAATGACTTTGGTTGTTGTTAGTGAAAAGAACACACATGCAATGACACTGGTGGATCCATGTGTGGATTGTCAAGAGAACATACATGCAAAATGACTCTTGTTGTTTTTACTAAAAATAACACACATGCAGTGACACTGGTGGATCCATAGGTGGTATGTGAAAAGAACACACATGAAAAATGACTCTGGTTGTTGTTACTAAAAAGAACACACATGCAATGACACTGGTGGATCCATGTGTGGATTGTGTAAAGAACACACATGCAAAATGACTGGTTGTTGTTTCTAAAAAGAACACACATGCAATGACACCGATGGATCCATGTGTGGTCTCTGTAGAGAACACACATTTCAATGACACTGATGGATCCATATGTGGTATGTGAAAATAACACAGATGCAAAATGACTTTGGTTGTTGTTACTAAAAAGAACACACATGCAATGACACTGGTGGATCCATGGGTGGATTGTGAAAAGAGCACACATGCAATGACACTGGTGGATCCATAGGTGGTATGGGAAAAGACCACACATGCAAAATGACTCTGGTTGTTGTTACTAAAAACAACACACGTGCAATGACACTGGTGGATCCATAGGTGGATTATGAAATGAACACACATGCAATGACACTGGTGGATCCATAGGTGGTATGTGAGAAGAACACACATTTCAATGACTCTGATTGTTGTTACTAAAAAGAACAAACATGCAATGACACCGGTGGATCCATAGGTGGTATGTGAAGAGATCACACATGCAAAATGACTCTGGTGGATCCATAGGTGGTATGTGAAAAGAACACACATGCAAAATGACTCTAGTTGTTGTTACTAAAAAGAACACACATGCAATGACACTGGTGGATCCATGGGTGGATTGTGAAAAGAGCACACATGCAATGACTCTGGTTATTGTTAGTGAAAAGAACACACATGCAATGACACTGGTGGATCCATGTGTGGTCTCTAAAGAGAGCACACATTTCAATGACTCTTGTTGTTGTTAGTAAAAAGAACACACATGCAATGACACTGGTTGTTGTTACTAAAAAGAACACACATGCAATGACACTGTGGATCCATGTGTGGATTGTGAAGAGAACACACATGCAAAATGACTCTGGTTGTTGTTACTAAAAAGAACACACATGCAATGCCACTGGTGGATCCATGGGTGGATTATGAAAAGAACACACATGCAATGACACTGGTGGATCCATAGGTGGTATGTGAAAAGAATACACATGCAAACTGACTCTGGTTGTTACTAAAAAGAACACACATGCAATGACACTGGTGGATCCATGTGTGGTCTCTGTAGAGAACACACATTTCAATCACACTGGTGGATCCATATGTGGTATGTGAAAAGAACACACATGCAATGACTTTGGTTGTTGTTAGTGAAATGAACACACATGCAATGACACTGGTGGATCCATGTGTGGATTGTCAAGAGAACATACATGCAAAATGACTCTGGTTGTTTTTACTAAAAATAACACACATGCAATGACACTGGTGGATCCATAGGTGGTATGTGAAAAGAACACACATGCAAAATGACTCTGGTTGTTGTTACTAAAAAGAACACACATGCATTGACACTGGTGGATCCATGTGTGGATTGTGAAAAGAACACACATGCAAAATGACTGGTTGTTGTTTCTAAAAAGAACACACATGCAATGACACCGATGGATCCATGTGTGGTCTCTGTAGAGAACACACATTTCAATGACACTGATGGATCCATATGTGGTATGTGAAAATAACACAGATGCAAAATGACTTTGGTTGTTGTTACTAAAAAGAACACACATGCAATGACACTGGTAGATCCATGGGTGGATTGTGAAAAGAGCACACATGCAATGACACTACTGGATCCATATGTGGTATGTGAAAAGAACACACATGCAAAATGACTCTGGTTGTTGTTACTAAAAACAACACACATGCAATGACACTGGTGGATCCATAGGTGGATTATGAAATGAACACACATGCAATGACACTGGTGGATCCATAGGTGGTATGTGAGAAGAACACACATTTCAATGACTCGATTGTTGTTACTAAAAGAACACACATGCAATGACACGGTGGATCCATAGGTGGTATGTGAAGAGATCACACATGCAAAATGACTCGTGGATCCATATGTGGTATGTGAAAATAACACAGATGCAAAATGACTCTAGTTGTTGTTACTAAAAAGAACACACATGCAATGACACTGGTGGATCCATGGGTGGATTGTGAAAAGAGCACACATGCAATGACTCTGGTTATTGTTAGTGAAAAGAACACACATGCAATGACACTGGTGGATCCATGTGTGGTCTCGAAAGAGAGCACACATTTCAATGACTACTGTTGTTGTTAGTAAAAAGAACACACATGCAATGACACTGGTTGTTGTTACTAAAAAGAACACACATGCAATGACACTGTGGATCCATGTGTGGATTGTGAAGAGAACACACATGCAAAATGACTCTGGTTGTTGTTACTAAAAAGAACACACATGCAATGCCACTGGTGGATCCATGGGTGGATTATGAAAAGAACACACATGCAATGACACTGGTGGATCCATAGGTGGTATGTGAAAAGAATACACATGCAAACCGACTCTGCTTGTTACTCAAAAGAACACACATGCAATGACACTGGTGGATCCATGTGTGGTCTCTGTAGAGAACACACATTTCAATCACACTGGTGGATCCATATGTGGTATGTGAAAAGAACACACATGCAATGACTTTGGTTGTTGTTAGTGAAATGAACACACATGCAATGACACTGGTGGATCCATGTGTGGATTGTCAAGAGAACATACATGCAAAATGACTCTGGTTGTTTTTACTAAAAATAACACACATGCAATGACACTGGTGGATCCATAGGTGGTATGTGAAAAGAACACACATGCAAAATGACTCTGGTTGTTGTTACTAAAAAGAACACACATGCATTGACACTGGTGGATCCATGTGTGGATTGTGAAAAGAACACACATGCAAAATGACTGGTTGTTGTTTCTAAAAAGAACACACATGCAATGACACCGATGGATCCATGTGTGGTCTCTGAAGAACACACATTTCAATGACATTGATGGATCCATATGTGGTATGTGAAAATACAGATGCAAAATGACTCTGGTTGTTGTTACTAAAAAGAACACACATGCAATGACACTGGTGGATCCATAGGTGGATTGTGAAATGATCACACATGCAATTACACTGGTGTATCCATATGTGGTATGTGAAAAGAACACACATGCAAAGTGACTGTCGTTGGTGTTACTAATATCAACACACATGCAATGACACTGGTGGATCCATATGTGGATTATGAAATGAACACACATGCAATGACACTGGTGGATCCATAGGTGGTATGTGAGAAGAACACACATTTCAATGACTCTGATTGTTGTTACTAAAAAGAACACACATGCAATGACACCGGTGGATCCATAGGTGGTATGTGAAGAGATCACACATGCAAAATGACTCTGGTGGATCCATAGGTGGTATGTGAAAAGAACACACATGCAAAATGACTCTAGTTGTTGTTACTAAAAAGAACACACATGCAATGACACTGGTGGATCCATGGGTGGATTGTGAAAAGAGCACACATGCAATGACTCTGGTTATTGTTAGTGAAAAGTACACACATGCAATGACACTGGTGGATCCATGTGTGGTCTCTAAAGAGAGCACACATTTCAATGACTCTTGTTGTTGTTAGTAAAAAGAACACACATGCAATGACACTGGTTGTTGTTGCTAAAAAGAACACACATGCAATGACACTGTGGATCCATGTGTGGATTGTGAAGAGAACACACATGCAAAATGACTCTGGTTGTTGTTACTAAAAAGAACACACATGCAATTACACTGGTGGATCCATGTGTGGATTGTGAAAAGAACACACATGCAAAATGACTGGTTGTTGTTTCTAAAAAGAACACACATGCAATGACACCGATGGATCCATGTGTGGTCTCTGTAGAGAACACACATTTCAATGACATTGATGGATCCATATGTGGTATGTGAAAATAACACAGATGCAAAATGACTTTGGTTGTTGTTACTAAAAAGAGCACACATGCAATGACACTGGTGGATCCATGGGTGGATTGTGAAAAGAGCACACATGCAATGACACTGGTGGATCCATAGGTGGTATGTGAAAAGAACACACATGCAAAATGACGCTGGTTGTTGTTACTAAAAACAACACACATGCAATGACACTGGTGGATCCATAGGTGGATTATGAAATGAACACACATGCAATGACACTGGTGGATCCATAGGTGGTATGTGTTAATAACACACATTTAAATGACTCTGATTGTTGTTACTAAAAAGAACAAACATGCAATGACACCGGTGGATCCATAGGTGGTATGTGAAGAGATCACACATGCAAAATGACTCTGGTGGATCCATAGGTGGTATGTGAAAAGAACACACATGCAAAATGACTCTAGTTGTTGTTACTAAAAAGAACACACATGCAATGACACTGGTGGATCCATGGGTGGATTGTGAAAAGAGCACACATGCAATGACTCTGGTTATTGTTAGTGAAAAGAACACACATGCAATGACACTGGTGGATCCATGTGTGGTCTCTAAAGAGAGCACACATTTCAATGACTCTTGTTGTTGTTAGTCATAAGAACACACATGCAATGACACTGGTTGTTGTTACTAAAAGAACACACATGCAATGACACTGTGGATCCATCATGGATTGTGAAGAGAACACACATGCAAAATAACTCTGGTTGTTGTTACTAAAAAGAACACACATGCAATGCCACTGGTGGATCCATGGGTGGATTGTGAAAAGAACACACATGCAATGACACTGGTGGATCCATAGGTGGTATGTGAAAAGAATACACATGCAAACTGACTCTGGTTGTTACTAAAAAGAACACACATGCAATGACACTGGTGGATCCATGTGTGGTCTCTATAGAGAACACACATTTCAATCACACTGGTGGATCCATATGTGGTATGTGAAAAGAACACACATGCAATGACTTTGGTTGTTGTTAGTGAAATGAACACACATGCAATGACACTGTGGATCCATGTGTGGATTGTCAAGAGAACATACATGCAAAATGACTCTGGTTGTTTTTACTAAAAATAACACACATGCAATGACACTGGTGGATCCATAGGTGGTATGTGAAAAGAACACACATGCAAAATGACTCTGGTTGTTGTTACTAAAAAGAACACACATGCATTGACACTGGTGGATCCATGTGTGGATTGTGAAAAGAACACACATGCAAAATGACTGGTTGTTGTTTCTAAAAAGAACACACATGCAATGACACCGATGGATCCATGTGTGGTCTCTGTAGAGAACACACATTTCAATGACATTGATGGATCCATATGTGGTATGTGAAAATAACACAGATGCAAAATGACTTTGGTTGTTGTTACTAAAAAGAACACACATGCAATGACACTGGTGGATCCATGGGTGGATTGTGAAAAGAGCACACATGCAATGACACTGGTGGATCCATATGTGGTATGTGAAAAGAACACACATGCAAAATGACTCTCGTTGTTGTTACTAAAAACAACACACATGCAATGACACTGGTGGATCCATAGGTGGATTATGAAATGAACACACATGCAATGACACTGGTGGATCCATAGGTGGTATGTGAGAAGAACACACATTTCAATGACTCTGATTGTTGTTACTAAAAAGAACACACATGCAATGACACCGGTGGATCCATAGGTGGTATGTGAAGAGATCACACATGCAAAATGACTCTGGTGGATCCATAGGTGGTATGTGAAAAGAACACACATGCAAAATGACTCTAGTTGTTGTTACTAAAAAGAACACACATGCAATGACACTGGTGGATCCATGGGTGGATTGTGAAAAGAGCACACATGCAATGACTCTGGTTATTGTTAGTGAAAAGTACACACATGCAATGACACTGGTGGATCCATGTGTGGTCTCTAAAGAGAGCACACATTTCAATGACTCTTGTTGTTGTTAGTAAAAAGAACACACATGCAATGACACTGGTTGTTGTTGCTAAAAAGAACACACATGCAATGACACTGTGGATCCATGTGTGGATTGTGAAGAGAACACACATGCAAAATGACTCTGGTTGTTGTTACTAAAAAGAACACACATGCAATTACACTGGTGGATCCATGTGTGGATTGTGAAAAGAACACACATGCAAAATGACTGGTTGTTGTTTCTAAAAGAACACACATGCAATGACACTGATGGATCCATGTGTGGTCTCAGAGAGAACACACATTTCAATGACACTGATGGATCCATATGTGGTATGTGAAAATAACACAGATGCAAAATGACTTTGGTTGTTGTTACTAAAAAGAGCACACATGCAATGACACTGGTGGATCCATGGGTGGATTGTGAAAAGAGCACACATGCAATGACACTGGTGGATCCATAGGTGGTATGTGAAAAGAACACACATGCAAAATGACGCTGGTTGTTGTTACTAAAAACAACACACATGCAATGACACTGGTGGATCCATAGGTGGATTATGAAATGAACACACATGCAATGACACTGGTGGATCCATAGGTGGTATGTGAGAAGAACACACATTTCAATGACTCTGATTGTTGTTACTAAAAAGAACAAACATGCAATGACACCGGTGGATCCATAGGTGGTATGTGAAGAGATCACACATGCAAAATGACTCTGGTGGATCCATAGGTGGTATGTGAAAAGAACACACATGCAAAATGACTCTAGTTGTTGTTACTAAAAAGAACACACATGCAATGACACTGGTGGATCCATGGGTGGATTGTGAAAAGAGCACACATGCAATGACTCTGGTTATTGTTAGTGAAAAGAACACACATGCAATGACACTGGTGGATCCATGTGTGGTCTCTAAAGAGAGCACACATTTCAATGACTATTGTTGTTGTTAGTAAAAAGAACACACATGCAATGACACTGGTTGTTGTTACTAAAAAGAACACACATGCAATGACACTGTGGATCCATCTGTGGATTGTGAAGAGAACACACATGCAAAATGACTCTGGTTGTTGTTACTAAAAAGAACACACATGCAATGCCACTGGTGGATCCATGGGTGGATTGTGAAAAGAACACACATGCAATGACACTGGTGGATCCATAGGTGGTATGTGAAAAGAATACACATGCAAACTGACTCTGGTTGTTACTAAAAAGAACACACATGCAATGACACTGGTGGATCCATGTGTGGTCTCTGTAGAGAACACACATTTCAATCACACTGGTGGATCCATATGTGGTATGTGAAAAGAACACACATGCAATGACTTTGGTTGTTGTTAGTGAAATGAACACACATGCAATGACACTGGTGGATCCATGTGTGGATTGTCAAGAGAACATACATGCAAAATGACTCTGGATGTTTTTACTAAAAATAACACACATGCAATGACACTGGTGGATCCATAGGTGGTATGTGAAAAGAATACACATGCAAAATGACTCTGGTTGTTGTTACTAAAAAGAACACACATGCATTGACACTGGTGGATCCATGTGTGGATTGTGAAAAGAACACACATGCAAAATGACTGGTTGTTGTTTCTAAAAAGAACACACATGCAATGACACCGATGGATCCATGTGTGGTCTCTGTAGAGAACACACATTTCAATGACATTGATGGATCCATATGTGGTATGTGAAAATAACACAGATGCAAAATGACTTTGGTTGTTGTTACTAAAAAGAACACACATGCAATGACACTGGTGGATCCATGGGTGGATTGTGAAAAGAGCACACATGCAATGACACTGGTGGATCCACATGTGGTATGTGAAAAGAACACACATGCAAAATGACTCTCGTTGTTGTTACTAAAAACAACACACATGCAATGACACTGGTGGATCCATAGGTGGATTATGAAATGAACACACATGCAATGACACTGGTGGATCCATAGGTGGTATGTGAGAAGAACACACATTTCAATGACTCTGATTGTTGTTACTAAAAAGAACACACATGCAATGACACCGGTTGATCCATAGGTGGTATGTGAAGAGATCACACATGCAAAATGACTCTGGTGGATCCATAGGTGGTATGTGAAAAGAACACACATGCAAAATGACTCTAGTTGTTGTTACTAAAAAGAACACACATGCAATGACACTGGTGGATCCATGGGCGGATTGTGAAAAGAGCACACATGCAATGACTCTGGTTATTGTTAGTGAAAAGTACACACATGCAATGACACTGGTGGATCCATGTGTGGTCTCTAAAGAGAGCACACATTTCAATGACTCTTGTTGTTGTTAGTAAAAAGAACACAAATGCAATGACACTGGTTGTTGTTGCTAAAAAGAACACACATGCAATGACACTGTGGATCCATGTGTGGATTGTCAAGAGAACACACATGCAAAATGACTCTGGTTGTTGTTACTAAAAAGAACACATATGCAATTACACTTGTGGATCCATGTGTGGATTGTGAAAAGAACACACATGCAAAATGACTGGTTGTTGTTTCTAAAAAGAACACACATGCAATGACACCGATGGATCCATGTGTGGTCTCTGTAGAGAACACACATTTCAATGACACTGATGGATCCATATGTGGTATGTGAAAATAACACAGATGCAAAATGACTTTGGTTGTTGTTACTAAAAAGAGCACACATGCAATGACACTGGTGGATCCATGGGTGGATTGTGAAAAGAGCACACATGCAATGACACTGGTGGATCCATAGGTGGTATGTGAAAAGAACACACATGCAAAATGACGCTGGTTGTTGTTACTAAAAACAACACACATGCAATGACACTGGTGGATCCATAGGTGGATTATGAAATGAACACACATGCAATGACACTGGTGGATCCATAGGTGGTATGTGAGAAGAACACACATTTCAATGACTCTGATTGTTGTTACTAAAAAGAACAAACATGCAATGACACCGGTGGATCCATAGGTGGTATGTGAAGAGATCACACATGCAAAATGACTCTGGTGGATCCATAGGTGGTATGTGAAAAGAACACACATGCAAAATGACTCTAGTTGTTGTTACTAAAAAGATCACACATGCAATGACTCTGGTTATTGTTAGTGAAAAGAACACACATGCAATGACACTGGTGGATCCATGTGTGGTCTCTAAAGAGAGCACACATTTGAATGACTCTTGTTGTTGTTAGTAAAAAGAACACACATGCAATGACACTGGTTGTTGTTACTAAAAAGAACACACATGCAATGACACTGTGGATCCATCTGTGGATTGTGAAGAGAACACACATGCAAAATGACTCTGGTTGTTGTTACTAAAAAGAACACACATGCAATGCCACTGGTGGATCCATGGGTGGATTGTGAAAAGAACACACATGCAATGACACTGGTGGATCCATAGGTGGTATGTGAAAAGAATACACATGCAAACTGACTCTGGTTGTTACTAAAAAGAACACACATGCAATGACACTGGTGGATCCATGTGTGGTCTCTGTAGAGAACACACATTTCAATCACACTGGTGGATCCATATGTGGTATGTGAAAAGAACACACATGCAATGACTTTGGTTGTTGTTAGTGAAATGAACACACATGCAATGACACTGGTGGATCCATGTGTGGATTGTCAAGAGAACATACATGCAAAATGACTCTGGTTGTTTTTATTAAAAATAACACACATGCAATGACACTGGTGGATCCATAGGTGGTATGTGAAAAGAACACACATGCAAAATGACTCTGGTTGTTGTTTCTAAAAAGAACACACATGCATTGACACTGGTGGATCCATGTGTGGATTGTGAAAAGAACACACATGCAAAATGACTGTTTGTTTTTTCTAAAAAGAACACACATGCAATGACACCGATGGATCCATGTGTGGTCTCTGTAGAGAACACACATTTCAATGACACTGATGGATCCATATGTGGTATGTGAAAATAACAAAGATGCAAAATGACTTTGGTTGTTGTTACTAAAAAGAACACACATGCAATGACACTGGTGGATCCATGGGTGGATTGTGAAAAGAGCACACATGCAATGACACTACTGGATCCATATGTGGTATGTGAAAAGAACACACATGCAAAATGACTCTGGTTGTTGTTACTAAAAACAACACACATGCAATGACACTGGTGGATCCATAGGTGGATTATGAAATGAACACACATGCAATGACACTGGTGGATCCATAGGTGGTATGTGAGAAGAACACACATTTCAATGACTCTGGTTGTTGTTACTAAAAAGAACACACATGCAATGACACTGGTGGATCCATAGGTGGTATGTGAAGAGATCACACATGCAAAATGACTCTGGTGGATCCATATGTGGTATGTGAAAAGAACACACATGCAAAATGACTCTGGTTGTTGTTACTAAAAACAACACACATGCAATGACAATGGTGGATCCATAGGTGGATTATGAAATGAACACACATGCAATGACACTGGTGGATCCATAGGTGGTATGTGAAAAGATCACACATTTCAATGACTCTGGTTGTTGTTACTAAAAAGAACATACATGCAATGACACTGGTGGATCCATAGGTGGTATGTGAAGAGATCACACATGCAACATGACTCTGGTTGATCCATAGGTGGTATGTGAAAACAACAAACATGCAAAATGACTCTGGTTGTTGTTACTAAAAAGAACACACATGCAATGACACTGGTGGATCCATGGGTGGATTGTGAAAAGAGCACACATGCAATGAAACTGGTGATCCATATGTGGTATGTGAAAAGAACACACATGCAATGACTCTGGTTGTTGTTAGTGAAAAGAACACAGATGCAATGACACTGGTGGATCCATGTGTGGTCTCTAAAGAGAGCACACATTTCAATGACTCTCGTTGTTGTTAGTAAAAAGAACACACATGCAATGACACTGGTGGATCCATGTGTGGTCTCAGAAGAGAGCACACATGCAATGACACTAGTCGTTGTTACTAAAAAGAACAAACATGCAATGACACTAGTGGATCCATGTGTGGATTGTGAAGAGAACACACATGCAATTACACTGGTGGATCCATAGGTGGTATGTGAAAAGAACACACATGCAAAATGACTGGTTGTTGTTACTAAAAAGAACACACATGCAATGACACTAGTCGTTGTTACTAAAAAGAACAAACATGCAATGACACTAGTGGATCCATGTGTGGATTGTGAAGAGAACACACATGCAATTACACCGGTGGATCCATAGGTGGTATGTGAAAAGAACACACATGCAAAATGACTGGTTTTGTTACTAAAAAGAACACACATGCAATGACACTGGTGGATCCATGTGTGGTCTCTGAAGAGAGCACACATGCAATGACACTGGTTGTTGTTACTAAAAAGAACACGCATGCAATGACACTAGTGGATCCATGTGTGGATTGTGAAGAGAACACACATGCAATGACACTGGTGGATCCGTAGGTGGTATGTGAGAAGAACACACATGCAAAATGACTCTGGTTGTTGTTACTAAAAAGAACACACATGCAATGATACTGGTGAATCGATAGGTGGATTATGAAATGAACACACATGCAATGACACTGGTGGATCCATAGGTGGTATGTGAGAAGAACACACATGCAAAATGACTCTAGTTGTTGTTACTAAAAAGAATACACATGCAATGACACTGGTGGATCCATGGGTGGATTGTGAAAAGAACACACATGCAATGACATTGGTGGATCCATAGGTGGTATGTGAAAAGAACACACATGCAAAATGACTCTGGTTGTTGTTACTAAAAAGAACACACATGCAATGACACTGGTGGATCCATGGGTGGATTGTAAAAAGAGCACACATGCAATGACACTAGTGGATCCATATGTGGTATGTGAAAAGAACACACATGCAAAATGACTCTGGTTGTTGTTACTAAAAAGAACACACATGCAATGACACTGGTGGATCCATGGGTGGATTGTGAAAAGAGCACACATGCAATGACACTGGTGATCCATATGTGGTATGTGAAAAGAACACACATGCAATGACTCTGGTTGTTGTTAGTGAAAAGAACACAGATGCAATGACACTGGTGGATCCATGTGTGGTCTCTAAAGAGAGCACACATTTCAATGACTCTTGTTGTTGTTAGTAAAAAGAACACACATGCAATGACACTGGTGGATCCATGTGTGGTCTCTGAAGAGAGCACACATGCAATGACACTGGTTGTTGTTACTAAAAAGAACACACATGCAACGACACTAGTGGATCCATGTGTGGATTGTGAAGAGAACACACATGCAATTACACTGGTGGATCCATAGGTGGTATGTGAAAAGAACACACATGCAAACTGACTGGTTGTTGTTACTAAAAAGAACACACATGCAATGACACTGGTGGATCCATAGGTGGATTATGAAATGAACACACATGCAATGACACTGGTGGATCCATAGGTGGTATGTGAGAAGAACACACATGCAAAATGACCCTGGTTGTTGTTACTAAAAAGAACACACATGCAATGACACTGGTTGTTGTTACTAAAAAGAACACACATGCAATGACACTAGTGGATCCATGTGTGGATTGTGAAGAGAACACACATGCAATGACACTGGTGGATCCGTAGGTGGTATGTGAGAAGAACACACATGCAAAATGACTCTGGTTGTTGTTACTAAAAAGAACACACATGCAATGATACTGGTGAATCGATAGGTGGATTATGAAATGAACACACATGCAATGACACTGGTGGATCCATAGGTGGTATGTGAGAAGAACACACATGCAAAATGACTCTAGTTGTTGTTACTAAAAACAATACACATGCAATGACACTGGTGGATCCATGGGTGGATTGTGAAAAGAACACACATGCAATGACATTGGTGGATCCATAGGTGGTATGTGAAAAGAACACACATGCAAAATGACTCTGGTTGTTGTTACTAAAAAGAACACACATGCAATGACACTGGTGGATCCATGGGTGGATTGTAAAAAGAGCACACATGCAATGACACTAGTGGATCCATATGTGGTATGTGAAAAGAACACACATGCAAAATGACTCTGGTTGTTGTTACTAAAAAGAACACACATGCAATGACACTGGTAGATCCATGGGTGGATTGTGAAAAGAGCACACATGCAACGACACTGGTGATCCATATGTGGTATGTGAAAAGAACACACATGCAATGACTCTGGTTGTTGTTAGTGAAAAGAACACAGATGCAATGACACTTAAGGATCCATGTGTGGTCTCTAAAGAGAGCACACATTTCAATGACTCTTGTTGTTGTTAGTAAAAAGAACACACATGCAATGACACTGGTGGATCCATGTGTGGTCTCGGAAGAGAGCACCCATGCAATGACACTGGTCGTTGTTACTAAAAAGAACACACATGCAATGACACTAGTGGAACCATGTGTGGATTGTGAAGAGAACACACATGCAATTACACCAGTGGATCCATAGGTGGTATGTGAAAAGAACACACATGCAAAATGACTGGTTGTTGTTACTAAAAAGAACACACATGCAATGACACTGGTGGATCCATGTGTGGTCTCTGTAGAGAACACACATTTCAATGACACTGGTGGATCCATGTGTGGTCTCTGAAGAGAGCACACATGCAATGAGACTGGTTGTTGTTACTAAAAAGAACACACATGCAATGACACTAGTGGATCCATGTGTGGATTGTGAAGAGAACACACATGCAATGACACTGGTGGATCTGTAGGTGGTATGTGAGAAGAACACACATGCAAAATGACTCTGGTTGTTGTTACTAAAAAGAACACACATGCAATGACACTGGTGAATCGATAGGTGGATTATCAAATGAACACACATGCAATGACACTGGTGGATCCATAGGTGGTATGTGAGAAGAACACACATGCAAAATGACTCTAGTTGTTGTTACTAAAAAGAATACACATGCAATGACACTGGTGGATCCATGGGTGGATTATGAAATGAACACACATGCATTGACACTAGTGGATCCATAGGTGGTATGTGAGAAGAACATACATTTCAATGACTCTGGTTGTTGTTACTAAAAAGAACACACATGCAATGACACTGGTGGATCCATGGGTGGATTGTAAAAAGAGCACACATGCAATGACACTAGTGGATCCATATGTGGTATGTGAAAAGAACACACATGCAAAATGACTCTGGTTGTTGTTACTAAAAAGAACACACATGCAATGACACTGGTGGATCCATGGGTGGATTGTGAAAAGAGCACACATGCAATGACACTGGTGATCCATATGTGGTATGTGAAAAGAACACACATGCAATGACTCTGGTTGTTGTTAGTGAAAAGAACACATATGCAATGACACTGGTGGATCCATGTGTGGTCTCTAAAGAGATCACACATTTCAATGACTCTTGTTGTTGTTAGTAAAAAGAAACACATGCAATGACACTGGTGGATCCATGTGTGGTCTCGGAAGAGAGCACACATGCAATGACACTGGTCGTTGTTACTAAAAAGAACACACATGCAATGACACTAGTGGATCCATGTGTGGATTGTGAAGAGAACACACATGCAATTACACCGGTGGATCCATAGGTGGTATGTGAAAAGAACACACATGCAAAATGACTGGTTGTTGTTACTAAAAAGAACACACATGCAATGACACTGGTGGATCCATGTGTGGTCTCTGTAGAGAACACACATTTCAATGACACTGGTGGATCCATGTGTGGTCTCTGAAGAGAGCACACATGCAATGAGACTGGTTGTTGTTACTAAAAAGAACACACATGCAATGACACTAGTGGATCCATGTGTGGATTGTGAAGAGAACACACATGCAATGACACTGGTGGATCCGTAGGTGGTATGTGAGAAGAACACACATGCAAACTGACTCTGGTTGTTGTTACTAAAAAGAACACACATGCAATGACACTGGTGAATCTATAGGTGGATTATGAAATGAACACACATGCAATGACACTGGTGGATCCATAGGTGGTATGTGAGAAGAACACACATACAAAATGACTCTAGTTGTTGTTACTAAAAAGAATACACATGCAATGACACTGGTGGATCCATGGGTGGATTATGAAATGAACACACATGCATTGACATTAGTGGATCCATAGGTGGTATGTGAGAAGAACATACATTTCAATGACTCTGGTTGTTGTTACTAAAAAGAACACACATGCAATGACACTGGTGGATCCATAGGTGGTATGTGAAGAGATCACACATGCAAAATGACTCTGGTGGATCCATAGGTGGTATGTGAAAAGAACACACATGCAAAATGACTCTGGTTGTTGTTACTAAAAAGAACACACATGCAATGACACTGGTGGATCCATGGGTGGATTGTAAAAAGAGCACACATGCAATGACACTAGTGGATCCATATGTTGTATGTGAAAAGAACACACATGCAAAATGACTCTGGTTGTTGTTACTAAAAAGAACACACATGCAATGACACTGGTGGATCCATGGGTGGATTGTGAAAAGAGCACACATGCAATGACACTGGTGATCCATATGTGGTATGTGAAAAGAACACACATGCAATGACTCTGGTTGTTGTTAGTGAAAAGAACATAGATGCAATGACACAGGTGGATCCATGTGTGGTCTCTAAAGAGAGCACACATTTCAATGACTCTTGTTGTTGTTAGTAAAAAGAACACACATGCAATGACACTGGTGGATCCATGTGTGGTCTCTGAAGAGAGCACACATGCAATGACACTGGTTGTTCGTACTAAAAAGAACACACATGCAACGACACTAGTGGATCCATGTGTGGATTGTGAAGAGAACACACATGCAATTACACTGGTGGATCCATAGGTGGTATGTGAAAAGAACACACATGCAAACTGACTCTGGTTGTTGTTACTAAAAAGAACACACATGCAATGACACTGGTGGATCCATGTGTGGTCTCTGTAGAGAACACACATTTCAATGACACTGGTGGATCCATATGTGGTATGTGAAAAGAACACACATGCAAAATGACTGGTTGTTGTTACTAAAAAGAACACACATGCAATGACACTGGTGGATCCATGTGTGGTCTCTGTAGAGAACACACATTTCAATGACACTGGTGGATCCATGTGTGGTCTCTGAAGAGAGCACACATGCAATGACACTAGTGGATCCATAGGTGGATTGTGAAGAGAACACACATGCAATGACACTGGTGGATCCATAGGTGGTATGTGAGAAGAACACACATGCAAAATGACTCTGGTTGTTGTTACTAAAAACAACACACATGCAATGACACTGGTGGATCCATAGGTGGATTATGAAATTAACACACATGCAATGACACTGGTGGATCCATAGGTGGTATGTGAGAAGAACACACATGCAAAATGACCCTGGTTGTTGTTACTAAAAAGAATACACATGCAATGACACTGGTGGATCCATGGGTGGATTGTGAAAAGAACACACATGCAATGACACTGGTGGATCCAAAGGTGGTATGTGAAAAGAACACACATGCAAAATGACTCTGGTTGTTGTTACTAAAAAGAACACACATGCAATGACACTGGTGGATCCATAGGTGGATTATGAAATGAACACACATGCATTTACACTAGTGGATCCATAAGTGGTATGTGAGAAGAACACACATTTCAATGACTCTGGTTATTACTAAAAAGAACACACATGCAAAATGACTCTGGTGGATCCATAGGTGGTATGTGAAAAGAACACACATGCAAAATGACTCTGGTTGTTGTTACTAAAAAGAACACACATGCAATGACACTGGTGGATCCATAGGTGGATTATGAAATGAATACACATGGATTTACACTAGTGGATCCATAGGTGGTATGTGAGAAGAACACACATTTCAATGACTCTGGTTGTTACTAAAAAGAACAGACATGCAATGACACTGGTGGATCCATAGGTGGTATGTGAAGAGATCACACATGCAACATGACTCTGGTTGATCCATAGGTGGTATGTGAAAACAACAAACATGCAAAATGACTCTGGTTGTTGTTACTAAAAAGAACACACATGCAATGACACTGGTGGATCCATGGGTGGATTGTGAAAAGAGCACACATGCAATGACACTGGTGATCCATATGTGGTATGTGAAAAGAACACACATGCAATGACTCTGGTTGTCGTTAGTGAAAAGAACACAGATGCAATGACACTTGTGGATCCATGTGTGGTCTCTAAAGAGAGCACACATTTCAATGACTCTCGTTGTTGTTAGTAAAAATAACACACATGCAATGACACTGGTGGATCCATGTGTGGTCTCGGAAGAGAGCACACATGCAATGACACTGGTCGTTGTTACTAAAAAGAACACACATGCAATGACACTAGTGGATCCATGTGTGGATTGTGAAGAGAACACACATGCAATTACACCGGTGGATCCATAGGTGGTATGTGAAAAGAACACACATGCAAAATGACTGGTTGTTGTTACTAAAAAGAACACACATGCAATGACACTGGTGGATCCATGTGTGGTCTCTGTAGAGAACACACATTTCAATGACACTGGTGGATCCATGTGTGGTCTCTGAAGAGAGCACACATGCAATGAGACTGGTTGTTGTTACTAAAAAGAACACACATGCAATGACACTAGTGGATCCATGTGTGGATTGTGAAGAGAACACACATGCAATGACACTGGTGGATCCGTAGGTGGTATGTGAGAAGAACACACATGCAAACTGACTCTGGTTGTTGTTACTAAAAAGAACACACATGCAATGACACTGGTGAATCGATAGGTGGATTATGAAATGAACACACATGCAATGACACTGGTGGATCCATAGGTGGTATGTGAGAAGAACACACATACAAAATGACTCTAGTTGTTGTTACTAAAAAGAATACACATGCAATGACACTGGTGGATCCGTGGGTGGATTGTGAAAAGAACACACATGCAATGACACTGGTGGATCCATAGGTGGTATGTGAAAAGAACACACATGCAAAATGACTCTGGTTGTTGTTACTAAAAAGAACACACATGCAATGACACTGGTGGATCCATGGGTGGATTGTAAAAAGAGCACACATGCAATGACACTAGTGGATCCATATGTTGTATGTGAAAAGAACACACATGCAAAATGACTCTGGTTGTTGTTACTAAAAAGAACACACATGCAATGACACTGGTGGATCCATGGGTGGATTGTGAAAAGAGCACACATGCAATGACACTGGTGATCCATATGTGGTATGTGAAAAGAACACACATGCAATGACTCTGGTTGTTGTTAGTGAAAAGAACACATATGCAATGACACTGGTGGATCCATGTGTGGTCTCTAAAGAGAGCACACATTTCAATGACTCTTGTTGTTGTTAGTAAAAAGAACACACATGCAATGACACTGGTGGATCCATGTGTGGTCTCTAAAGAGAGCACACATGCAATGACACTGGTTGTTCGTACTAAAAAGAACACACATGCAATGACACTAGTGGATCCATGTGTGGATTGTGAAGAGAACACACATGCAATGACACTGGTGGATCCATAGGTGGTATGTGAGAAGAACACACATGCAAAATGACTCTGGTTGTTGTTACTAAAAAGAACACACATGCAATGACACTGGTGGATCCATGTGTGGTCTCTGTAGAGAACACACATTTCAATGACACTGGTGGATCCATATGTGGTATGTGAAAAGAACACACATGCAAAATGACTGGTTGTTGTTACTAAAAAGAACACACATGCAATGACACTGGTGGATCCATGTGTGGTCTCTGTAGAGAACACACAATTCAATGACACTGGTGGATCCATAGGTGGTCTCTGAAGAGAGCACACATGCAATGACACTAGTGGATCCATAGGTGGATTGTGAAGAGAACACACATGCAATGACACTGGTGGATCCATAGGTGGTATGTGAGAAGAACACACATGCAAAATGACTCTGGTTGTTGTTACTAAAAACAACACACATGCAATGACACTGGTGGATCCATAGGTGGATTATGAAATTAACACACATGCAATGACACTGGTGGATCCATAGGTGGTATGTGAGAAGAACACACATGCAAAATGACTCTGGTTGTTGTTACTAAAAAGAATACAAATGCAATGACACTGGTGGATCCATGGGTGGATTGTGAAAAGAACACACATGCAATGAAACTGGTGGATCCATAGGTGGTATGTGAAAAGAACACACATGCAAAATGACTCTGGTTCTTGTTACTAAAAAGAACACACATGCAATGACACTGGTGGATCCATAGGTGGATTATGAAATGAACACACATGCATTTACACTAGTGGATCCATAAGTGGTATGTGAGAAGAACACACATTTCAATGACTCTGGTTATTACTAAAAAGAACACACATGCAAAATGACTCTGGTGGATCCATAGGTGGTATGTGAAAAGAACACACATGCAAAATGACTCTGGTTGTTGTTACTAAAAAGAACACACATGCAATGACACAGGTGGATCCATGGGTGGATTGTGAAAAGAGCACACATGCAATGACACTGGTGATCCATATGTGGTATGTGAAAAGAACACACATGCAATGACTCTGGTTGTTGTTAGTGAAAAGAACACATATGCAATGACACTGGTGGATCCATGTGTGGTCTCTAAAGAGAGTACACATTTCAATGACTCTTGTTGTTGTTAGTAAAAAGAACACACATGCAATGACACTGGTGGATCCATGTGTGGTCTCTGAAGAGAGCACACATGCAATGACACTAGTTGTTGTTACTAAAAAGAACACACATGCAATGACACTAGTGGATCCATGTGTGTATTATGAAGAGAACACACATGCAATGACACTGGTGGATCCATATGTGGTCTGTGAAAAGAACACACATGCAAAATGACTGGTTGTTGTTAATAAAAAGAACACACATGCAATGACACTGGTGGATCCATGTGTGGTCTCTGTAGAGAACACACATTTCAATGACACTGGTGGATCCATATGTGGTATGTGAAAAGAACACACATGCAAAATGACTGGTTGTTGTTACTAAAAAGAACACACATGCAATGACACTGGTGGATCCATGTGTGGTCTCTGTAGAGAACACACATTTCAATGACACTGGTGGATCCATGTGTGGTCTCTGAAGAGAGCACACATGCAATGACACTAGTGGATCCATGTGTGGATTGTGAAGAGAACACACATGCAATGACACTGGTGGATCCATAGGTGGTATGTGAGAAGAACACACATGCAAAATGACTCTGGTTGTTGTTACTAAAAAGAACACACATGCAATGACACTGGTGGATCCATAGGTGGATTATGAAATGAACACACATGCAATGACACTGGTGGATCCATAGGTGGTATGTGAGAAGAACACACATGCAAAATGACCCTGGTTGTTGTTACTAAAAAGAATACACATGCAATGACACTGGTGGATCCATGGGTGGATTGTGAAAAGAACACACATGCAATGACACTGGTGGATCCAAAGGTGGTATGTGAAAAGAACACACATGCAAAATGACTCTGGTTGTTGTTACTAAAAAGAACACACATGCAATGACACTGGTGGATCCATAGGTGGATTATGAAATGAACACACATGCATTTACACTAGTGGATCCATAGGTGGTATGTGAGAAGAACACACATTTCAATGACTCTGGTTGTTACTAAAAAGAACACACATGCAAAATGACTCTGGTGGATCCATAGGTGGTATGTGAAAAGAACACACATGCAAAATGACTCTGGTGGATCCATAGGTGGTATGTGAAAAGAACACACATGCAAAATGACTCTGGTTGTTGTTACTAAAAAGAACACACATGCAATGACACTGGTGGATCCATGGGTGGATTGTGAAAAGAGCACACATGCAATGACACTGGTGATCCATATGTGGTATGTGAAAAGAACACACATGCAATGACTCTGGTTGTTGTTAGTGAAAAGAACATAGATGCAATGACACTGGTGGATCCATTTGTGGTCTCTAAAGAGAGCACACATTTCAATGACTCTTGTTGTTGTTAGTAAAAAGAACACACATGCAATGACACTGGTGGATCCATGTGTGGTCTCTGAAGAGAGCACACATGCAATGAAACTAGTTGTTGTTAATAAAAAGAACACACATGCAATGACACTAGTGGATCCATGTGTGGATTGTGAAGAGAACACACATGCAATGACACTGGTGGATCCATAGGTGGTATGTGAAAAGAACACACATGCAAAATGACTGGTTGTTGTTAATAAAAAGAAGACACATGCAATGACACTGGTGGATCCATGTGTGGTCTCTGTAGAGAACACACATTTCAATGACACTGGTGGATCCATATGTGGTATGTGAAAAGAACACACATGCAAAATGACTAGTTGTTGTTACTAAAAAGAACACACATGCAATGACACTGGTGGATCCATGTGTGGTCTCTGTAGAGAACACACATTTCAATGACACTGGTGGATCCATGTGTGGTCTCTGAGGAGAGCACACATGCAATGACACTGGTTGTTGTTACTTAAAAGAACACACATGCAATGACACTAGTGGATCCATGTGTGGATTGTGAAGAGAACACACATGCAATGACACTGGTGGATCCATAGGTGGTATGTGAAAAGAACACACATGCAAAATGACTCTGGTTGTTGTTACTAAAAAGAACACACATGCAATGACACTGGTGGATCCATATGTAGATTGTTAAAAGAACACACATCCAATGACTCTGGTTGTTGTTATTAAAAAGAACACACATGCAAGGACACGGGTGGATCCATGTGTGGTCTCTGAAGAGAACACACATTTCAATGACACTAGCTGTGGTTAATGAGAAGAGCACACATGCAATGACACTGGTGGATCCATAGGTGGATTGTTAAAACAACACACATGAAATGACTCTGGTTGTAGTTAGTAAAAGAACACATGCAATGACCCTAGTGGACCCATGTGTGGTCTCTAAAGAGAACACACATTTCAATGACACTGGTGGATCCACATGTGGTATGTGAAAAGAATAGTCATGAAATGACTCCAGTTGTTGTTAGTAAAAAGAACACACATGCAATGACACTGGTGGATCCATGTGTGGTCTCTGAAGAGAGCACACATGCAATGACACTGGTTGTTCGTACTAAAAAGAACACACATGCAATGACACTAGTGGATCCATGTGTGGTCTCTGTAGAGAACACACATTTCAATGACACTGGTGGATCCATATGTGGTATGTGAAAAGAACACACATGCAAAATGACTGGTTGTTGTTACTAAAAAGAACACACATGCAATGACACTGGTGGATCCATGTGTGGTCTCTGTAGAGAACACACATTTCAATGACACTGGTGGATCCATATGTGGTATGTGAAAAGAACACACATGCAAAATGACTGGTTGTTGTCACTAAAAAGAACACACATGCAATGACACTGGTGGATCCATGTGTGGTCTCTGTAGAGAACACACAATTCAATGACACTGGTGGATCCATGTGTGGTCTCTGAAGAGAGCACACATGCAATGACACTGGTTGTTGTTACTAAAAAGAACACACATGCAATGACACTAGTGGATCCATGTGTGGATTGTGAAGAGAACACACATGGAATGACACTGGTGGATCCATAGGTGGTATGTGAGAAGAACACACATGCAAAATGACTCTGGTTGTTGTTACTAAAATGAACACACATGCAATGACACTGGTGGATCCATGGGTGGATTGTGAAAAGAGCACACATGCAATGACACTGGTGATCCATATGTGGTATGTGAAAAGAACACACATGCAATGACTCTGGTTGTTGTTAGTGAAAAGAACACAGATGCAATGACACTGGTGGATCCATGTGTGGTCTCTAAAGAGAGCACACATTTCAATGACTCTTGTTGTTGTTAGTAAAAAGAACACACATGCAATGACACTCGTGGATCCATGTGTGGTCTCTGAAGAGAGCACACATCCAATGACACTGGTTGTTGTTACTAAAAAGAACACACATGCAATGACACTACTGGATCCCTGTGTGGATTGTGAAGAGAACACGCATGCAATTACACTGGTGGATCCATAGGTGGGATGTGAAAAGAACACACATGCAAAATGACTATTGTTACTAAAAAGAACACACATGCAATGACACCGGTGGATCCATGTGTGGTCTCTATAGAGAACACACATTTCAATGACACTGGTGGATCCATATGTGGTGTGTGAAAAGAACACACATGCAAAATGACTGGTTGTTGTTACTAAAAAGAACACACATGCAATGACACTGGTGGATCCATGTGTGGTCTCTGTAGAGAACACACATTTCAATGACACTGGTGGATCCATGTGTGGTCTCTGAAGAGAGCACACATGCAATGACACTAGTGGATCCATAGGTGGATTGTGAAGAGAACACACATGCAATGACACTGGTGGATCCATAGGTGGTATGTGAGAAGAACACACATGCAAAATGACTCTGGTTGTTGTTACTAAAAAGAACACACATGCAATGACACTGGTGGATCCATAGGTGGATTATGAAATTAACACACATGCAATGACACTGGTGGATCCATATGTGGTATGTGAGAAGAACACACATGCAAAATGACTCTGGTTGTTGTTACTAAAAAGAATACAAATGCAATGACACTGGTGGATCCATGGGTGGATTGTGAAAAGAACACACATGCAATGAAACTGGTGGATCCATAGGTGGTATGTGAAAAGAACACACATGCAAAATGACTCTGGTTGTTGTTACTAAAAAGAACACACATGCAATGACACTGGTGGATCCATAGGTGGATTATGAAATGAACACACATGCATTTACACTAGTGGATCCATAAGTGGTATGTGAGAAGAACACACATTTCAATGACTCTGGTTGTTACTAAAAAGAACACACATGCAAAATGACTCTGGTGGATCCATAGGTGGTATGTGAAAAGAACACACATGCAAAATGACTCTGGTTGTTGTTACTAAAAAGAACACACATGCAATGACACTGGTGGATCCATGGGTGGATTGTGAAAAGAGCACACACGCAATGACACTGGTGATCCATATGTGGTATGTGAAAAGAACACACATGCAATGACTCTGGTTGTTGTTAGTGAAAAGAACACATATGCAATGACACTGGTGGATCCATGTGTGGTCTCTAAAGAGAGCACACATTTCAATGACTCTTGTTGTTGTTAGTAAAAAGAACACACATGCAATGACACTGGTGGATCCATGTGTGGTCTCTGAAGAGAGCACACATGCAATGACACTAGTTGTTGTTACTAAAAAGAACACACATGCAATGACCCTAGTGGATCCATGTGTGTATTATGAAGAGAACACACATGCAATGACACTGGTGGATCCATAGGTGGTCTGTGAAAAGAACACACATGCAAAATGACTGGTTGTTGTTAATAAAAAGAACACACATGCAATGACACTGGTGGATCCATGTGTGGTCTCTGTAGAGAACACACATTTCAATGACACTGGTGGATCCATATGTGGTATGTGAAAAGAACACACATGCAAAATGACTGGTTGTTGTTACTAAAAAGAACACACATGCAATGACACTGGTGGATCCATGTGTGGTCTCTGTAGAGAACACACATTTCGATGACACTGGTGGATCCATGTGTGGTCTCTGAAGAGAGCACACATGCAATGACATTGGTTGTTGTTACTAAAAAGAACACACATGCAATGACACTAGTGGATCCATGTGTGGATTGTGAAGAGAACACACATGCAATGACACTGGTGGATCCATAGGTGGTATGTGAGAAGAACACACATGCAAAATGACTCTGGTTGTTGTTACTAAAAAGAACACACATGCAATGACACTGGTGGATCCATAGGTGGATTATGAAATGAACACACATGCAATGACAATAGTGGATCCATAGGTGGTATGTGAGAAGAACACACATGCAAAATGACTCTGGTTGTTGTTACTAAAAAGAATACACATGCAATGACACTGGTGGATCCATGGGTGGATTGTGAAAAGAACACACATGCAATGACACTGGTGGATCCATAGGTGGTATGTGAAAAGAACACACATGCAAAATGACTCTGGTTGTTGTTACTAAAAAGAACACACATGCAATGACACTGGTGGATCCATAGGTGGATTATGAAATGAACACACATGCATTGACACTAGTGGATCCATAGGTGGTATGTGAGAAGAACACACATTTCAATGACTCTGGTTGTTGTTACTAAAAAGAACACACATGCAATGACACTGGTGGATCCATAGGTGGTACGTGAAGAGATCACACATGCAAAATGACTCTGGTGGATCCATAGGTGGTATGTGAAAAGAACACACATGCAAAATGACTCTGGTTGTTGTTACTAAAAAGAACACACATGCAATGACACTGGTGGATCCATGGGTGGATTGTGAAAAGAGCACACATGCAATGACACTGGTGATCCATATGTGGTATGTGAAAAGAACACACATGCAATGACTCTTTTTGTTGTTAGTGAAAAGAACACACATGCAATGACACCGGTGGATCCATGTGTGGTCTGTATAGAGAACACACATTTCAATGACACTGGTGGATCCATATGTGGTGTGTGAAAAGCACACACATGCAAAATGACTGGTTGTTGTTACTAAAAAGAACACACATGCAATGACACTGGTGGATCCATGTGTCGTCTCTGTAGAGAACACACATTTCAATGACACTGGTGGATCCATGTGTGGTCTCTGAAGAGAGCACACATGCAATGACACTAGTGGATCCATATGTGGATTGTGAAGAGAACACACATGCAATGACACTGGTGGATCCATAGGTGGTATGTGAAAAGAACACACATGCAAAATGACTCTGGTTGTTGTTACTAAAAAGGACACACATGCAATGACACTGGTGGATCCATAGGTGGATTATGAAATTAACACACATGCAATGACACTGGTGGATCCATAGGTGGTATGTGAGAAGAACACACATGCAAAATGACTCTGGTTGTTGTTACTAAAAAGAATACAAATGCAATGACACTGGTGGATCCATGGGTGGATTGTGAAAAGAACACACATGCAATGAAACTGGTGGATCCATAGGTGGTATGTGAAAAGAACACACATGCAAAATGACTCTGGTTGTTGTTACTAAAAAGAACACACATGCAATGACACTGGTGGATCCATAGGTGGATTATGAAATGAACACACATGCATTTACACTAGTGGATCCATAGGTGGTATGTGAGAAGAACACACATTTCAATGACTCTGGTTGTTACTAAAAAGAACACACATGCAATGACACTGGTGGATCCATAGGTGGTATGTGAAGAGATCACACATGCAAAATGACTTTGGTGGATCCATAGGTGGTATGTGAAAAGAACACACATGCAAAATGACTCTGGTTGTTGTTACTAAAAAGAACACACATGCAATGACACTGGTGGATCCATGGGTGGATTGTGAAAAGAGCACACATGCAATGACACTGGTGATCCATATGTGGTATGTGAAAAGAACACACATGCAATGACTATGGTTGTTGTTAGTGAAAAGAACATAGATGCAATGACACTGGTGGATCCATTTGTGTTCTCTAAAGAGAGCACACATTTCAATGACTCTTGTTGTTGTTAGTAAAAAGAACACACATGCAATGACACTGGTGGATCCATGTGTGGTCTCTGAAGAGAGCACACATGCAATGAAACTAGTTGTTGTTAATAAAAACAACACACATGCAATGACACTAGTGGATCCATGTGTGGATTGTGAAGAGAACACACATGCAATGACACTGGTGGATCCATAGGTGGTATGTGAAAAGAACACACATGCAAAATGACTGGTTGTTGTTAATAAAAAGAACACACATGCAATGACACTGGTGGATCCATGTGTGGTCTCTGTAGAGAACACACATTTCAATGACACTGGTGGATCCATATGTGGCATGTGAAAAGAACACACATGCAAAATGACTGGTTGTTGTTACTAAAAAGAACACACATGCAATGACACTGGTGGATCCATGTGTGGTCTCTGTAGAGAACACACATTTCAATGACACTGGTGGATCCATGTGTGGTCTCTGAAGAGAGTACACATGCAATGACACTGGTTGTTGTTACTAAAAAGAACACACATGCAATGACACTAGTGGATCCATGTGTGGATTGTGAAGAGAACACACATGCAATGACACTGGTAGATCCATAGGTGGTATGTGAAAAGAACACACATGCAATATGACTCTGGTTGTTGTTACTAAAAAGAACACACATGCAATGACACTGGTGGATCCATAGGTGGATTATGAAATGAACACACATGCATTGACACTAGTGGATCCATAGGTGGTATGTGAGAAGAACACACATTTCAATGACTCTGGTTGTTGTTACTAAAAAGAACACACATGCAATGACACTGGTGGATCCATAGGTGGTACGTGAAGAGATCACACATGCAAAATGACTCTGGTGGATCCATAGGTGGTATGTGAAAAGAACACACATGCAAAATGACTCTGGTTGTTGTTACTAAAAAGAACACACATGCAATGACACTGGTGGATCCATGGGTGGATTGTGAAAAGAGAACACATGCAATGACACTGGTGATCCATATGTGGTATGTGAAAAGAACACACATGCAATGACTCTGGTTGTTGTTAGTGAAAAGAACACACATGCAATGACACCGGTGGATCCATGTGTGGTCTCTATAGAGAACACACATTTCAATGACACTGGTGGATCCATATGTGGTGTGTGAAAAGAACACACATGCAAAATGACTGGTTGTTGTTACTAAAAAGAACACACATGCAATGACACTGGTGGATCCATGTGTGGTCTCTGTAGAGAACACACATTTCAATGACACTGGTGGATCCATGTGTGGTCTCTGAAGAGAGCACACATGCAATGACACTTGTGGATCCATATGTGGATTGTGAAGAGAACACACATGCAATGACACTGGTGGATCCATAGGTGGTATGTGAGAAGAACACACATGCAAAATGACTCTGGTTGTTGTTACTAAAAAGAACACACATGCAATGACACTGGTGGATCCTTAGGTGGATTATGAAATTAACACACATGCAATGACACTGGTGGATCCATAGGTGGTATGTGAGAAGAACACACATGCAAAATGACTCTGGTTGTTGTTACTAAAAGAATACAAATGCAATGACACTGGTGGATCCATGGGTGGATTGTGAAAAGAACACACATGCAATGAAACTGGTGGATCCATAGGTGGTATGTGAAAAGAACACACATGCAAAATGACTCTGGTTGTTGTTACTAAAAAGAACACACATGCAATGACACTGGTGGATCCATAGGTGGATTATGAAATGAACACACATGCATTTACACTAGTGGATCCATAGGTGGTATGTGAGAAGAACACACATTTCAATGACTCTGGTTGTTGTTACTAAAAAGAACACACATGCAATGACACTGCTGGAATCATAGGTGGTACGTGAAGATATCACACATGCAAAATGACTCTGGTGGATCCATAGGTGGTATGTGAAAAGAACACACATGCAAAATGACTCTGGTTGTTGTTACTAAAAAGAACACACATGCAATGACACTGGTGGATCCATGGGTGGATTGTGAAAAGAGCACACATGCAATGACACTGGTGATCCATATGTGGTATGTGAAAAGAACACACATGCAATGAATCTGGTTGTTGTTAGTGAAAAGAACACACATGCAATGACACCGGTGGATCCATGTGTGGTCTCTATAGAGAACACACATTTCAATGACACTGGTGGATCCATATGTGGTATGTGAAAAGAACACACATGCAAAATGACTCTGGTTGTTACTAAAATGAACACACATGCAATGACACTGGTGGATCCATGTGTGGTCTCTATAGAGAACACACATTTCAATGACACTGGTGGATCCATATGTGGTATGTGAAAAGAACACACATGCAAAATGACCCTGGTTGTTGTTACTAAAAAGAACACACATGCAATGACACTGGTGGATCCATGGATGGTATGTGAATCGAACACACATGCAAAATGACTCTGGTTGTTGTTACTAAAAAGAACACACATGCAATGACACTGGTGGATCCATAGGTGGTATGTGAAAAGAACACATATGCAATGACTCCAGTTGTTGTTAGTGAAAAGAACATACATGCAATGACACCGGTGGATCCATGTGTGGCCTCTGTAGAGAACACACATTTCAATGACACTGGTGGATCCATAGGTGGTATGTGAAAAGAACACATGCAAAATGACTCTGTTTGTTGTTAGTGAAAAGAACACACATGCAATGACACTGGTGGATCCATAGGTGGTATGTGAAAAGAACACACATGCAAAATGACACTGGTTGTTGTTACTAAAAAGAACACACATGCAATGACTCTGGTGGATCCATGGGTGGATTGTGAAAAGAACACACATGCAATGACACTGGTGGATCCATAGGTGGTATGTGAAAAGAACACACATGCAAAATGACTCTGGTTGTTGTTACTAAAAAGGACACACATGCAATGACACTGGTGGATCCATAGGTGGATTATGAAATGAACACACATGATTGACACTAGTGGGTCCATAGGTGGTATGTGAGAAGAACACACATTTCAATGACTCTGGTTGTTGTTACTAAAAAGAACACACATGCAATAACACTGGTGGATCCATAGGTGGTATGTGAAGAGATCACACATGCAAAATGACTCTGGTGGATCCACGTGTGGTCTCTGAAGAGAGCACACATGCAATGACACTGGTTGTTGTTACTAAAAAGAACACACATGCAATGACACTAGTGGATCCATGTGTGGATTGTGAAGAGAACACACATGCAATTACACTGGTGGATCCATAGGTGATATGTGAAAAGAACACACGTGCAAAATGACTGGTTGTTGTTACTAAAAAGAACACACATGCAATGACACTGGGGGATCCATGTGTGGTCTCTGTAGAGAACACACATTTCAATGACACTGGTGGATCCATATGTGGTATGTGAAAAGAACACACATGCAAAATGACTGGTTGTTGTTACTAAAAAGAACACACATGCAATGACACTGGTGGATCCATGTGTGGTCTCTGTAGAGAACACACATTTCAATGACACTGGTGGATCCATATGTGGTATGTGAAATTAACACACATGCAAAATGACTCTGGTTGTTGTTACTAAAAAGAACACACATGCAATGACACTGGTGGATCCATGGATGGATTGCGAAAAGAACACACATGTAATGACACTGGTGGATCCATAGGTGGTATGTGAAAAGAACACACATGCAAAATGACTCTGGTTGTTGTTACTAAAAAGAAAACACACATGCAATGACACTGGTGGATCCATAGGTGGTATGTGAATTGAACACACATGCAAAATGACTCTGGTTGTTGTTACTAAAAAGAACACACATGCAATGACACGGGTGTATCCATGGGTGGATTGTGAAAATAACACACATGCAATGACACTGGTGGATCCATAGGTGGTATGTGAAAAGAACACACAAGCAAAGACTCCAGTTGTTGTTAGCGAAAAGAACATACATGCAATGACACCGGTGGATCCATGTGTGGTCTCTGTAGAGAACACACATTTCAATGACACTGGTGGATCCATAGGTGGTATGTGAAAAGAACACACATGCAAAATGACTCTGGTTGTTGTTAGTGAAAAGAACACACATGCAATGACACTGGTGGATCCATAGGTGGTATGTGAAAAGAACACACATGCAAAATGACTCTGGTTGTTGTTACTAAAAATAACACACATGCAATGACTCTGGTGGATCCATGGGTGGATTGCGAAAAAAACACACATGCAATGACACTGGTGGATCCATAGGTGGTATGTGAAAAGAACACACATGCAAAATGACTCTGGTTGTTACTAAAAAGAACAAACATGCAATGACACTGGTGGATCCATGTGTGGTCTTTGTAGAGAACACACATTTCAATGACACTGGTGGATCCATATGTGGTATGTGAAAAGAACACACATGCAATGACTCTGGTTGTTGTTAGTGAAAAGAACACACATGCAATGACACTGGTGGATCCATAGGTGGTATGTGAGAAGAACACACATGCAAAATGACTCTGGTTGTTGTTACTAAAAAGAACACACATGCAATGACACTGGTGGATCCATAGGTGGATTATGAAATGAACACACATGCAATGACACTGGTGGATCCATAGGTGGTATGTGAGAAGAACACACATGCAAAATGACTCTGGTTGTTGTTACTAAAAAGAACACACATGCAATGACACTGGTGGATTCATGGGTGGATTGTGAAAAGAACACACATGCAATGCCACTGGTGGATCCATTGGTGGTATGTGAAAAGAACACACATGCAAAATAACTCTGGTTGTTGTTACTAAAAACAACACACATGCAATGACACTGGTGGATCCATAGGTGGATTATGAAATGAACACACATGCAATGACACTGGTGGATCCATAGGTGGTATGTGAGAAGAACACACATGCAAAATGACTCTGGTTGTTGTTACTAAAAAGAACACACATGCAATGACACTGGTGGATTCATGGGTGGATTGTGGAAAGAACACACATGCAATGACACTGGTGGATCCATTGGTGGTATGTGAAAAGAACACACATGCAAAATGACTCTGTTTGTTGTTACTAAAAACAACACACATGCAATGACACTGGTGGATCCATAGGTGGATTATGAAATGAACACATGCAATGACACTGGTGGATCCATAGGTGGTATGTGAGAAGAACACACATTTCAATGACTCTGGTTTTTGTTACTAAAAAGAACACACATGCAATGACACTGGTGGATCCATAGGTGGTATGTGAAGAGATCACACATGCAAAATGACTCTGGTGGATCCATAGGTGGTATGTGAAAAGAACACACATGCAAAATGACTCTAGTTGTTGTTACTAAAAAGAACACACATGCAATGACACTGGTGGATCCATGGGTGGATTGTGAAAAGAGCACACATGCAATGACACTGGTGATCCATATGTGGTATGTGAAAAGAACACACATGCAATGACTCTGGTTATTGTTAGTGAAAAGAACACACATGCAATGACACTGGTGGATCCATGTGTGGTCTCTAAAGAGAGCACACATTTCAATGACTCTTCTTGTTGTTAGTAAAAAGAACACACATGCAATGACACTGGTGGATCCATGTGTGGTCTCTGAAGAGAGCACACATGCAATGGCACTGGTTGTTACTAAAAAGAACACACATGCAATGACATTGTGGATCCATGTGTGGATTGTGAAGAGAACACACATGCAAAATGACTCTGGTTGTTGTTACTAAAAGGAACACACATGCAATGACACTGGTGGATCCATGGGAGGATTGTGAAAAGAACACACATGCAATGACACTGGTGGATCCATAGGTGGTATGTGAAAAGAACACACATGCAAAATGACTGATTGTTGTTACTATAAAGAACACACATGCAATGACACTGGTGGATCCATGTGTGGTCTCTGTAGAGAACACACATTTCAATGACACTGGTGGATCCATATGTGGTATGTGAAAAGAACACAGATGCAAAATGACTAGTTGTTGTTACTAAAAAGAACACACATGCAATGACACTGGTGGATCCATGTGTGGTCTCTGTAGAGAACACACATTTCAATGACACTGGTGGATCCATGTGTGGTCTCTGAAGAGAGCACACATGCAATGACACTGGTTGTTGTTACTAAAAAGAACACACATGCAATGACTCTGGTGGATCCATGGGTGGATTGTGAAAAGAACACACATGCAATGACACTGGTGGATCCATAGGTGGTATGTGACAAGAACACACATGCAAAATGACTCTGGTTGTTGTTACTAAAAAGAACACACATGCAATGACACTGGTGGATCCATAGGTGGATTATGAAATGAACACACATGCATTGACACTAGTGGATCCATAGGTGGTATGTGAGAAGAACACACATTTCAATGACTCTGGTTGTTGTTACTAAAAAGAACACACATGCAATGACACTGGTGGATCCATAGGTGGTATGTGAAGAGATCACACATGCAAAATGACTCTGGTGGATCCACGTGTGGTCTCTGAAGAGAGCACACATGCAATGACACTGGTTGTTGTTACTAAAAAGAACACACATGCAATGACACTAGTGGATCCATGTGTGGATTGTGAAGAGAACACACATGCAATTACACTGGTGGATCCATAGGTGATATGTGAAAAGAACACACGTGCAAAATGACTGGTTGTTGTTACTAAAAAGAACACACATGCAATGACACTGGGGGATCCATGTGTGGTCTCTGTAGAGAACACACATTTCAATGACACTGGTGGATCCATATGTGCTATGTGAAAAGAAAACACATGCAAAATGACTGGTTGTTGTTACTAAAAAGAACACACATGCAATGACACTGGTGGATCCATGTGTGGTCTCTGTAGAGAACACACATTTCAATGACACTGGTGGATCCATATGTGGTATGTGAAATTAACACACATGCAAAATGACTCTGGTTGTTGTTACTAAAAAGAACACACATGCAATGACACTGGTGGATCCATGGATGGATTGCGAAAAGAACACACATGTAATGACACTGGTGGATCCATAGGTGGTATGTGAAAAGAACACACATGCAAAATGACTCTGTTTGTTGTTACTAAAAACAACACACATGCAATGACACTGGTGGATCCATAGGTGGATTATGAAATGAACACATATGCAATGACACTGGTGGATCCATAGGTGGTATGTGAGAAGAACACACATTTCAATGACTCTGGTTTTTGTTACTAAAAAGAACACACATGCAATGACACTGGTGGATCCATAGGTGGTATGTGAAGAGATCACACATGCAAAATGACTCGGGTGGATCAATAGGTGGTATGTGAAAAGAACACATATGAAAAATGACTCTGGTTGTTGTTACTAAAATGAACACATATGCAATGACACTGGTGGATCCATGGGTGGATTGTGAAAAGAGCACACATGCAATGACACTGGTGATCCATATGTGGTATGTGAAAAGAACACACATGCAATGACTCTGGTTATTGTTAGTGAAAAGAACACACATGCAATGACACTGGTGGATCCATGTGTGGTCTCTAAAGAGAGCACACATTTCAATGACTCTTCTTGTTAGTAAAAGAACACACATGCAATGACATCAGGTGGATCCATGTGTGGTCTCTGAAAGAAACACACATGCAATGGCACTGGTTGTTACTAAAAAGAACACACATGCAATGACATTGTGGATCCATGTTTGGATTGTGAAGAGAACACACATGCAAAATGACTCTGGTTCTTGTTACTAAAAGGAACACACATGCAATGACACTGGTGGATCCATGGGAGGATTGTGAAAAGAACACACATACAATGACACTGGTGGATCCATAGGTGGTATGTGAAAAGAACACACATGCAAAATGACTGATTGTTGTTACTAAAAAGAACACACATGCAATGACACTGGTGGATCCATGTGTGGTCTCTGTAGAGAACACACATTTCAATGACACTGGTGGATCCATATGTGGTATGTGAAAAGAACACAGATGCAAAATGACTAGTTGTTGTTACTAAAAAGAACACACATGCAATGACACTGGTGGATCCATGTGTGGTCTCTGTAGAGAACACACATTTCAATGACACTGGTGGATCCATGTGTGGTCTCTGAAAAGAGCACACATGCAATGACACTGGTTGTTGTTACTAAAAAGAACACACATGCAATGACTCTGGTGGATCCATGGGTGGATGGTGAAAAGAACACACATGCAATGACACTGGTGGATCCATAGGTGGTATGTGAAAAGAACACACATGCAAAATGACTCTGGTTGTTGTTACTAAAAAGAACACACATGCAATGACACTGGTGGATCCATAGGTGGAGTATGAAATGAACACACATGCATTGACACTAGTGGATCCATAGGTGGTATGTGAGAAGAACACACATTTCAATGACTCTGGTTGTTGTTACTAAAAAGAACACACATGCAATGACACTGGTGGATCCATAGGTGGTATGTGAAGAGATCACACATGCAAAATGACTCTGGTGGATCCACGTGTGGTCTCTAAAGAGAGCACACATGCAATGACACTGGTTGTTGTTACTAAAAAGAACACACATGCAATGACACTAGTGGATCCATGTGTGGATTGTGAAGAGAACACACATGCAATTACACTGGTGGATCCATAGGTGATATGTGAAAAGAACACACGTGCAAAATGACTGGTTGTTGTTACTCAAAAGAACACACATGCAATGACATGGGGATCCATGTGTGGTCTCTCTAGAGAACACACATTTCAATGACACTGGTGGATCCATATGTGGTATGTGAAAAGAACACACATGCAAAATGACTGGTTGTTGTTACTAAAAGAACACACATGCAATGACATGGTGGATCCATGTGTGGTCTCTGTAGAGAACACACATTTCAATGACACTGGTGGATCCATATGTGGTATGTGAAATTAACACACATGCAAAATGACTTTGGTTGTTGTTACTAAAAAGAACACACATGCAATGACACTAGTGGATCCATGGATGGATTGCGAAAAGAACACACATGTAATGACACTGGTGGATCCATAGGTGGTATGTGAAAAGAACACACATGCAAAATGACTCTGGTTGTTGTTACTAAAAAGAACACACATGCAATGACACTGGTGGATCCATAGGTGGTATGTGAATTGAACACACATGCAAAATGACTCTGGTTGTTGTTACTAAAAAGAACACACATGCAATGACACGGGTGTATCCATGGGTGGATTGTGAAAATAACACACATGCAATGACACTGGTGGATCCATAGGTGGTATGTGAAAAGAACACACAAGCAAAGACTCCAGTTGTTGTTAGCGAAAAGAACATACATGCAATGACACCGGTGGATCCATGTGTGGTCTCTGTAGAGAACACACATTTCAATGACACTGGTGGATCCATAGGTGGTATGTGAAAAGAACACACATGCAAAATGACTCTGGTTGTTGTTACTAAAAATAACACACATGCAATGACTCTGGTGGATCCATGGGTGGATTGTGAAAAGAACACACATGCAATGACACTGGTGGATCCATAGGTGGTATGTGAAAATAACACACATGCAAAATGACTCTAGTTGTTACTAAAAAGAACAAACATGCAATGACACTGGTGGATCCATGTGTGGTCTTTGTAGAGAACACACATTTCAATGACACTGGTGGATCCATATGTGGTATGTGAAAAGAACACACATGCAATGACTCTGGTTGTTGTTAGTGAAAAGAACACACATGCAATGACACTGGTGGATCCATAGGTGGTATGTGAGAAGAAAACACATGCAAAATGACTCTGGTTGTTGTTACTAAAAAGAACACACATGCAATGACACTGGTGGATCCATAGGTGGATTATGAAATGAACACACATGCAATGACACTGGTGGATCCATAGGTGGTATGTGAGAAGAACACACATGCAAAATGACTCTGGTTGTTGTTACTAAAAAGAACACACATGCAATGACACTGGTGGATTCATGGGTGGATTGTGGAAAGAACACACATGCAATGACACTGGTGGATCCATTGGTGGTATGTGAAAAGAACACACATGCAAAATGACTCTGTTTGTTGTTACTAAAAACAACACACATGCAATGACACTGGTGGATCCATAGGTGGATTATGAAATGAACACATATGCAATGACACTGGTGGATCCATAGGTGGTATGTGAGAAGAACACACATTTCAATGACTCTGGTTTTTGTTATTAAAAAGAACACACATGCAATGACACTGGTGGATCCATAGGTGGTATGTTAAGAGATCACACATGCAAAATGACTCTGGTGGACCCATAGGTGGTATGTGAAAAGAACACACATGCAAAATGACTCTAGTTGTTGTTACTAAAAAGAACACACATGCAATAACACTGGTGGATCCATGGGTGGATTGTGAAAACAACACACATGCAATGACACTGGTGATCCATATGTGGTATGTGAAAAGAACACACATGCAATGACTCTGGTTTTTGTTAGTGAAAAGAACACACATGCAATGACACTGGTGGATCCATGTGTGGTCTCTAAAGAGAGCACACATTTCAATGACTTTTCTTGTTGTTAGTAAAAAGACCACACATGCAATGACACTGGTGGATCCATGTGTGGTCTCTGAAGAGGGCACACATGCAATGGCACTGGTTGTTACTAAAAAGAACACACATGCAATGACATTGTGGATCCATGTGTGGATTGTGAAGAGAACACACATGCAAAATGACTCTGGTTGTTGTTACTAAAAGGAACACACATGCAATGACACTGGTGGATCCATGGGAGGATTGTGAAAAGAACACACATGCAATGACACTGGTGGATCCATAGGTGGTATGTGAAAAGAACACACATGCAAAATGACTGATTGTTGTTACTAAAAAGAACACACATGCAATGACACTGGTGGATCCATGTGTGGTCTCTGTAGAGAACACACATTTCAATGACACTGGTGGATCCATATGTGGTATGTGAAAAGAACACACATGCAAAATGACTGGTTGTTGTTACTAAAAAGAACACACATGCAATGACACTGGTGGATCCATGTGTGGTCTCTGTAGAGAACACACATTTCAATGACACTGGTGGTTCCATGTGTGGTCTCTGAAGAGAGCACACATGCAATGACACTGGTTGTTGTTACTAAAAAGAACACACATGCAATGACACTAGTGGATCCATGTGTGGATTGTGAAGAGAACACGCATGCAATGACACTGGTGGATCCATAGGTGGTATGTGAAAAGAACACACATGCAAAATGACTCTGGTTGTTGTTAGTGAAAAGAACACAGATGCAATGACACTGGTGGATCCACGTGTGGTCTCTGAAGAGAGAACACATGCAATGACACTGGTTGTTGTTACTAAAAAGAACACACATGCAATGACACTGGTGGATCCATGGGAGGATTGTGAAAAGAACACACATGCAATGACACTGGTGGATCCATAGGTGGTATGTGAAAAGAACACACATGCAAAATGACTGATTGTTGTTACTAAAAAGAACACACATGCAATGACACTAGTGGATCCATGTGTGGATTGTGAAGAGAACACACATGCAATGACACTGGTGGATCCATAGGTGGTATGTGAGAAGAACACACATGCAAAATGACTCTGGTTGTTGTTACTAAAAAGAATACACATGCAATGACACTGGTGGATCCATAGGTGGATTATGAAATTAACACACATGCAATGACACTGGTGGATCCATAGGTGGTATGTGAGAAGAACACACATGCAAAATGACTCTGGTTGTTGTTACTAAAAAGAATACAAATTCAATGACACTGGTGGACCCATGGGTGGATTGTGAAAAGAACACACATGCAATGAAACTGGTGGATCCATAGGTGGTATGTGAAAAGAACACACATGCAAAATGACTCTGGTTGTTGTTACTAAAAAGAACACACATGCAATGACACTGGTGGATCCATAGGTGGATTATGAAATGAACACACATGCATTTACACTAGTGGATCCATAGGTGGTATGTGAGAAGAACACACATTTCAATGACTCTGGTTGTTACTAAAAAGAACAGACATGCAATGACACTGGTGGATCCATAGGTGGTATGTGAAGAGATCACACATGCAAAATGACTCTGGTGGATCCATAGGTGGTATGTGAAAAGAACACACATGCAAAATGACTCTGGTTGTTGTTACTAAAAAGAACACACATGCAATGACACTGGTGGATCCATGGGTGGATTGTGAAAAGAGCACACATGCAATGACACTGGTGATCCATATGTGGTATGTGAAAAGAACACACATGCAATGACTCTGGTTGTTGTTAGTGAAAAGAACACAGATGCAATGACACTGGTGGATCCATGTGTGGTCTCTAAAGAGAGCACACATTTCAATGACTCTTGTTGTTGTTAGTAAAAAGAACACACATGCAATGACACTGGTGGATCCATGTGTGGTCTCTGAAGAGAGCACACATGCAATGAAACTAGTTGTTGTTAATAAAAAGAACACACATGCAATGACACTAGTGGATCCATGTGTGGATTGTGAAGAGAACACAGATGCAATGACACTGGTGGATCCATAGGTGGTATGTGAAAAGAACACACATGCAAAATGACTGGTTGTTGTTACTAAAAAGAACACACATGCAATGACACTGGTGGATCCATGTGTGGTCTCTGTAGAGAACACACATTTCAATGACACTGGTGGATCCATGTGTGGTCTCTGAAGAGAGCACACATGCAATGACACTGGTTGTTGTTACTAAAAAGAACACACATGCAATGACACTAGTGGATCCATGTGTGGATTGTGAAGAGAACACACATGCAATGACACTGGTGGATCCATAGGTGGTATGTGAGAAGAACACACATGCAAAATGACTCGTGATGTTGTTACTAAAAAGAACACACATGCAATGACACTGGTGGATCCATAGGTGGATTATGAAATGAAAACACATGCAATGACACTAGTGGATCCATAGGTGGTATGTGAGAAGAAGACACATGCAAAATGACTCTGGCTGTTGTTACTAAAAAGAATACACATGCACTGACACTGGTGGATCCATGGGTGGATTGTGAAAAGAACACACATGCAATAACACTGGTAGATCCATAGGTCGTATGTGAAAAGAACACACATGCAAAATGACTATGGTTGTTGTTACGAAAAAGAACACACATGCAATGACACTGGTGGATACATAGGTGGATTATGAAATGAACACACATGCATTGACACTAGTGGATCCATAGGTGGTATGTGAGAAGAACACACATTTCAATGACTCTGGTTTTTGTTACTAAAAAGAACACACATGCAGTGACACTGCTGGATCCATAGGTGGTACGTGAAGATATCACACATGCAAAATGACTCTGGTGGATCCATAGGTGGTATGTGAAAAGAACACACATGCAAAATGACTCTGGTTGTTGTTACTAAAAAGAACACACATGCAATGACACTGGTGGATCCATGGGTGGATTGTGAAAAGAGCACACATGCAATGACACTGGTGATCCATATGTGGTATGTGAAAAGAACACACATGCAATGACTCTGGTTGTTGTTAGTGAAAAGAACACACATGCAATGACACCGGTGGATCCATGTGTGGTCTCTATAGAGAACACACATTTCAATGACACTGGTGGATCCATATGTGGTATGTGAAAAGAACACACATGCAAAATGACTGGTTGTTGTTACTAAAAAGAACACACATGCAATGACACTGGTGGATCCATGTGTGGTCTCTATAGAGAACACACATTTCAATGACACTGGTGGATCCATATGTGGTATGTGAAAAGAACACACATGCAAAATGACCCTGGTTGTTGTTACTAAAAAGAACACACATGCAATGACACTGGTGGATCCATGGATGGATTGCGAAAAGAACACACATGCAATGACACTGGTGGATCCATAGGTCGTATGTGAAAAGAACACACATGCAATGACACTGGTTGTTGTTACTAAAAAGAACACACATGCAATGACACTGGTGGATCCATAGGTGGTATGTGAATTGAACACACATGCAAAATGACTCTAGTTGTTGTTACTAAAAAGAACACACATGCAATGACACTGGTGGATCCATAGGTGGTATGTGAAAAGAACATATATGCAATGACTCCAGTTGTTGTTAGTGAAAAGAACATACATGCAATGACACCGGTGGATCCATGTGTGGTCTCTGTAGAGAACACACATTTCAATGACACTGGTGGATCCATAGGTGGTATGTAAAAAGAACACATGCAAAATGACTCTGGTTGTTGTTAGTGAAAAGAACACACATGCAATGACACTGGTGGATCCATAGGTGGTATGTGAAAAGAACACACATGCAAAATGACACTGGTTGTTGTTACTAAAAAGAACACACATGCAATGACTCTGGTGGATCCATGGGTGGATTGTGAAAAGAACACACATGCAATGACACTGGTGGATCCATAGGTGGTATGTGAAAAGAACACACATGCAAAATGACTCTGGTTGTTGTTACTAAAAAGAACACACATGCAATGACACTGGTGGATCCATAGGTGGATTATGAAATGAACACACATGCATTGACACTAGTGGATCCATAGGTGGTATGTGAGAAGAACACACATTTCAATGACTCTGGTTGTTGTTACTAAAAAGAACACACATGCAATGACACTGGTGGATCCATAGGTGGTATGTGAAGAGATCACACATGCAAAATGACTCTGGTGGATCCACGTGTGGTCTCTGAAGAGAGCACACATGCAATGACACTGGTTGTTGTTACTAAAAAGAACACACATGCAATGACACTAGTGGATCCATGTGTGGATTGTGAAGAGAACACACATGCAATTACACTGGTGGATCCATAGGTGGTATGTGAAAAGAACACACGTTCAAAATGACTGGTTTTTGTTACTAAAAAGAACACACATGCAATGACACTGGGGGATCCATGTGTGGTATCTGTAGAGAACACACATTTCAATGACACTGGTGGATCCATATGTGGTATGTGAAAAGAACACACATGCAAAATGACTGGTTGTTGTTACTAAAAAGAACACACATGCAATGACACTGGTGGATCCATGTGTGGTCTCTGTAGAGAACACACATTTCAATGACACTGGTGGATCCATATGTGGTATGTGAAAAGAACACACATGCAAAATGACTCTGGTTGTTGTTACTAAAAAGAACACACATGCAATGACACTGGTGGATCCATGGATGGATTGCGAAAAGAACACACATGTAATGACACTGGTGGATCCATAGGTGGTATGTGAAAAGAACACACATGCAAAATGACTCTGGTTGTTGTTACTAAAAAGAACACACATGCAATGACACTGGTGGATCCATAGGTGGTATGTGAATTGAACACACATGCAAAATGACTCTGGTTGTTGTTACTAAAAAGAACACACATGCAATGACACTGGTGTATCCATGGGTGGATTGTGAAAACATTACACATGCAATGACACTGGTGGATCCATAGGTGGTATGTGAAAAGAACACACAAGCAAAGACTCCGGTTGTTGTTAGCGAAAAGAACATACATGCAATGACACCGGTGGATCCATGTGTGGTCTCTGTAGAGAACACACATTTCAATGACACTGGTGGATCCATAGGTGGTATGTGAAAAGAACACACATGCAAAATGACTCTGGTTGTTGTTAGTGAAAAGAACACACATGCAATGACACTGGTGGATCCATAGGTGGTATGTGAAAAGAACACACATGCAAAATGACCCTAGTTGTTGTTACTAAAAAGAACACACATGCAATGACACTGGTGGATCCATGGATGGATCGCGAAAAGAACACACATGCAATGACACTGGTGGATCCATGTGTGGTCTCTGTAGAGAACACACATTTCAATGACACTGGTGGATCCATAGGTGGTATGTGAAAAGAACACACATGCAAAATGACTCTGGTTGTTGTTAGTGAAAAGAACACACATGCAATGACACTGGTGGATCCATAGGTGGTATGTGAAAAGAACACACATGCAAAATGACTCTGGTTGTTGTTACTAAAAAGAACACACATGCAATGACTCTGGTGGATCCATGGGTGGATTGTGAAAAGAACACACATGCAATGACACTGGTGGATCCATAGGTGGTATGTGAAAAGAACACACATGCAAAATGACTCTGGTTGTTGTTACTAAAAAGAACACACATGCAATGACCTTTGGTGGATCCATGTGTGGTCTCTGTGAGAGAACACACATTTCAATGACACTGGTGGATCCATATGTGGTATGTCAAGAAAACACATGCAAAATGACTCTGGTTTTTGTTAATAAAAAGAACACACATGCAATGACACTGGTGGATCCATAGGTGGTATGTGAATTGAACACATATGCAAAATGACTCTTGTTGTTGTTACTAAAAAGAACACACATGCAATTACACTGGTGTATCCATGGGTGGATTGTGAAAAGAACACACATGCAATGACACTGGTGGATCCATAGGTGGTATGTGAAAAGAACACACATGCAATGACTCTAGTTGTTGTTAGCGAAAAGAACATACATGCAATGACACCGGTGGATCCTGTGTGGTCTCTGTAGAGAAAACACATTTCAATGACACTGGTGGATCCATAGGTGGTATGTGAAAAGAACACACATGCTAAATGACTCTGGTTGTTGTTAGTGAAAAGAACACACATGCAATGACACTGGTGGATCCATAGGTGTTATGTGAAAAGAACACACTTGCAAAATGACTTTGGTTGTTGTTACTAAAAAGAACACACATGCAATGACTCTGGTGGATCCATGGGTGGATTGTGAAAAGAACACACATGCAATGACACTGGTGGATCCATAGGTGGTATGTGAAAAGAAGACACATGCAAAATGACTCTGGTTGTTGTTACTAAAAATAACAAACATGCAATGACACTGGTGGATCCATGTGTGGTCTTTGTAGAGAACACACAATTCAATGACACTGGTGGATCCATATGTGGTATGTGAAAAGAACACACATGCAATGACTCTGGTTGTTGTTAGTGAAAAGAACACACATGCAATGACACTAGTGGATCCATAGGTGGTATGTGAGAAGAACACACATGCAAAATGACTCTGGTTGTTGTTACTAAAAAGAACACACATGCAATGACATTCGTGGATCCATAGGTGGATTATGAAATGAACACACATGCAATGACACTTGTGGATCCATAGGTGGTATGTGAGAAGAACACTCATGCAAAATGACTCTGGTTGTTGTTACTAAAAAGAACACACATGCAATGACACTGGTGGATTCATGGGTGGATTGTGTAAATAATACACATGCAATAACACTGGTGGATCCATAGGTGGTATGTGAAAAGAACACACATGCAAAATGACTCTGGTTGTTGTTACTAAAACAACACACATGCAATGACACTGGTGGATCCATAGGTGGATTATGAAATGAACACACATGCAATGACACTGGTGGATCCATAGGTGGTATGTGAGAAGAACACACATTTAAATGACTCTGATTGTTGTTACTAAAAAGAACACACATGCAATGACACCGATGGATCCATAGGTGGTATGTGAAGAGATCACACATGCAAAATGGCTCTGGTGGATCCATAGGTGGTATGTGAAAAGAACACACATGCAAAATGACTCTAGTTGTTGTTACTAAAAAGAACACACATGCAATGACACTGGTGGATCCATGGGTGGATTGTGAAAAGAGCACACATGCAATGACTCTGGTTATTGTTAGTGAAAAGAACACACATGCAATGACACTGGTGGATCCATGTGTGGTCTCTAAAGAGAGCACACATTTCAATGACTCTTGTTGTTGTTACTAAAAAGAACACACATGCAATGACACTGGTGGATCCATGTGTGGTCTCTGAAGAGAGCACACATGCAATGACACTAGTGGATCCATGTGTGGTCTCTGAAGAGAGCACACATGCAATGACACTGGTTGTTGTTACTAAAAAGAACACACATGCAATGACACTTGTGGATCCATGTGTGGATTGTGAAGAGAACACACATGCAATGACACTGGTGGATCTATAGATGGTATGTGAAAAGAACACACATGCAAAATGACTGGTTGTTGTTATTAAAAGAACACACATGCAATGACATTGGTGGATCCATTAGTGGTCTCTATAGAGAACACACATTTCAATGACACCGGTGGATCCATATGTGCTATGTGAAAAGAACACACATGCAAAATGACTGTGTGTTGTTACTAAAAGAACACACATGCAATGACATTTGGTGGATCCATGTGTGGTCTCTGTGAAGAACACACATTTCAATGACACTGGTGGATCCATATGTGGTATGTGAAATTAACACACATGCAAAATGACTCTGGTTGTTGTTACTAAAAAGAACACACATGCAATGACACTGGTGGATCCATGGATGGATTGAAAAAGAACACACATCTAATGACACCGGTGGATCCATAGGTGGTATGTGAAAAGAACACACATGCAAAATGACTCTGGTTGTTGTTACTAAAAAGAACACACATGCAATGACACTGGTGGATCCATAGGTGGTATGTGAATTGAACACACATGCAAAATGACTCTGGTTGTTGTTACTAAAAAGAACACACATGCAATGACACGGGTGTATCCATGGGTGGATTGTGAAAATAACACACATGCAATGACACTGGTGGATCCATAGGTGGTATGTGAAAAGAACACACAAGCAAAGACTCAGTTGTTGTTAGCGAAAGAACATACATGCAATGACACGGTGGATCCATGTGTGGTCTCTGTGAGAACACACATTTCAATGACACTGGTGGATCCATAGGTGGTATGTGAAAAGAACACACATGCAAAATGACTCTGGTTGTTGTTAGTGAAAAGAACACACATGCAATGACACTGGTGGATCCATAGGTGGTATGTGAAAAGAACACACATGCAAAATGACCCTAGTTGTTGTTACTTAAAGAACACACATGCAATGACACTGGTGGATCCATGGATGGATCGCGAAAAGAACACACATGCAATGACACTGGTGGATCCATGTGTGGTCTCTGTAGAGAACACACATTTCAATGACACTGGTGGATCCATAGGTGGTATGTGAAAAGAACACACATGCAAAATGACTCTGGTTGTTGTTAGTGAAAAGAACACACATGCAATGACACTGGTGGATCCATAGGTGGTATGTGAAAAGAACACACATGCAAAATGACTCTGGTTGTTGTTATGAAAAAGAACACACATGCAATGACTCTGGTGGATCCATGGGTGGATTATGAAAGGAACACACATGCAATGACACTGGTGGATCCATAGGTGGTATGTGAAAAGAACACACATGCAAAATGACTCTAGTTGTTGTTACTAAAAAAAACACATGCAATGACACTGGTGGATCCATGTGTGGTCTTTGTAGAGAACACACATTTCAATGACACTGGTGGATCCATATGTGGTATGTCAAAAGAAAACACATGCAAAATGACTCTGGTTGTTGTTACTAAAAAAGAACACATGCAATGACACTGGTGGATCCATAGGTGGTATGTGAATTGAACACATATGCAAAATGACTCTTGTTGTTGTTACTAAAAAGAACACACATGCAATTACAGGTGTATCCATGGGTGGATTGTGAAAGAACACACATGCAATGACACTGGTGGATCCATAGGTGGTATGTGAACAGAACACACATGCAATGACTCCAGTTTTTTCTTGCTAAAAGAACATACATGCAATTAAACCTGTGGTTCCATGTGTGGTATCTGTACTCTAAACACATTTCAATGACACTGGTGGATCCATAGGTGGTATGTGAAAAGAACACACATGCTAAATGACTCTGGTTGTTGTTAGTGAAAAGAACACACATGCAATGACACTGGTGGATCCATAGGTGTTATGTGAAAAGAACACACTTGCAAAATGACTTTGGTTGTTGTTACTAAAAAGAACACACATGCAATGACTGTCGTGGATCCATGGGTGGATTGTGAAATGAACACACATGCAATGACACTGGTGGATCCATAGGTGGTATGTGAGAAGAAGACACATGCAAAATGACTCTGGTTGTTGTTACTAAAAATAACAAACATGCAATGACACTGGTGGATCCATTTGTGGTCCTTGTAGAGAACACACATTCAATGACACTGGTGGATCCATATGTGGTATGTGAAAGAACACATGCAATGACTGGTTGTTGTTAGTGAAAAGAACACACATGCAATGACACTAGTGGATCCATAGGTGGTATGAGAAGAACACACATTCAAAATGACTCTGGTTGTTGTTACTAAAAAGAACACACATGCAATGACATTCGTGGATCCATAGGTGGATTATGAAATGAACACACATGCAATGACACTTGTGGATCCATAGGTGGTATGTGAGAAGAACACTCATGCAAAATGACTCTGGTTGTTGTTACTAAAAAGAACACACATGCAATGACACTGGTGGATCCATAGGTGGTATGTGAAAAGAACACACATGCAAAATGACTCTGGTTGTTGTTACTAAAACAACACACATGCAATGACACTGGTGGATCCATAGGTGGATTATGAAATGAACACACATGCAATGACACTGGTGGATCCATAGGTGGTATGTGAGAAGAACACACATTTAAATGACTCTGATTGTTGTTACTAAAAAGAACACACATGCAATGACACCGATGGATCCATAGGTGGTATGTGAAGAGATCACACATGCAAAATGGCTCTGGTGGATCCATAGGTGGTATGTGAAAAGAACACACATGCAAAATGACTCTAGTTGTTGTTACTAAAAAGAACACACATGCAATGACACTGGTGGATCCATGGGTGGATTGTGAAAAGAGCACACATGCAATGACTCTGGTTATTGTTAGTGAAAAGAACACACATGCAATGACACTGGTGGATCCATGTGTGGTCTCTAAAGAGAGCACACATTTCAATGACTCTTGTTGTTGTTACTAAAAAGAACACACATGCAATGACACTGGTGGATCCATGTGTGGTCTCTGAAGAGAGCACACATGCAATGACACTAGTGGATCCATGTGTGGTCTCTGAAGAGAGCACACATGCAATGACACTGGTTGTTGTTACTAAAAAGAACACACATGCAATGACACTAGTGGATCCATGTGTGAATTGTGAAGAGAACACACATGCAATGACACTGGTGGATCCATAGATGGTATGTGAAAAGAACACACATGCAAAATGACTGGTTGTTGTTACTAAAAAGAACACACATGCAATGACACTGGTGGATCCATGTGTGGTCTCTGTAGAGAACACACATTTCAATGATACTGGTGGATCCATATGTGGTCTGTGAAAAGAACACACATGCAAAATGACTGGTTGTTGTTACTAAAAAGAACACACATGCAATGACACTGGTGGATCCATGTGTGGTCTCTGTAGAGAACACACATTTCAATGACACTGGTGGATCCATATGTGGTATGTGAAATTAACACACATGCAAAATGACTCTGGTTGTTGTTACTAAAAAGAACACACATGCAATGACACTGGTGGATCCATGGATGGATTGCGAAAAGAACACACATGTAATGACACTGGTGGATCCATAGGTGGTATGTGAAAAGAACACACATGCAAAATGACTCTGGTTGTTGTTACTAAAAAGAACACACATGCAATGACACTGGTGGATCCATAGGTGGTATGTGAATTGAACACACATGCAAAATGACTCTGGTTGTTGTTACTAAAAAGAACACACATGCAATGACACGGGTGTATCCATGGGTGGATTGTGAAAATAACACACATGCAATGACACTGGTGGATCCATAGGTGGTATGTGAAAAGAACACACAAGCAAAGACTCCGGTTGTTGTTAGCGAAAAGAACATACATGCAATGACACCGGTGGATCCATGTGTGGTCTCTGTAGAGAACACACATTTCAATGACACTGGTGGATCCATAGGTGGTATGTGAATTGAACACACATGCAAAATGACTCTGGTTGTTGTTAGTGAAAAGAACACACATGCAATGACACTGGTGGATCCATAGGTGGTATGTGAAAAGAACACACATGCAAAATGACCCTAGTTGTTGTTACTAAAAAGAACACACATGCAATGACACTGGTGGATCCATGGATGGATCGCGAAAAGAACACACATGCAATGACACTGGTGGATCCATGTGTGGTCTCTGTAGAGAACACACATTTCAATGACACTGGTGGATCCATAGGTGGTATGTGAAAAGAACACACATGCAAAATGACTCTGGTTGTTGTTAGTGAAAAGAACACACATGCAATGACACTGGTGGATCCATAGGTGGTATGTGAAAAGAACACACATGCAAAATGACTCTGGTTGTTGTTACTAAAAAGAACACACATGCAATGACTCTGGTGGATCCATGGGTGGATTGTGAAAAGAACACACATGCAATGACACTGGTGGATCCATAGGTGGTATGTGAAAAGAACACACATGCAAAATGACTCTGGTTGTTGTTACTAAAAAGAACACACATGCAATGACACTGGTGGATCCATGTGTGGTCTCTGTAGAGAACACACATTTCAATGACACTGGTGGATCCATATGTGGTATGTCAAAAGAAAACACATGCAAAATGACTCTGGTTGTTGTTACTAAAAAGAACACACATGCAATGACACTGGTGGATCCATAGGTGGTATGTGAATTGAACACATATGCAAAATGACTCTTGTTGTTGTTACTAAAAAGAACACACATGCAATTACACTGGTGTATCCATGGGTGGATTGTGAAAAGAACACACATGCAATGACACTGGTGGATCCATAGGTGGTATGTGAAAAGAACACACATGCAATGACTCTAGTTGTTGTTAGCGAAAAGAACATACATGCAATGACACCGGTGGATCCTGTGTGGTCTCTGTAGAGAAAACACATTTCAATGACACTGGTGGATCCATAGGTGGTATGTGAAAAGAACACACATGCTAAATGACTCTGGTTGTTGTTAGTGAAAAGAACACACATGCAATGACACTGGTGGATCCATAGGTGTTATGTGAAAAGAACACACTTGCAAAATGACTTTGGTTGTTGTTACTAAAAAGAACACACATGCAATGACTCTGGTGGATCCATGGGTGGATTGTGAAAAGAACACACATGCAATGACACTGGTGGATCCATAGGTGGTATGTGAAAAGAAGACACATGCAAAATGACTCTGGTTGTTGTTACTAAAAATAACAAACATGCAATGACAACTGGTGGATCCATGTGTGGTCTTAGAGAACACACATTCTATGACACTGGTGGATCCATATGTGGTATGTGAAAAGAACACACATGCAATGACTCTGGTTGTTGTTAGTGAAAAGAACACACATGCAATGACACTAGTGGATCCATAGGTGGTATGTGAGAAGAACACACATGCAAAATGACTCTGGTTGTTGTTACTAAAAAGAACACACATGCAATGACATTCGTGGATCCATAGGTGGATTATGAAATGAACACACATGCAATGACACTTGTGGATCCATAGGTGGTATGTGAGAAGAACACTCATGCAAAATGACTCTGGTTGTTGTTACTAAAAAGAACACACATGCAATGACACTGGTGGATTCATGGGTGGATTGTGTAAATAATACACATGCAATAACACTGGTGGATCCATAGGTGGTATGTGAAAAGAACACACATGCAAATGACTGGTTTTTTTTATTAAAACAACACACATGCAATGACACTGGTGGATCCATAGGTGGATTATGAAATGAACACACATGCAATGACACTGGTGGATCCTTAGGTGGTATGTGCGAAGAACACACATTTAAATGACTGATTGTTGTTACTAAAAGAACACACATGCAATGACACCGATGGATCCATAGGTGGTATGTGAAGAGATCACACATGCAAAATGGCTCTGGTGGATCCATAGGTGGTATGTGAAAAGAACACACATGCAAAATGACTCTAGTTGTTGTTACTAAAAAGAACACACATGCAATGACCTTTGGTGGATCCATGGGTGGATTGTGAAAAGAGCACACATGCAATGACTCTGGTTATTGTTAGTGAAAAGAACACACATGCAATGACACTGGTGGATCCATGTGTGGTCTCTAAAGAGAGCACACATTTCAATGACTCTTGTTGTTGTTACTAAAAAGAACACACATGCAATGACACTGGTGGATCCATGTGTGGTCTCTGAAGAGAGCACACATGCAATGACACTAGTGGATCCATGTGTGGTCTCTGAAGAGAGCACACATGCAATGACACTGGTTGTTGTTACTAAAAAGAACACACATGCAATGACACTAGTGGATCCATGTGTGAATTGTGAAGAGAACACACATGCAATGACACTGGTGGATCCATAGATGGTATGTGAAAAGAACACACATGCAAAATGACTGGTTGTTGTTACTAAAAAGAACACACATGCAATGACACTGGTGGATCCATGTGTGGTCTCTGTAGAGAACACACATTTCAATGATCTTTGGTGGATCCATATGTGGTATGTGAAAAGAACACACATGCAAAATGACTGTTGTTGTTACTAAAAAGAACACACATGCAATGACATGGTGGATCCATGTGTGGTCTGAAGAGAACACAAATTTCAATGACACTGGTGGATCCATATGTGGTATGTGAAAAGAACACACATGCAAAATGACCCTAGTTGTTGTTACTAAAAAGAACACACATGCAATGACACTGGTGGATCCATGGATGGATCGCGAAAAGAACACACATGCAATGACACTGGTGGATCCATGTGTGGTCTCTGTAGAGAACACACATTTCAATGACACTGGTGGATCCATAGGTGGTATGTGAAAAGAACACACATGCAAAATGACTCTGGTTGTTGTTAGTGAAAAGAACACACATGCAATGACACTGGTGGATCCATTGGTGGTATGTGAAAAGAACACACATGCAAAATGACACTGGTTGTTGTTACTAAAAAGAACACACATGCAATGACTCTAGTGGATCCATGGGTGGATTGTGAAAAGAACACACATGCAATTACACTGGTGGATCCATAGGTGGTATGTGAAAAGAACACACATGCAAAATGACTCTAGTTGTTGTTACTAAAAAGAACACACATGCAATGACACTGGTGGATCCATGGGTGGATTGTGAAAAGAGCACACATGCAATGACTCTGGTTATTGTTAGTGAAAAGAACACACATGCAATGACACTGGTGGATCCATGTGTGGTCTCTAAAGAGAGCACACATTTCAATGACTCTTGTTGTTGTTACTAAAAAGAACACACATGCAATGACACTGGTGGATCCATGTGTGGTCTCTGAAGAGAGCACACATGCAATGACACTAGTGGATCCATGTGTGGTCTCTGAAGAGAGCACACATGCAATGACACTGGTTGTTGTTACTAAAAAGAACACACATGCAATGACACTAGTGGATCCATGTGTGAATTGTGAAGAGAACACACATGCAATGACACTGGTGGATCCATAGATGGTATGTGAAAAGAACACACATGCAAAATGACTGGTTGTTGTTACTAAAAAGAACACACATGCAATGACACTGGTGGATCCATGTGTGGTCTCTGTAGAGAACACACATTTCAATGATACTGGTGGATCCATATGTGGTCTGTGAAAAGAACACACATGCAAAATGACTGGTTGTTGTTACTAAAAAGAACACACATGCAATGACACTGGTGGATCCATGTGTGGTCTCTGTAGAGAACACACATTTCAATGACACTGGTGGATCCATATGTGGTATGTGAAAAGAACACACATGCAAAATGACCCTAGTTGTTGTTACTAAAAAGAACACACATGCAATGACACTGGTGGATCCATGGATGGATCGCGAAAAGAACACACATGCCATGACACTGGTGGATCCATGTGTGGTCTCTGTAGAGAACACACATTTCAATGACACTGGTGGATCCATAGGTGGTATGTGAAAAGAACACACATGCAAAATGACTCTGGTTGTTGTTAGTGAAAAGAACACACATGCAATGACACTGGTGGATCCATTGGTGGTATGTGAAAAGAACACACATGCAAAATGACACTGGTTGTTGTTACTAAAAAGAACACACATGCAATGACTCTAGTGGATCCATGGGTGGATTGTGAAAAGAACACACATGCAATTACACTGGTGGATCCATAGGTGGTATGTGAAAAGAACACACATGCAAAATGACTCTAGTTGTTGTTACTAAAAAGAACACACATGCAATGACACTGGTGGATCCATGGGTGGATTGTGAAAAGAGCACACATGCAATGACTCTGGTTATTGTTAGTGAAAAGAACACACATGCAATGACCCTGGTGTTTCCATGTGTGGTCTCTAAAGCCACCACACATTTCAATGACTCTTGTTGTTGTTACTAAAAAGAACACACATGCAATGACACTGGTGGATCCATGTGTGGTCTCTAAAGAGAGCACACATTTCAATGACACTAGTGGATCCATGTGTGGTCTCTGAAGAGAGCACACATGCAATGACACTGGTTGTTGTTACTAAAAAGAACACACATGCAATGACACTAGTGGATCCATGTGTGAATTGTGAAGAGAACACACATGCAATGACACTGGTGGATCCATAGATGGTATGTGAAAAGAACACACATGCAAAATGACTGGTTGTTGTTACTAAAAAGAACACACATGCAATGACATGGTGGATCCATGTGTGGTCTCTGTGAGAACACACATTTCAATGATCTTTGGTGGATCCATATGTTGTCTGTGAAAAGAACACACATGCAAAATGACTGGTTGTTGTTACTAAAAGAACACACATGCAATGACATGGTGGATCCATGTGTGGTCTGTGAAGAACACACATTTCAATGACACTGGTGGATCCATATGTGGTATGTGAAAAGAACACACATGCAAAATGACCCTAGTTGTTGTTACTAAAAAGAACACACATGCAATGACCTTTGGTGGATCCATGGATGGATCATGAAAAGAACACACATGCAATGACCTTTGGTGGATCCATGTGTGGTCTGTGTATAGAACACATATTTCAATGACACTGGTGGATCCATAGGTGGTATGTGAAAAGAACACACATGCAAAATGACTCTGGTTGTTGTTAGTCAAAAGAACACACATGCAATGACTGTGGTGGATCCATAGGTCGTATGTGAAAGAACACACATGCAAAATGACTCTGGTTGTTACTAAAAAGAACACACATGCAATGACTCTGGTGGATCGAAGTGAGGATTGTGAACAGAACACACATGCGATGAGACTTTGGTGGATCCATAGGTGGTATGTGAAAAGAACACACATGCAAAATGACTCTGGTTGTTACTAAAAAGAACACACATGCAATGACCTTTGGTGGATCCATGTGTGGTCTCTGAGAGAACACACATTTCAATGACACTGGTGGATCCATATGTGGTATGTGAAAGAAAACACATGCAAAATGACTCTGGTTGTTGTTACTAAAAAGAACACACATGCAATGACACTGGTGGATCCATAGGTGGAATGTGAATAGAACACAAATGCAAAAACACTCTTGTTGATGTTACTAAAAAGAACACACATGCAATGACACTGGTGTATCCATGGGTGGATTGTGAAAAGAACACACATGCAATGACACTGGTGGATCCATAGGTGGTATGTGAAAAGAACACACATGCAATGACTCTAGTTGTTGTTAGCGAAAAGAACATACATGCAATGACACCGGTGGATCCTGTGTGGTCTCTGTAGAGAAAACACATTTCAATGACACTGGTGGATCCATAGGTGGTATGTGAAAAGAACACACATGCTAAATGACTCTGGTTGTTGTTAGTGAAAAGAACACACATGCAATGACACTGGTGGATCCATAGGTGGTATGTGAAAAGAACACACTTGCAAAATGACTTTGGTTGTTGTTACTAAAAAGAACACACATGCAATGACTCTGGTGGATCCATGGGTGGATTGTGAAAAGAACACACATGCAATGACACTGGTGGATCCATAGGTGGTATGTGAAAAGAAGACACATGCAAAATGACTCTGGTTGTTGTTACTAAAAATAACAAACATGCAATGACACTGGTGGATCCATGTGTGGTCTTTGTAGAGAACACACAATTCAATGACACTGGTGGATCCATATGTGGTATGTGAAAAGAACACACATGCAATGACTCTGGTTGTTGTTAGTGAAAAGAACACACATGCAATGACACTAGTGGATCCATAGGTGGTATGTGAGAAGAACACACATGCAAAATGACTCTGGTTGTTGTTACTAAAAGAACACACATGCAATGAATTTGGTGGATCCATAGGTGGATTATGAAATGAACACACATGCAATGACACTTGTGGATCCATAGGTGGTATGTGAGAAGAACACACATGCAAAATGACTCTGGTTGTTGTTACTAAAAAGAACACACATGCAATGACACTGGTGGATTCATGGGTGGATTGTGTAAATAATACACATGCAATGACACTGGTGGATCCATAGGTGGTATGTGAAAAGAACACACATGCAAAATGACTCTAGTTGTTGTTACTAAAACGAACACACATGCAATGACACTGGTGGATCCATTGGTGGATTATGAAATGAACACACATGCAATGACACTGGTGGATCCATAGGTGGTATGTGAGAAGAACACACATTTCAATGACTCTGATTGTTGTTACTAAAAAGAACACACATGCAATGACACCGATGGATCCATAGGTGGTATGTGAAGAGATCACACATGCAAAATGGCTCTGGTGGATCCATAGGGGGTATGTGAAAACACACATGCAAAATGACTCTAGTTGTTGTTACTAAAAGAACACACATGCAATGACACTGGTGGATCCATGGGTGGATTGTGAAAAGACACACATGCAATGACTCAGTTATTGTTAGTGAAAGAACACACATGCAATGACCTTTGGTGGATCCATGTGTGGTCTCTAAAACACACATTTCAATGACTCTTGTTGTTGTTACTAAAAGAACACACATGCAATGACATTTGGTGGATCCATGTGTGGTCTCTGAAGAGAGCACACATGCAATGACACTGGTGGATCCATGTGTGGTCTCTGAAGAGAGCACACATGCAATGACACTGGTTGTTGTTACTAAAAAGAACACACATGCAATGACACTAGTGGATCCATGTGTGAATTGTGAAGAGAACACACATGCAATGACACTGGTGGATCCATAGATGGTATGTGAAAAGAACACACATGCAAAATGACTGGTTGTTGTTACTAAAAAGAACACACATGCAATGACACTGGTGGATCCATGTGTGGTCTCTGTAGAGAACACACATTTCAATGATACTGGTGGATCCATATGTGGTCTGTGAAAAGAACACACATGCAAAATGACTGGTTGTTGTTACTAAAAAGAACACACATGCAATGACACTGGTGGATCCATGTGTGGTCTCTGTAGAGAACACACATTTCAATGACACTGGTGGATCCATATGTGGTATGTGAAAAGAACACACATGCAAAATGACCCTAGTTGTTGTTACTAAAAAGAACACACATGCAATGACACTGGTGGATCCATGGATGGATCGCGAAAAGAACACACATGCAATGACACTGGTGGATCCATAGGTGGTATGTGAAAAGAACACACATGCAAAATGACTCTGGTTGTTGTTACTAAAAAGAGCACACATGCAATGACACTGGTGGATCCATAGGTGGTATGTGAATTAAACACACATGCAAAATGACTCTGGTTGTTGTTACTAAAAAGAACACACATGCAATGACACTGGTGTATCCATGGGTGGATTGTGAAAAGAACACACATGCAATGACACTAGTGGATCCATAGGTGGTATGTGAAAAGAACACACATGCAATGACTCTAGTTGTTGTTAGTGAAAAGAACATACATGCAATGACACCGGTGGATCCATGTGTGGTCTCTGTAGAGAACACACATTTCAATGACACTGGTGGATCCATAGGTGGTATGTGAAAAGAACACACATGCAAAATGACACTGGTTGTTGTTACTAAAAAGAACACACATGCAATGACTCTAGTGGATCCATGGGTGGATTGTGAAAAGAACACACATGCAATTACACTGGTGGATCCATAGGTGGTATGTGAAAAGAACACACATGCAAAATGACTCTGGTTGATCTTACTAAAAAGAACACACATGCAATGATACTAGTGGATCCATAGGTGGATTATGAAATGAACACACATGCATTGACACTAGTGGATCCATAGGTGGTATGTGAGAAGAACATACATTTCAATGACTCTGGTTGTTGTTACTAAAAAGAACACACATGCAATGACACTGGTGGATCCATAGGTGGTATGGGAAGAGATCACACATGCAAAATGGCTCTGGTGGATCCATAGGTGGTATGTGAAAAGAACACACATGCAAAATGACTCTAGTTGTTGTTACTAAAAAGAACACACATGCAATGACACTGGTGGATCCATGGGTGGATTGTGAAAAGAGCACACATGCAATGACTCTGGTTATTGTTAGTGAAAAGAACACACATGCAATGACACTGGTGGATCCATGTGTAGTCTCTAAAGAGAGCACACATGCAATGACACTGGTTGTTGTTACTAAAAAGACCACACATGCAATGACACTAGTGGATCCATGTGTGGATTGTGAAGAGAACACACATGCAATGACACTGATGGTTCCATAGGTGGTATGTGAGAAGAACACACATGCAAAATGACTCGGGTTGTTGTTACTAAAAAGAACACACATGCAATGACACTAGTGGATCCATAGGTGGATTATGAAATGAACACACATGCAATGACACTGGTGGATCCATAGGTGGTATGTGAGAAGAACACACATGCCAAATGACTCTGGTTGTTGTTACTAAAATGAATGCACATGCAATGACACTGGTGGATCCATGGGTGGATTGTGAAAAGAACACACATGCAATGACACTAGTGGATCCATAGGTGGTATGTGAAAAGAACACACATGCAAAATGACTCTGGTTGTTGTTACTAAAAACAACACACATGCAATGACACTGGTGGATCCATAGGTGGATTATGAAATGAACACACATGCATTGACACTAGTGGATCCATAGGTGGTATGTGAGAAGAACACACATTTCAATGACTCTGGTTGTTGTTACTAAAAAGAACACACATGCAATGACACTGGTGGATCCATAGGTGGTATGTGAAGAGATCACACATGCAAAATGACTCTGGTGGATCCATAGGTGGTATGTGAAAAGAACACACATGCAAAATGACTCTGGTTGTTGTTACTAAAAAGAACACACATGCAATAATACTGGTGGATCCATGGGTGGATTGTGAAAAGAGAACACATGCAATGACACTGGTGATCCATATGTGGTATGTGAAAAGAACACACATGCAATGACTGGTTGTTGTTAGTGAAAAGAACACATATGCAATGACACTGGTGGATCCATGTGTGGTCTCTAAAGAGAGCACACATTTCAATGACTCTTGTTGTTGTTAGTTAAAAGAACACACATGCAATGACACTGGTGGATCCATGTGTGGTCTCTGAAGAGAGCACACATGCAATGACACTGGTTGTTGTTACTAAAAAGAACACACATGCAATGACACTAGTGGATCCATGTGTGAATTGTGAAGATAACACACATGCAATGACACTGGTGGATCCATAGATGGTATGTGAAAAGAACACACATGCAAAATGACTGGTTGTTGTTACTAAAAAGAACACACATGCAATGACACTGGTAGATCCATGTGTGGTCTCTGTAGAGAACACACATTTCAATGATACTGGTGGATCCATATGTGGTATGTGAAAAGAACACACATGCAAAATGACCCTAGTTGTTGTTACTAAAAAGAACACACATGCAATGACACTGGTGGATCCATGGATGGATCGCGAAAAGAACACACATGCAATGACACTGGTGGATCCATAGGTGGTATGTGAAAAGAACACACATGCAAAATGACTCTGGTTGTTGTTACTAAAAAGAACACACATGCAATGACACTGGTGGATCCATAGGTGGTATGTGAATTGAACACACATGCAAAATGACTCTGCTTGTTGTTACTAAAAAGAACACACATGCAATGACACTGGTGTATCCATGGGTGGATTGTGAAAAGAACACACATGCAAAATGACTCTGGTTGTTGTTACTAAAAAGAACACACATGCAATGACACTGGTGGATCCATAGGTGGTATGTGAATTAAACACACATGCAAAATGACTCTAGTTGTTGTTACTAAAAAGAACACACATGCAATGACACTGGTGTATCCATGGGTGGATTGTGAAAAGAACACACATGCAATGACACTAGTGGATCCATAGGTGGTATGTGAAAAGAACACACATGCAATGACTCTAGTTGTTGTTAGTGAAAAGAACATACAAGCAATGACACCGGTGGATCCATGTGTGGTCTCTGTAGAGAACACACATTTCAATGACACTGGTGGATCCATAGGTGGTATGTGAAAAGAACACACATGCAAAATGACTCTGGTTGTTGTTAGTGAAAAGAACACACATGCAATGACACTGGTGGATCCATTGGTGGTATGTGAAAAGAACACACATGCAAAATGACACTGGTTGTTGTTACTAAAAAGAACACACATGCAATGACTCTAGTGGATCCATGGGTGGATTGTGAAAAGAACACACATGCAATTACACTGGTGGATCCATAGGTGGTATGTGAAAAGAACACACATGCAAAATGACTCTGGTTGATCTTACTAAAAAGAACACACATGCAATGATACTAGTGGATCCATAGGTGGATTATGAAATGAACACACATGCATTGACACTAGTGGATCCATAGGTGGTATGTGAGAAGAACATACATTTCAATGACTCTGGTTGTTGTTACTAAAAAGAACACACATGCAATGACACTGGTGGATCCATAGGTGGTATGTGAAGAGATCACACATGCAAAATGGCTCTGGTGGATCCATAGGTGGTATGTGAAAAGAACACACATGCAAAATGACTCTAGTTGTTGTTACTAAAAAGAACACACATGCAATGACACTGGTGGATCCATGGGTGGATTGTGAAAAGAGCACACATGCAATGACTCTGGTTATTGTTAGTGAAAAGAACACACATGCAATGACACTGGTGGATCCATGTGTGGTCTCTAAAGAGAGCACACATGCAATGACACTGGTTGTTGTTACTAAAAAGACCACACATGCAATGACACTAGTGGATCCATGTGTGGATTGTGAAGAGAACACACATGCAATGAGACTGATGGTTCCATAGGTGGTATGTGAGAAGAACACACATGCAAAATGACTCGGGTTGTTGTTACTAAAAAGAACACACATGCAATGACACTGGTGGATCCATAGGTGGATTATGAAATGAACACACATGCAATGACACTGGTGGATCCATAGGTGGTATGTGAGAAGAACACACATGCCAAATGGCTCTGGTTGTTGTTACTAAAATGAATGGACATGCAATGACACTGGTGGATCCATGGGTGGATTGTGAAAAGAACACACATGCAATGACACTAGTGGATCCATAGGTGGTATGTGGAAAGAACACACATGCAAAATGACTCTGGTTGTTGTTAGTAAAAACAACACACATGCAATGACACTGGTGGATCCATAGGTGGATTATGAAATGAACACACATGCATTGACACTAGTGGATCCATAGGTGGTATGTGAGAAGAACACACATTTCAATGACTCTGGTTGTTGTTACTAAAAAGAACACACATGCAATGACACTGGTGGATCCATAGGTGGTATGTGAAGAGATCACACATGCAAAATGACTGGTGGATCCATAGGTGGTATGTGAAAAGAACACACATGCAAAATGACTCTGGTTGTTGTTACTAAAAAGAACACACATGCAATGACACTGGTGGATCCATGGGTGGATTGCGAAAAGAACACATGCAATGACACTGGTGATCCATATGTGGTATGTGAAAAGAACACACATGCAATGACTCTGGTTGTTGTTAGTGAAAAGAACACATATGCAATGACACTGGTGGATCCATGTGTGGTCTCTAAAGAGAGCACACATTTCAATGACTCTTGTTGTTGTTAGTTAAAAGAACACACATGCAATGACACTGGTGGATCCATGTGTGGTCTCTGAAGAGAGCACACATGCAATGACACTGGTTGTTGTTACTAAAAAGAACACACTTGCAATGACACTAGTGGATCCATGTGTGAATTGTGAAGATAACACACATGCAATGACACTGGTGGATCCATAGATGGTATGTGAAAAGAACACACATGCAAAATGACTGGTTGTTGTTACTAAAAAGAACACACATGCAATGACACTGGTGGATCCATGTGTGGTCTCTGTAGAGAACACACATTTCAATGATACTGGTGGATCCATATGTGGTATGTGAAAAGAACACACATGCAAAATGACCATAGTTGTTGTTACTAAAAAGAACACACATGCAATGACACTGGTGGATCCATGGATGGATCGCGAAAAGAACACACATGCAATGACACTGGTGGATCCATAGGTGGTATGTGAAAAGAACACACATGCAAAATGACTCTGGTTGTTGTTACTAAAAAGAACACACATGCAATGACACTGGTGGATCCATAGGTGGTATGTGAATTGAACACACATGCAAAATGACTCTGGTTGTTGTTACTAAAAAGAACACACATGCAATGACACTGGTGTATCCATGGGTGGATTGTGAAAAGAACACATGCAAAATGACTCTGGTTGTTGTTACTAAAAAGAACACACATGCAATGACACTGGTGGATCCATAGGTGGTATGTGAATTAAACACACATGCAAAATGACTCTGGTTGTTGTTACTAAAAAGAACACACATGCAATGACACTGGTGTATCCATGGGTGGATTGTGAAAAGAACACACATGCAATGACACTAGTGGATCCATAGGTGGTATGTGAAAAGAACACACATGCAATGACTCTAGTTGTTGTTAGTGAAAAGAACATACATGCAATGACACCGGTGGATCCATGTGTGGTCTCTGTAGAGAACACACATTTCAATGACACTGGTGGATCCATAGGTGGTATGTGAAAAGAACACACATGCAAAATGACTCTGGTTGTTGTTAGTGAAAAGAACACACATGCAATGACACTGGTGGATCCATTGGTGGTATGTGAAAAGAACACACATGCAAAATGACACTGGTTGTTGTTACTAAAAAGAACACACATGCAATGACTCTAGTGGATCCATGGGTGGATTGTGAAAAGAACACACATGCAATTACACTGGTGGATCCATAGGTGGTATGTGAAAAGAACACACATGCAAAATGACTCTGGTTGATCTTACTAAAAAGAACACACATGCAATGATACTAGTGGATCCATAGGTGGATTATGAAATGAACACACATGCATTGACACTAGTGGATCCATAGGTGGTATGTGAGAAGAACATACATTTCAATGACTCTGGTTGTTGTTACTAAAAAGAACACACATGCAATGACACTGGTGGATCCATAGGTGGTATGTGAAGAGATCACACATGCAAAATGGCTCTGGTGGATCCATAGGTGGTATGTGAAAAGAACACACATGCAAAATGACTCTAGTTGTTGTTACTAAAAAGAACACACATGCAATGACACTGGTGGATCCATGGGTGGATTGTGAAAGAACACACATGCAATGACTCTGGTTTTTGTTAGTGAAAAGAACACACATGCAATGACACTGGTGGATCCATGTGTGGTCTCTAAAGAGAGCACACATGCAATGACACTGGTTGTTGTTACTAAAAATACCACACATGCAATGACACTAGTGGATCCATGTGTGGATTGTGAAGAGAACACACATGCAATTACACTGGTGCTTCCATAGTTGGTAGGTGAAAGAACACACATGCAAAATGACTCTGGTTGTTGTTACTAAAAAGAACACACATGCAATGACACTGGTGGATCCATAGGTGGATTATGAAATGAACACACATACAATGACACTGGTGGATCCATAGGTGGTATGTGAAAAGAACACACATGCAAAATGACTGTGGTTGTTGTTACTAAAATGAACGCACATGCAATGACACTGGTGGATCCATGGGTGGATTGTGAAAAGAACACACATGCAATGACACTGGTGGATCCATAGGTGGTATGTGAAAAGAAGACACATGCAAAATGACTCTGGTTGTTGTTACTAAAAATAACAAACATGCAATGACACTGGTGGATCCATGTGTGGTCTTTGTAGAGAACACACAATTCAATGACACTGGTGGATCCATATGTGGTATGTGAAAAGAACACACATGCAATGACTCTGGTTGTTGTTAGTGAAAAGAACACACATGCAATGACACTAGTGGATCCATTGGTGGTATGTGAGAAGAACACACATGCAAAATGACTCTAGTTGTTGTTACTAAAAAGAACACACATGCAATGACATTGGTGGATCCATAGGTGGATTATGAAATGAACACACATGCAATGACACTTGTGGATCCATAGGTGGTATGTGAGAAGAACACACATGCAAAATGACTCTGGTTGTTGTTACTAAAAAGAACACACATGCAATGACACTGGTGGATTCATGGGTGGATTGTGTAAATAATACACATGCAATGACACTGGTGGATCCATAGGTGGTATGTGAAAAGAACACACATGCAAAATGACTCTGGTTGTTGTTACTAAAACAACACACATGCAATGACACTGGTGGATCCATAGGTGGATTATGAAATGAACACACATGCAATGACACTGGTAGATCCATAGGTGGTATGTGAGAAGAACACACATTTCAATGACTCTGATTGTTGTTACTAAAAAGAACACACATGCAATGACACCGATGGATCCATAGGTGGTATGTGAAGAGATCACACATGCAAAATGGCTCTGGTGGATCCATAGGTGGTATGTGAAAAGAACACACATGCAAAATGACTCTAGTTGTTGTTACTAAAAAGAACACACATGCAATGACACTGGTGGATCCATGGGTGGATTGTGAAAAGAGCACACATGCAATGACTCTGGTTATTGTTAGTGAAAAGAACACACATGCAATGACACTGGTGGATCCATGTGTGGTGTCTAAAGAGAGCACACATTTCAATGACTCTTGTTGTTGTTACTAAAAAGAACACACATGCAATGACACTGGTGGATCCATGTGTGGTCTCTGAAGAGAGCACACATGCAATGACACTGGTGGATTGATGTGTGGTCTCTGAAGAGAGCACACATGCAATGACACTGGTTGTTGTTACTAAAAAGAACACACATGCAATGACACTAGTGGATCCATGTGTGAATTGTGAAGAGAACACACATGCAATGACACTGGTGGATCCATAGATGGTATGTGAAAAGAACACACATGCAAAATGACTGGTTGTTGTTACTAAAAAGAACACACATGCAATGACACTGGTGGATTCATGTGTGGTCTCTGTAGAGAACACACATTTCAATGATACTGGTGGATCCATATGGTATGAAAAGAACACACATGCAAAATGACTGGTTGTTGTTACTAAAAAGAACACACATGCAATGACACTGGTGGATCCATGTGTGGTCTCTGTAGAGAACACACATTTCAATGACACTGGTGGATCCATATGTGGTATGTGAAAAGAACACACATGCAAAATGACCCTAGTTGTTGTTACTAAAAAGAACACACATGCAATGACACTGGTGGATCCATGGATGGATCGCGAAAAGAACACACATGCAATGACACTGGTGGATCCATAGGTGGTATGTGAAAAGAACACACATGCAAAATGACTCTGGTTGTTGTTACTAAAAAGAACACACATGCAATGACACTGGTGGATCCATAGGTGGTATGTGAATTAAACACACATGCAAAATGACTCTGGTTGTTGTTACTAAAAAGAACACACATGCAATGACACTGGTGTATCCATGGGTGGATTGTGAAAAGAACACACATGCAATGACACTAGTGGATCCATAGGTGGTATGTGAAAAGAACACACATGCAATGACTCTAGTTGTTGTTAGTGAAAAGAACATACAAGCAATGACACCGGTGGATCCATGTGTGGTCTCTGTAGAGAACACACATTTCAATGACACTGGTGGATCCATAGGTGGTATGTGAAAAGAACACACATGCAAAATGACTCTGGTTGTTGTTAGTGAAAAGAACACACATGCAATGACACTGGTGGATCCATTGGTGGTATGTGAAAAGAACACACATGCAAAATGACACTGGTTGTTGTTACTAAAAAGAACACACATGCAATGACACTGGTGGATCCATGGATGGATCGCGAAAAGAACACACATGCAATGACACTGGTGGATCCATAGGTGGTATGTGAATTGAACACACATGCAAAATGACTCTGGTTGTTGTTACTAAAAAGAACACACATGCAATGACACTGGTGTATCCATGGGTGGATTGTGAAAAGAACACACATGCAATGACACTGGTGGATCCATAGGTGGTATGTGAAAAGAACACACATGCAATGACTCTAGTTGTTGTTAGTGAAAAGAACATACATGCAATGACACCGGTGGATACATGTGTGGTCTTTGTAGAGAACACACATTTCAATGACACTGGTGGATCCATAGGTGGTATGTGAAAAGAACACACATGCAAAATGACTCTGGTTGTTGTTAGTGAAAAGAACACACATGCAATGACACTGGTGGATCCATTGGTGGTATGTGAAAAGAACACACATGCAAAATGACCTTTGGTTGTTACTAAAAAGAACACACATGCAATGACTCTAGTGGATCCATGGGTGGATTGTGAAAAGAACACACATGCAATTACACTGGTGGATCCATAGGTGGTATGTGAAAAGAACACACATGCAAAATGACTCTGGTTGATGTTACTAAAAAGAACACACATGCAATGATACTAGTGGATCCATAGGTGGATTATGAAATGAACACACATGCATTGACCCTAGTGGATCCATAGGTGGTATGTGAGAAGAACATACATTTCAATGACTCTGGTTGTTGTTACTAAAAAGAACACACATGCAATGACACTGGTGGATCCATAGGTGGTATGTGAAGAGATCACACATGCAAAATGACTCTGGTGGATCCATAGGTGGTATGTGAAAAGAACACACATGCAAAATGACTCTGGTTGTTACTAAAAAGAACACACATGCAATGACACTGGTGGATCCATGGGTGGATTGTGAAAAAACACACATGCAATGACACTGGTGATCCATATGTGGTATGTGAAAAGAACACACATGCAATGACTATCGTTTTTGTTAGTGAAAAGAACACACATGCAATGACACTGGTGGATCCATGTGTGGTCTCTAAAGAGAGCACACATTTCAATGACTCTTGTTGTTGTTTTTAAATAGAACACACATGCAATGACACTGGTGGATCCATGTGTGGTCTTTGAAGAGAGCACACATGCAATGACACTAGTTGTTGTTACTAAAAAGAACACACATGCAATGACACTAGTGGATCCATGTGTGGATTGTGAAGAGAACACACATGCAATGACACTGGTGGATCCATATGTGGTATGTGAAAAGAACACACATGCAAAATGACCCTGGTTGTTGTTACTAAAAAGAACACACATGCAATGACACTGGTGGATCCATGTGTGGTCTCTGTAGAGAACACACATTTCAATGACACTGGTGGATCAATATGTGGTATGTCAAAAGATCACACATGCAAAATGACTCTGGTTGTTGTTACTAAAAAGAACACACATGCAATGACACTGGTGGATCCATAGGTGGTATGTGAATTGAACACATATGCAAAATGACTCTTGTTGTTGTTACTAAAAAGAACACACATGCAATTACACTGGTGTATCCATGGGTGGATTGTGAAAAGAACACACATGCAATGACACTGGTGGATCCATAGGTGGTATGTGAAAAGAACACACATGCAATGACTCTAGTTGTTGTTAGCGAAAAGAACATACATGCAATGACACCGGTGGATCCTGTGTGGTCTCTGTAGAGAACACACATTTCAATGACACTGGTGGATCCATAGGTGGTATGTGAAAAGAACACACGTGCTAAATGACTCTGGTTGTTTTTAGTGAAAAGAACACACATGCAATGACACTGGTGGATCCATAGGTGGTATGTGAAAAGAACACACTTGCAAAATGACTCTGGTTGTTGTTAGTGAAAAGAACACACATGCAATGACACTGGTGGATCCATAGGTGGTATGTGAAAAGAACACACTTGCAAAATGACTTTGGTTGTTGTTACTAAAAAGAACACACATGCAATGACTCTGGTGGATCCATGGGTGGATTGTGAAAAGAACACACATGCAATGACACTGGTGGATCCATAGGTGGTATGTGAAAAGAACACACATGCAAAATGACTCTGGTTGTTGTTACTAAAAATAACAAACATGCAATGACACCGGTGGATCCATGTGTGGTCTTTGTAGAGAACACACAATTCAATGACACTGGTGGATCCATATGTGGTATGTGAAAAGAACACACATGCAATGACTCTGGTTGTTGTTAGTGAAAAGAACACACATGCAATGACACTAGTGGATCCATAGGTGCTATGCGAAAGAACACACATGCAAAATGACTCTGGTTGTTGTTACTAAAAAGAACACACATGCAATGACACTGGTGGATCCATAGGTGGATTATGAAATGAACACACATGCAATGACACTTGTGGATCCATAGGTGGTATGTGAGAAGAACACACATGCAAAATGACTCTGGTTGTTACTAAAAAGAACACACATGCAATGACACTGGTGGATTCATGGGTGGATTGTAAAAATAATACACATGCAATGACACTGGTGGATCCATAGGTGGTATGTGAAAAGAACACACATGCAAAATGACTCTGGTTGTTGTTACTAAAACAACACACATGCAATGACACTGGTGGATCCATAGGTGGATTATGAAATGAACACACATGCAATGACACTGGTGGATCCGTAGGTGGTATGTGAGAAGAACACACATTTCAATGACTCTGATTGTTGTTACTAAAAAGAACACACATGCAATGACTCCGGTGGATCCATAGGTGGTATGTGAAGAGATCACACATGCAAAATGGCTCTGGTGGATCCATAGGTGGTATGTGAAAAGAACACACATGCAAAATGACTCTAGTTGTTGTTACTAAAAAGAACACACATGCAATGACACTGGTGGATCCATGGGTGGATTGTGAAAAGAGCACACATGCAATGACTCTGGTTATTGTTAGTGAAAAGAACACACATGCAATGACACTGGTGGATCCATGTGTGGTCTCTAAAGAGAGCACACATTTCAATGACTCTTGTTGTTGTTACTAAAAAGAACACACATGCAATGACACTGGTGGATCCATGTGTGGTCTCTGAAGAGAGCACACATGCAATGACACTAGTTGTTGTTACTAAAAAGAACACACATGTAATGACATTGTGGATCCATGTGTGGATTGTGAAGAGAACACACATGCAAAATGACTCTGGTTGTTGTTACTAAAAAGAACACACATGCAATGCCACTGGTGGATCCATGGGTGGATTGTGAAAAGAACACACATGCAATGACACAGGTGGATCCATAGGTGGTATGTGAAAAGAACACACATGCAAACTGACTCTGGTTGTTACTAAAAAGAACACACATGCAATGACACTGGTGGATCCATGTGTGGTCTCTGTAGAGAACACACATTTCAATCACACTGGTGGATCCATAAGTGGTATGTGAAAAGAACACACATGCAATGACTTTGGTTGTTGTTAGTGAAAAGAACACACATGCAATGACACTGGTGGATCCATGTGTGGATTGTGAAGAGAACATACATGCAAAATGACTCTGGTTGTTTTTACTAAAAATAACACACATGCAATGACACTGGTGGATCCATAGGTGGTATGTGAAAAGAACACACATGCAAAATAACTCTGGTTGTTGTTACTAAAAAGAACACACATGCAATGACACGGGTGGATCCATGTGTGGATTGTGAAAAGAACACACATGCAAAATGACTGGTTGTTGTTTCTAAAAAGAACACACATGCAATGACACCGATGGATCTATGTGTGGTCTCTGTAGAGAACACACATTTCAATGACACTGATGGATCCATATGTGGTATGTGAAAATAACACAGATGCAAAATGACTTTGGTTGTTGTTACTAAAAAGAACACACATGCAATGACACTGGTGGATCCATGGGTGGATTGTGAAAAGAGCACACATGCAATGACACTGGTGGATCCATAGGTGGTATGTGAAAAGAACACACATGCAAAATGACTCTGGTTGTTGTTACTAAAAAGAACACACATGCAATGACACTGGTGGATCCATAGGTGGATTATGAAATGAACACACATGCATTTACACTAGTGTATCCATAGGTGGTATGTGAGAAGAACACACATTTCAATGATTCTGGTTGTTACTAAAAAGAACACACATGCAATGACACTGGTGGATCCATAGGTGGTATGTGAAGAGATCACACATGCAAAATGACTCTGGTGGATCAATAGGTGGTATGTGAAAAGAACACACATCCAAAATGACTCTAGTTGTTGTTACTAAAAATAACACACATGCAATGACACTGGTGGATCCATGGATGGATTGTGAAAAGAGAACACATGCAATGACTCTGGTTATTGTTAGTGAAAAGAACACACATGCAATGACACTGGTGGATCCATGTGTGGTCTCTAAAGAGAGCACACATTTCAATGACTCTTGTTATTGTTAGTAAAAAGAACCGACATGCAATGACACTAGTTGTTGTTACTAAAAAGAACACGCATGTAATGACACTAGTGGATCCATGGGTGGATTGTGAGAGGAACACACATGCAAAATAACTCTGGTTGTTGTTACTAAAAGGTAACACACATGCAATGCCACTGGTGGATCCATGGGTGGATTGTGAAAAGAACACACATGCAATGACACTGGTGGATCCATAGGTGGTATGTGAAAAGAATACACATGCAAACTGACTCTGGTTGTTACTAAAAAGAACACACATGCAATGACACTGGTGGATCCATGTGTGGTCTCTGTAGAGAACACACATTTCAATCACACTGGTGGATCCATATGTGGTATGTGAAAAGAACACACATGCAATGACTTTGGTTGTTGTTAGTGAAAAGAACACACATGCAATGACACTGGTGGATCCATGTGTGGATTGTCAAGAGAACATACATGCAAAATGACTCTAGTTGTTTTTACTAAAAATAACACACATGCAATGACACTGGTGGATCCATAGGTGGTATGTGAAAAGAACACACATGAAAAATGACTCTGGTTGTTGTTACTAAAAAGAACACACATGCAATGACACTGGTGGATCCATGTGTGGATTGTGAAAAGAACACACATGCAAAATGACTGGTTGTTGTTTCTAAAAAGAACACACATGCAATGACACCGATGGATCCATGTGTGGTCTCTGTAGAGAACACACATTCCAATGACATTGATGGATCCATATGTGGTATGTGAAAATAACACAGATGCAAAATGACTTTGGTTGTTGTTACTAAAAAGAACACACATGCAATGACAGTGGTGGATCCATGGGTGGATTGTGAAAAGAGCACACATGCAATGACACTGGTGGATCCATATGTGGTATGTGAAAAGAACACACATGCAAAATGACTCTGGTTGTTGTTACTAAAACAAACACACATGCAATGACATTGGTGGATCCATAGGTGGATTATGAAATGAACACACATGCAATGACACTGGTGGATCCATAGGTGGTATGTGAGAAGAACACACATTTCAATGACTCTGATTGTTGTTACTAAAAAGAACACACATGCAATGACACCGGTGGATCCATAGGTGGTATGTGAAGAGATCACACATGCAAAATGACTCTGGTGGATCCATAGGTGGTATGTGAAAAGAACACACATGCAAAATGACTCTAGTTGTTGTTACTAAAAAGAACACACATGCAATGACACTGGTGGATCCATGGGTGGATTGTGAAAAGAGCACACATGCAATGACTCTGGTTATTGTTAGTGAAAAGAACACACATGCAATGACACTGGTGGATCCATGTGTGGTCTCTAAAGAGAGCACACATTTCAATGACTCTTGTTGTTGTTAGTAAAAAGAACACACATGCAATGACACTGGTTATTGTTACTAAAAAGAACACACATGCAATGACACTGTGGATCCATGTGTGGATTGTGAAGAGAACACACATGCAAAATGACTCTGGTTGTTGTTACTAAAAAGAACACACATGCAATGACACTGGTGGATCCATGTGTGGATTGTGAAAAGAACACACATGCAAAATGACTGGTTGTTGTTTCTAAAAAGAACACACATGCAATGAAACCGATGGATCCATGTTTGGTCTCTGTAGAGAACACACATTTCAATGACACTGATGGATCCATATGTGGTATGTGAAAATAACACAGATGCAAAATGACTTTGGTTGTTGTTACTAAAAAGAACACACATGCAATGACACTGGTGGATCCATGGGTGGATTGTGAAAAGAGCACACATGCAATGACACTGCTGGATCCATAGGTGGTATGTGAAAAGACCACACATGCAAAATGACTCTGGTTGTTGTTACTAAAAACAACACACATGCAATGACACTGGTGGATCCATAGGTGGATTATGAAATGAACACACATGCAATGACACTGGTGGATCCATAGGTGGTATGTGAGAAGAACACACATTTCAATGACTCTGATTGTTGTTACTAAAAAGAACAAACATGCAATGACACCGGTGGATCCATAGGTGGTATGTGAAGAGATCACACATGCAAAATGACTCTAGTGGATCCATAGGTGGTATGTGAAAAGAACACACATGCAAAATGACTCTAGTTGTTGTTACTAAAAAGAACACACATGCAATGACACTGGTGGATCCATGGGTGGATTGTGAAAAGAGCACACATGTATTGACTCTGGTTATTGTTAGTGAAAAGAACACACATGCAATGACACTGGTGGATCCATGTGTGGTCTCTAAAGAGAGCACACATTTCAATGACTCTTGTTGTTGTTAGTAAAAAGAACACACATGCAATGACACTGGTTGTTGTTACTAAAAAGAACACACATGCAATGACACTGTGGATCCATGTGTGGATTGTGAAGAGAACACACATGCAAAATGACTCTGGTTGTTGTTACTAAATAGAACACACATGCAATGCCACTGGTGGATCAATGGGTGGATTGTGAAAAGAACACACATGCAATGACACTGGTGGATCCATAGGTGGTATGTGAAAATAATACACATGCAAACTGACTCTGGTTGTTACTAAAAAGAACACACATGCAATGACACTGGTGGATCCATGTATGGTCTCTGTAGAGAACACACATTTCAATCACACTGGTGGATCCATATGTGGTATGTGAAAAGAACACACATGCAATGACTTTGGTTGTTGTTAGTGAAAAGAACACACATGCAATGACACTGGTGGATCCATGTGTGGATTGTCAAGAGAACATACATGCAAAATGACTCTGGTTGTTTTTACTAAAAATAACACACATGCAATGACACTGGTGGATCCATAGGTGGTATGTGAAAAGAACACACATGCAAAATGACTCTGGTTGTTGTTACTAAAAAGAACACACATGCAATGACACTGGTGGATCCATGTGTGGATTGTGAAAAGAACACACATGCAAAATGACTGGTTGTTGTTTCTAAAAAGAACACACATGCAATGACACCGATGGATCCATGTGTGGTCTCTGTAGAGAACACACATTTCAATGACATTGATGGATCCATATGTGGTATGTGAAAATAACACAGATGCAAAATGACTTTGGTTGTTGTTACTAAAAAGAACACACATGCAATGACACTGGTGGATCCATGGGTGGATTGTGAAAAGAGCACACATGCAATGACACTGGTGGATCCATATGTGGTATGTGAAAAGAACACACATGCAAAATGACTCTGGTTGTTGTTACTAAAAACAACACACATGCAATGACACTGGTGGATCCATAGGTGGATTATGAAATGAACACACATGCAATGACACTGGTGGATCCATAGGTGGTATGTGAGAAGAACACACATTTCAATGACTCTGATTGTTGTTACTAAAAAGAACACACATGCAATGACACCGGTGGATCCATAGGTGGTATGTGAAGAGATCACACATGCAAAATGACTCTGGTGGATCCATAGGTGGTATGTGAAAAGAACACACATGCAAAATGACTCTAGTTGTTGTTACTAAAAAGAACACACATGCAATGACACAGGTGGATCCATGATTGGATTGTGAAAAGAGCACACATGCAATGACTCTGGTTATTGTTAGTGAAAAGTACACACATGCAATGACACTGGTGGATCCATGTGTGGTCTCTAAAGAGAGCACACATTTCAATGACTCTTTTTGTTGTTAGTAAAAAGAACACACATGCAATGACACTGGTTGTTGTTGCTAAAAAGAACACACATGCAATGACACTGTGGATCCATGTGTGGATTGTGAAGAGAACACACATGCAAAATGACTCTGGTTGTTGTTACTAAAAAGAACACACATGCAATGACACTGGTGGATCCATGTGTGGATTGTGAAAAGAACACACATGCAAAATGACTGGTTGTTGTTTCTAAAAAGAACACACATGCAATGACACTGTTGGATCCATGTGTGGTATGTGATAAGAACACACATTTCAATGACATTGATGGATCCATATGTGGTATGTGAAAATAACACAGATGCAAAATGACTTTGGTTGTTGTTACTAAAAAGAACACACATGCAATGACACTGGTGGATCCATGGGTGGATTGTGAAAAGAGCACACATGCAATGACACTGGTGGATCCATAGGTGGTATGTGAAAAGAACACACATGCAAAATGACTGGTTGTTGTTACTAAAAACAACACACATGCAATGACACTGGTGGATCCATAGGTGGATTATGAAATGAACACACATGCAATGACACTGGTGGATCCATAGGTGGTATGTGAGAAGAACACACATTTCAATGACTCTGATTGTTGTTACTAAAAAGAACAAACATGCAATGACACCGGTGGATCCATAGGTGGTATGTGAAGAGATCACACATGCAAAATGACTCTGGTGGATCCATAGGTGGTATGTGAAAAGAACACACATGCAAAATGACTCTAGTTGTTGTTACTAAAAAGAACACACATGCAATGACCTTTGGTGGATCCATGGGTGGATTGTGAAAAGAGCACACATGTATTGACTCTGGTTATTGTTAGTGAAAAGAACACACATGCAATGACACTGGTGGATCCATGTGTGGTCTCTAAAGAGAGCACACATTTCAATGACTCTTGTTGTTGTTAGTAAAAAGAACACACATGCAATGACACTGGTTGTTGTTACTAAAAAGAACACACATGCAATGACACTGTGGATCCATGTGTGGATTGTGAAGAGAACACACATGCAAAATGACTCTGGTTGTTGTTACTAAATAGAACACACATGCAATGCCACTGGTGGATCAATGGGTGGATTTTGAAAAGAACACACATGCAATGACACTGCTGTATCCATAGGTGGTATGTGAAAATAATACACATGCAAACTGACTCTGGTTGTTACTAAAAAGAACACACATGCAATGACACTGGTGGATCCATGTATGGTCTCTGTAGAGAACACACATTTCAATCACACTGGTGGATCCCTATGTGGTATGTGAGAAGAACACACATGCAATGACTTTGGTTGTTGTTAGTGAAAAGAACACACATGCAATGACACTGGTGGATCCATGTGTGGATTGTCAAGAGAACATACATGCAAAATGACTCTGGTTGTTTTTACTAAAAATAACACACATGCAATGACACTGGTGGATCCATAGGTGGTATGTGAAAAGAACACACATGCAAAATGACTCTGGTTGTTGTTACTAAAAAGAACACACATGCAATGACACTGGTGGATCCATGTGTGGATTGTGAAAAGAACACACATGCAAAATGACTGGTTGTTGTTTCTAAAAAGAACACACATGCAATGACACCGATGGATCCATGTGGTCTCTAGAGAACACACATTTCAATGACAATGTTGGTTACATATTTGGTTTTTGTAAATAAAACAGATTCAAAATGACTTTGGTTGTTGTTACTAAAAAGAACACACATGCAATGACACTGGTGGATCCATGGGTGGATTGTGAAAAGAGCACACATGCAATGACACTGGTGGATCCATATGTGGTATGTGAAAAGAACACACATGCAAAATGACTCTGGTTGTTGTTACTAAAACAACACACATGCAATGACACTGGTGGATCCATATGTGGATTGTGAAATGAACACACATGCAATTACACTGGTGGATCCATATGTGGTATGTGAAGAACACACATTTCAATGACTCGATTGTTGTTACTAAAAAGAACACACATGCAATGACACCGGTGGATCCATAGGTGGTATGTGAAGAGATCACACATGCAAAATGACTCTGGTGGATCCATAGGTGGTATGTGAAAAGAACACACATGCAAAATGACTCTAGTTGTTGTTACTAAAAAGAACACACATGCAATGACACTGGTGGATCCATGTGTGGATTGTGAAAGAGCACACATGCAATGACTCTGGTTATTGTTAGTGAAAAGTACACACACATGCAATGACACTGGTGGATCCATGTGGTCTCTAAAGAGAGCACACATTTCAATGACTCTTTTGTTGTTAGTAAAAAGAACACTCATGCAATGGCACTGGTTGTTGTTACTAAACAGAACACACATGCAATGACACTGGTGGATCCATGTGTGGATTGTGAAGAGAACACACATGCAAAATGACTCTGGTTGTTGTTACTAAAAAGAACACACATGCAATGACACTGGTGGATCCATGTGTGGATTGTGAAAAGAACACACATGCAAAATGACTGGTTGTTGTTTCTAAAAAGAACACACATGCAATGACACCGATGGATCCATGTGTGGTCTCTGTAGAGAACACACATTTCAATGACATTGATGGATCCATATGTGGTATGTGAAAATAACACAGATGCAAAATGACTTTGGTTGTTGTTACTAAAAAGAACACACATGCAATGACACTGGTGGATCCATGGGTGGATTGTGAAAAGAGCACACATGCAATGACACTGGTGGATCCATAGGTGGTATGTGAAAAGAACACACATGCAAAATGACGCTGGTTGTTGTTACTAAAAACAACACACATGCAATGACACTGGTGGATCCATAGGTGGATTATGAAATGAACACACATGCAATGACACTGGTGGATCCATAGGTGGTATGTGAGAAGAACACACATTTCAATGACTCTGATTGTTGTTACTAAAAAGAACAAACATGCAATGACACCGGTGGATCCATAGGTGGTATGTGAAGAGATCACACATGCAAAATGACTCTGGTGGATCCATAGGTGGTATGTGAAAAGAACACACATGCAAAATGACTCTAGTTGTTGTTACTAAAAAGAACACACATGCAATGACACTGGTGGATCCATGGGTGGATTGTGAAAAGAGCACACATGTATTGACTCTGGTTATTGTTAGTGAAAAGAACACACATGCAATGACACTGGTGGATCCATGTGTGGTCTCTAAAGGGAACACACATTTCAATGACTCTTGTTGTTGTTAGTAAAAAGAACACACATGCAATGACACTGGTTGTTGTTACTAAAAAGAACACACATGCAATGACACTGTGGATCCATGTGTGGATTGTGAAGAGAACACACATGCAAAATGACTCTGGTTGTTGTTACTAAATAGAACACACATGCAATGCCACTGGTGGATCAATGGGTGGATTTTGAAAAGAACACACATGCAATGACACTGCTGTATCCATAGGTGGTATGTGAAAATAATACACATGCAAACTGACTCTGGTTGTTACTAAAAAGAACACACATGCAATGACACTGGTGGATCCATGTATGGTCTCTGTAGAGAACACACATTTCAATCACACTGGTGGATCCCTATGTGGTATGTGAGAAGAACACACATGCAATGACTTTGGTTGTTGTTAGTGAAAAGAACACACATGCAATGACACTGGTGGATCCATGTGTGGATTGTCAAGAGAACATACATGCAAAATGACTCTGGTTGTTTTTACTAAAAATAACACACATGCAATGACACTGGTGGATCCATAGGTGGTATGTGAAAAGAACACACATGCAAAATGACTCTGGTTGTTGTTACTAAAAAGAACACACATGCAATGACACTGGTGGATCCATGTGTGGATTGTGAAAAGAACACACATGCAAAATGACTGGTTGTTGTTTCTAAAAAGAACACACATGCAATGACACCGATGGATCCATGTGTGGTCTCTGTAGAGAACACACATTTCAATGACATTGATGGATCCATATGTGGTATGTGAAAATAACACAGATGCAAAATGACTTTGGTTGTTGTTACTAAAAAGAACACACATGCAATGACACTGGTGGATCCATGGGTGGATTGTGAAAAGAGCACACATGCAATGACACTGGTGGATCCATATGTGGTATGTGAAAAGAACACACATGCAAAATGACTCTGGTTGTTGTTACTAAAAACAACACACATGCAATGACACTGGTGGATCCATAGGTGGATTATGAAATGAACACACATGCAATGACACTGGTGGATCCATAGGTGGTATGTGAGAAGAACACACATTTCAATGACTCTGATTGTTGTTACTAAAAAGAACACACATGCAATGACACCGGTGGATCCATAGGTGGTATGTGAAGAGATCACACATGCAAAATGACTCTGGTGGATCCATAGGTGGTATGTGAAAAGAACACACATGCAAAATGACTCTAGTTGTTGTTACTAAAAAGAACACACATGCAATGACACTGGTGGATCCATGGGTGGATTGTGAAAAGAGCACACATGCAATGACTCTGGTTATTGTTAGTGAAAAGTACACACATGCAATGACACTGGTGGATCCATGTGTGGTCTCTAAAGAGAGCACACATTTCAATGACTCTTTTTGTTGTTAGTAAAAAGAACACACATGCAATGACACTGGTTGTTGTTGCTAAAAAGAACACACATGCAATGACACTGTGGATCCATGTGTGGATTGTGAAGAGAACACACATGCAAAATGACTCTGGTTGTTGTTACTAAAAAGAACACACATGCAATGACACTGGTGGATCCATGTGTGGATTGTGAAAAGAACACACATGCAAAATGACTGGTTGTTGTTTCTAAAAAGAACACACATGCAATGACACCGGTGGATCCATGTGTGGTCTCATGAGAACACACATTTCAATGACATTGATGGATCCATATGTGGTATGTGAAAATAACACAGATGCAAAATGACTTTGGTTGTTGTTACTAAAAAGAACACACATGCAATGACACTGGTGGATCCATGGGTGGATTGTGAAAAGAGCACACATGCAATGACACTGGTGGATCCATAGGTGGTATGTGAAAAGAACACACATGCAAAATGACGCTGGTTGTTGTTACTAAAAACAACACACATGCAATGACACTGGTGGATCCATAGGTGGATTATGAAATGAACACACAATGACACTGGTGGATCCATAGGTGGTATGTGAGAAGAACACACATTTCAATGACTCTGATTGTTGTTACTAAAAGAACAAACATGCAATGACACGGTGGATCCATAGGTGGTATGTGAAGATCACACATGCAAAATGACTCTGGTGGATCCATAGGTGGTATGTGAAAAGAACACACATGCAAAATGACTCTAGTTGTTGTTACTAAAAGAACACACATGCAATGACACTGGTGGATCCATGGGTGGATTGTGAAAAAACACACATGCAATGACTCTGGTTATTGTTAGTGAAAAGAACACACATGCAATGACCTTTGGTGGATCCATGTGTGGTCTCTAAAGAAACACACATTTCAATGACTCTTGTTGTTGTTAGTAAAAGAACACACATGCAATGACACTGGTTGTTGTTACTAAAAGAACACACATGCAATGACACTGTGGATCCATGTGTGGATTGTGAAGAGAACACACATGCCAAAATGACTCTGGTTGTTGTTACTAAAAGAACACACATGCAATGCCACTGGTGGATCCATGGGTGGATTGAAAAGAACACACATGCAATGACACTGGTGGATCCATAGGTGGCATGTGAAAAGAATACACATGCAACCTGACTCTTGTTTTTACTTAAAAGAACACACATGCAATGACACTGGTGGATCCATGTGTGGTCTCTGTAAAGAATACACATTTCAATCACACTGGTGGATCCATATGTGGTATGTGAAAAGAACACACATGCAATGACTTTGGTTGTTTTTAGTGAAATGAACACACATGCAATGACACTGGTGGATCCATGTGTGGATTGTCAAGAGAACATACATGCAAAATGACTCTGGTTGTTTTTACTAAAAATAACACACATGCAATGACACTGGTGGATCCATAGGTGGTATGTGAAAAGAACACACATGCAAAATGACTCTGGTTGTTGTTACTAAAAAGAACACACATGCATTGACTGGTGGATCCATGTGGTTTGTGAAAAGAACACACATGCAAAATGACTGGTTGTTGTTTCTAAAAAGAACACACATGCAATGACACCGATGGATCCATGTGTGGTCTCTGTAGAGAACACACATTTCAATGACACTGATGGATCCATATGTGGTATGTGAAAATAACACAGATGCAAAATGACTTTGGTTGTTGTTACTAAAAAGAACACACATGCAATGACACTGGTGGATCCATGGGTGGATTGTGAAAAGAGCACACATGCAATGACACTGCTGGATCCATATGTGGTATGTGAAAAGAACACACATGCAAAATGACTCTGGTTGTTGTTACTAAAAACAACACACATGCAAGGACACTGGTGGATCCATAGGTGGATTATGAAATGAACACACATGCAATGACACTGGTGGATCCATAGGTGGTATGTGAGAAGAACACACATTTCAATGACTCTGGTTGTTGTTACTAAAAAGAACACACATGCAATGACACTGGTGGATCCATAGGTGGTATGTGAAGAGATCACACATGCAAAATGACTCTGGTGGATCCATATGTGGTATGTGAAAAGAACACACATGCAAAATGACTCTGGTTGTTGTTACTAAAAACAACACACATGCAATGACACTGGTGGATCCATAGGTGGATTATGAAATGAACACACATGCAATGACACTGGCGAATCCATAGGTGGTATGTGAGAAGTACACACATTTCAATGACTCTGGTTGTTGTTACTAAAAAGAACACACATGCAATGACACTGGTGGATCCATGGGTGGATTGTGAAAAGAGCACACATGCAATGACACTGGTGATCCATATGTGGTATGTTAAAAGAACACAAATGCAATGACTCTGGTTGTTGTTAGTGAAAAGAACACACATGCAATGAGACTGGTGGATCCATGTGTGGTCTCTGAAGAGAGCACACATTTCAATGACTCTTGTTGTTCTTAGTAAAAAGAACACACATGCAATGACACTAGTGGATCCATGTGTGGTCTCTGAAGAGAGCACACATGCAATGACACTAGTGGATCCATGTGTGGTCTCTGAAGAGAGCACACATGCAATGACACTTGTTGTTGTTACTAAAAAGAACACACATGCAATGGCACTGTGGATCCATGTGTGGATTGTGAAGAGAATACACATGCAAAATGACTCTGGTTATTGTTACTAAAAAGAACACAGATGCAATGACACTTTTGGATCCATGGGTGGATTGTGAAAAGAACACACATGCAATGACACTGGTGGATCCATAGGTGGTATGTGAAAAGAACACACATGCAAAATGACTCTGGTTGTTGTTACTAAAAAGAACACACATGCAATGACACTGGTGGATCCATGGGTGGATTGTGAAAAGAGCACGCATGCAATGATATTGGTGATCCATATGTGGTATGTGAAAAGAACACACATGCAATGACTCTGGTTGTTGTTAGTGAAAAGAACACACATGCAATGACACTGGTGGATCCATGGGTTGATTGTGAAAAGAGCACACATGCAATGACACTGGTGATCCATATGTGGTATGTGAAAAGAACACACATGCAATGACTCTGGTTGTTGTTAGTGAAAAGAACACACATGCAATGACACTGGTGGATCCATGTGTGGTCTCTGAAGAGAGCACACATTTCAATGACTCTTGTTGTTCTTAGTAAAAAGAACACACATGCAATGACACTGGTGGATCCATGTGTGGTCTCTGAAGAGAGCACACATGCAATGACACTTGTTGTTGTTACTAAAAAGAACACACATGCAATGGCACTGTGGATCCATGTGTGGATTGTGAAGAGAACACACATGCAAAATGACTGGTTGTTGTTACTAAAAAGAACACACATGCAATGACACTGGTGGATCCATGGGTGGATTGTAAAAAGAACACACATGCAATGACACTGGTGGATCCATAGGTGGTATGTGAAAAGAACACACATGCAAAATGACTGGTTGTTGTTACTAAAAAGAACACACATGCAATGACACTGGTGGATCCATGTGTGGTCTCTGTAGAGAACACACATTTCAATCACACTGGTGGATCCATATGTGGTATGTGAAAAGAACACACATGCAATGACTCTGGTTGTTGTTAGTGAAAAGAACACACATGCAATGACAGTGGTGGATCCATAGGTGGTATGTGAGAAGAACACACATGCAAAATGACTCTGGTTTTTGTTACTAAAAAGAACACACATGCAATGACACAGGTGCATCCATGGGTGGATTGTGAAAAGAAAACACATGCAATGACACTGGTGGATCCATAGGTGGTATGTGAAAAGAACACACATGCAAAATGACTCTGGTTGTTGTTACGAAAAAGAACACACATGCAATGACACTAGTGGATCCATAGGTGGTATGTGAAGAGAACACACATGAAAAATGACTCTGGTTGTTGTTACTAAAAAGAACACACATGCAAAATGACTCTGGTAGTTGTTACTAAAAAGAACACACATGCAATGACACTGGTGGATCCATGGGTGGATTGTGAAAAGAACACACATGCAATGAAACTGGTGGATCCATATGTGGTATGTTAAAAGAACACAGATGCAATGACTCTGGTTGTTGTTAGTGAAAAGAACACACATGCAATGACACTGGTGGATCCATGTGTGGTCTCTGAAGAGAGCACACATTTCAATGACTCTTGTTGTTCTTAGTAAAAAGAACACACATGCAATGACACTAGTGGATCCATGTGTGGTCTCTGAAGAGAGCACACATGCAATGACACTTGTTGTTGTTACTAAAAAGAACACACATGCAATGGCACTGTGGATCCATGTGTGGATTGTGAAGAGAATACACATGCAAAATGACTCTGGTTATTGTTACTAAAAAGAACACACATGCAATGACACTGTTGGATCCATGGGTGGATTGTGAAAAGAACACACATGCAATGACACTGGTGGATCCATAGGTGGTATGTGAAAAGAACACACATGCAAAATGACTCTGGTTGTTGTTACTAAAAAGAATACACATGCAATGACAATGGTGGATCCATGGGTGGATTGTGAAAAGAGCACGCATGCAATGATATTGGTGATCCATATGTGGTATGTGAAAAGAACACACATGCAATGACTCTGGTTGTTGTTAGTGAAAAGAACACACATGCAATGACACTGGTGGATCCATGGGTTGATTGTGAAAAGAGCACACATGCAATGACACTGGTGATCCATATGTGGTATGTGAAAAGAACACACATGCAATGACTCTGGTTCTTGTTAGTGAAAAGAACACACATGCAATGACACTGGTGGATCCATGTGTGGTCTCTGAAGAGAGCACACATTTCAATGACTCTTGTTGTTCTTAGTAAAAAGAACACACATGCAATGACACTGGTGGATCCATGTGTGGTCTCAGAAGAGAGCACACATGCAATGACACTTGTTGTTGTTACTAAAAAGAACACACATGCAATGGCACTGTGGATCCATGTGTGGATTGTGAAGAGAACACACATGCAAAATGACTCTGGTTGTTGTTACTAAAAAGAACACACATGCAATGACACTGGTGGATCCATGGGTGGATTGTAAAAAGAACACACATGCAATGACACTGGTGGATCCATAGGTGGTATGTGAATAGAACACACATGCAAAATGACTCTGGTTGTTGTTACTAAAAAGAACACACATGCAATGACACTGGTGGATCCATGTGTGGTCTCTGTAGAGAACACACATTTCAATCACACCGGTGGATCCATATGTGGTATGTGAAAAGAACACACATGCAATGACTCTGGTTGTTGTTAGTGAAAAGAACACACATGCAATGACAGTGGTGGATCCATAGGTGGTATGTGAGAAGAACACACATGCAAAATGACTCTGGTTTTTGTTACTAAAAAGAACACACATGCAATGACACAGGTGCATCCATGGGTGGATTGTGAAAAGAACACACATGCAATGACACTGGTGGATCCATAGGTGGTATGTGAAAAGAACACACATGCAAAATGACTCTGGTTGTTGTTACGAAAAAGAACACACATGCAATGACACTAGTGGATCCATAGGTGGTATGTGAAGAGAACACACATGAAAAATGACTCTGGTTGTTGTTACTAAAAAGAACACACATGCAAAATGACTCTGGTAGTTGTTACTAAAAAGAACACACATGCAATGACACTGGTGGATCCATGGGTGGATTGTGAAAAGAACACACATGCAATGACACTGGTGGATCCATATGTGGTATGTGAAAAGAACACACATGGAATGACTCTGGTTGTTGTTAGTAAAAATAACACACATGCAATGACACTGGTGGATCCATAGGTGGATTGTGAAAAGAGCACAAATGCAATGACATTTGAATGGTACAGGTGGATCCGTAGGCGGATTGTGAAAAGAGATTTTTCCTCTCTCCCTGTGTCACAAATCTCACAAAAGCCCAAACGTGTGGAGATCCCAAACATGTGCTCACTCTGGGTGCTATGCCCTGATTGGCTGACACAGATGTCACGCGGATCGTCTCCATCAACCATTGATCCCATGTGATCCAACGGGCAGGATAACCCCTCCCTTCTCCACTTCTTTTATGCATGGTCAATCTGTGCCACCTCTCTATCCGTGCCACCGATACTAAAACCCCATAAACAAGTGAAAATCCATATATCTAACTAAAATAAATAAAATAAATGATCATATTTCGAAGAAGCCATCGTCTTCGTCTTCTGGTTCGTTCTCGTCTTCGTCAACGCCATGGTCCCCGCCATCGCCGCCGTCGGTGCCCTCCTCTGACGACTCGACACCGCCCCTTCCTCGAATAAGCACGCTATCTCCTCGTCGGAGTCCTCCTCCACCTCCTCTTTGTAGTCCCACGGGTCCACGTCACTCTCCCCCGCTTCTGGCTCCAACTGATCGATGAACGCCTCCTTGTTGGCCAAGTCGGACTCGTCCAAATAGCTATCTCCTCTCTTCTTCCTGGTCTTCTTCTCGTTCCTCTTCTTGTCCGTACTCACTGGTGCAACACGCGCCCCCATCCTGGCTGCTACTTTGCACTCGTTCGACGCTGCAGGTACCCCACGCTCCTCCTGCGCGGCCGGTATGAGCTTTGATGTCGCGGTGTCCTCGAGTGTCGATGTCGATGGATCCTGGCACGGTAGGACACGACGTGCTGCCTCAGCAGGCAACTCACGAGCGCGGACGATGCAACAAAGAGCCGGGGACGCATGACGGTCAGTGGATGGCTTGGACCTGCCATTGCCACGGCGAGGGGGCATCGTGCTCGAGGTAGTTGCTCCGAATGGTCGATGGCGGGTACACAGAGTGGGGTGCCGATCTAATCAAGGACAAGAAGCGGTTTCATGCGCCGTGTCCACGCGTGCATTTGTCGATTATCAAAAAAAGAAGAAGAAAGAAGTAATATCTCGCGTACTGAACATAATTTGATCACAACTAAATTGGCACAGCGTATTCTAGACTCGTAAATATCCTGTGCGTGCCTGTCATGTGGAGTTCGACGGAGTTGGACGTGCCGACATGATCGTGTAGCAGTTGCGCGCGTCATTGCCCCATCAACACGTGATACACGCACGCGGGATGTGCGCGCCGATTCCTGTGACGACCACCCGGCTCGCACTCCCCTTATTATATACTAGATTTTGGGCGGTGCCGAATACCATTGAAGTGTCCATCGCAATAAAGACAAGTCCCATCGATTCCCTACCCCTGCCTCCCTGGCTTCTTTGATAAGGTAGACCGTACACGGTGGTCTTGTATATTAGTACTAGTACTACTAGACCACGACATGTACTCTTTACTCTTCTCCCACACTAATAATCACTATCTCCTTCCTCTTGCCTCCGCCACACTCACCCTGCAAGCCATGGCTCCACTAAGGAGGGGGAGAGGCCTGATGTCTACGCGCTTCTATTCTTGTAGACAGTTGTAGGGCCTCCAAGTGTAGAGGTTTGTAGAGCAGCAGCAAGTTTTCCCTTAAGTGGATCACCCAAGGTTTATCGAACTCAAGGAGGAAGTGGTCAAAGGTATTCCCTCTCAAGCAACCCTGCAATCAAGATATAAGAAGTCTCTTGTGTCCCCAACACACCCAATACACTTGTCAGGTGTATAGGTGCACTAGTTCGACGAAGAGATAGTGATATACAAGTGGTATGGATAATTATAAGTGGTAACGGTGATAGAAAATAGCTTGATGGCGTGGAAAAGACTAAAGGCAAACTGAAATAAAGATGGAAGCAAGCAAACATGTAACAGATCTAATTGCAAACGGTGTATCAATGCTTAGAAACAAGGCCTAGGGATCATACTTTCACTAGTGAACACTCTCATATAGATATATTCTTCTTTATGATACTACTCTTAACTACTCCCCGGTTGAACACTCTAATCGATGGTAGGGCTATAACAACACACCTCAAAGTAAGCCTTTCCCATCTAGAAAACCCCACACTATCACCTTGAGCACTAGATAGGTCCAACAAACACCAAAATTTTATAAAGACATCCAACTCCAAATATAACTCATAACAAGTATTTTAATCTCTAGCCTAAGTGCCACCATGGTGTGCACGCTGTCACTTTCACACACATGGGGAGAGCAGAGATCTATTAAAGCACTTGAGTAGCAAGGTAGATCTATAGATTACATGCTCATGATCTCAATAAGATCATGCATAGAGAGAGAGATGAACACATAGCTACTGGTAGAACCCTTAGCCTCGAGAGAGAACTACTCCCTCCTCATCATGGGAATCAGCAATGGTGATAGAGATGGCGGTGGAGATCGATGGAGATGGCTCTGGGGGCACTTCCCGTCTTGGTGCCTAGAGACTTTCTGTCCTCCCTTCTAAATTTTCGTGGATTTCTAATTGATTATTTACGGTTTATGCATCGGGAGGCTCTTATAGGTGAAGGAAGCAAGGTCGGTAGCCAGCCAGGGGGCCCACACCATGCTCTGGTGCGGCCTAGGTGGACCCGCGCCTAGGGGTGGTCTGGCCACCCTGTGGCCCCTCTCCGGCTCTCTTTCTGGCTCCGTGGATCTTCCGGGAAAATATCAACTTTGGCTTTTGTCTGGTCCAATTCCGGGTAGTTGTGGTTGTAGCCCCTAGGAGCAGCGGTGAAGGAGTTTGGTGGCCTTGCCGCGTAGCTTGAAGGTCTTGGTGGAGCCGGGAGCGGCAGTGCAGTATTAGGAACCCACACGCGGCACTTAGGAGGAGCTGTCATAGTTGAAGAGCTTGCTGCGTCACGACTGTGTTTCTTGGACTCCTTGAACACTTGCCTACTGGCTTCTTCCTGTAGAGTTGTATGTTGGAGTTCCAGAAAAGACCCTGGCCTTGCATGAGTGATTGCATACTTGATAGATGCATTCAGCCCTTGTCTGAACCTCTTTTGCTTCTTCTTGTCATCAGAGATCTCATCGCCACCATACCAAGAAAGATTCATGAAGTTTCTGATATAGGTATTGACATTGTCATTGCCCTGCTTGAGGTTGAGAAACACTTCCTTCATCCTTTCCATGACAATTTCTGACAGGTATTGCTCTTTGAAAGCCCCAGTGAGCTGCTCCCAAGTAGGCTGAAAAGCCGAGTGGTTTGCCTTCAGGTAATTCTCCCACCATAGAGCTGCGTCTCCCTTCAGAAGGTGAGTGGCACATTTTACCCATTCTTGCTCAGGAACATCAGCAGTCATCAGCAACCTTGACATCTCACGCAGCCAATCATCAGCGTCCAGTGGCTGATCAGACACCTCAAAGTGGCGCGGATTGAACTTCAGAAAACCCTTGATGTCTCCTCGCTTGGGAGGTGGAGGTAGCGGGACAAACTCATTCCTCCTCACGCTTTCTTCAAAGCGTTGCTGGTTCTGCTACATTGCTCCCAAGGCATTAGCAATACTTGCCAACGCAGCCCCCAGTTCAGGTGGTATGTCCTCCTCATTGCGGCGTGGTGGTGACATCCTGGGATTGATATAAAACTCAAGTCAGTACCATAATGGATAATAATAATAATCCAAAATAGTACCAAAATGGAATTAACCAAGATTAAAGGATACAAATCACTAAGATGATATAAAAATATCAACAAAGTTCAAAGCACCTAGAAGATAGTAAGCATATCACACACAACTGAACAAGGAGTGTGGTACATAAAGCTATCAAAGAAAAAATTTCCGCAAATTTCGGCATTAAAATACCACTATATGCGCAAAACCACTTAACGAATCAAGATTAGTAACTCTACCAATTCAATATACCAGAGCGAATGACAAAAGTAGTGGTATGGTCGCGACTCCATCCCGCACTCAAATCATTACTCTACACATGAATAAGTAAAACAAATATCCCATCTCTCTTCCTTTTTAAGATGAACCTAAAGAATAGCAACTATGGAAAAACAAACACCCCAAACAAGATAGCGTCGGATAACAAAGAGTAAGACAGATCGCATCGGTTTACAACGGATCAGATAGATCGCGTCGGTTTACAAAAGCCTGTCGGTATGGAATGTACCAACAGTTGATAACCAAAAGGCAAATAGCGACAACAAGTTGGATGCAACAGATAGACAAGGAATTACACACACACACACTCACACAACCTATGGTACTACGGAAACCCGAACACGTGAATCCTAGTTTTAATTTTAGAAGAGGATTGAAAACGTTACACTTCCTTACCAGAAAAGCGTGGGTGGGTGGGTAAGAAGAAAAGTGGAAGCAGTCCTACTCTCACGTTTTGTTTTTCCCTAGTATACATAACTACCAAAATATTTGCTAGACTGACAACGACCATTTGGCTAAGACCACGAAGGCGGGATGGCTCGATACCAATTGTAACAACCTCGGACCCTCGCTCTAAGTTCAAGCTGGATGAACCAAAAGTGGTCAAAGTAGTACAATGAGACCCAGGGCCACCGTGTAGGCCGTTGGCGCCTAACCACTTCCAAGAACATCGGGACAAGAGCGGCCGAGGCGTAAAGCAAAGCGAAGAGATCAAATACATACACAAGTGAATATGTATGCAAGCTACCTTACAGTTCTCGAGCCATACCATCTAAGAGAAATAGAAATATTGCAGCATACGGCAAGATCCAAATATCCTAGATAGAGATAATAGTGTAGGATAGCTCCTCATACATCAATCAAGCAGTATCAAGCGGGCGGAAGCAAGTTCGATGCAGACAAGAAGCAAATTGGCATAAGATGCCACATAAATAAGCACATCCCGCCCACAGATCTCACGGATCCCCATCCCCGGAATCTCTACACCGAGTGATCGTTGCCAACATCATATGTCTCCTCCACCCAGTATCCATCTTGCGAATACACCTGTTCATCTGAATCAAAAAATTTATCGTGTGAGACCCTAGGGGTACTCAGCAAGTCTTTATGCCTCTAAAGGGGACATAACCTGGGGTGATGTAATTGCAGCAAAAGATTATAACTAACAAGTATATAGATACTCGCTAACCATCCGCCTAACAATTGATAGGCGGATGTCCATTAATTAGAAACAACAGTTATAACAGTATAAAGTAACAGATCCATCCTCCTTCTCGCTTACCAACGAGAAAGCGGACGAACAACCCATCCGTTGGCAGTTTTATTAACCATTCCATGAAGATTGCACCATTTACTAATCAGGTATTTAGTCAAGTTAAAGACGGTACTTTAGTTATACTTGTCTATGATCGAGAAACTGTGCTCCAGGTCGTCCATAACCGTGGACACGGCTTTCAGAAAGATTTACCCTGCAGGGGTGCACAAATAGCAACACACACACGATCGACCTCGAAAAAACCAAATCAAAACCCAACGAGGCTTTCACGACAAAGGCAATCACAGGATTCATTAAATATTTCAGGGGGCCACCCCACTAAGCTACCATAGCGAAGTTGGCGGCTCGAAATGGACCCGGGGTTTGTGACGACGGCAGAAAGCACTGGGAACCGAAAGTGTGGTGGGCTTGTCGATACAGCAACGTGGCACGATCCAAAAGCAGTCAGTGCTCCACGCACAATCTTAAATAAAGCAGTAAAACATGGCATAAGTACAGGATAGTAATAAAGCCCCAAACTAGTTTGTGGCCCCAAGAAATAAGAACTGAATCAAGCTCTGGCTAAGGGGATTCATGGTCCCATGTGCGGATAGTGCGATAGTCAAGGAACAGGTATCAAGTAATCGGGGTCCTACGAGACACAAGTGGACATAAAAACCAAATAACAGATATTACCCACCGCTGCCTCTTTCATTAGTTATCCCATTACTTCTCAGGTTAAGTTGTTTAGGTACCTCGTTATCCATCAGACACTCACATACCCTACACATGCTGTTCTACGACTCGCATGGCTCAAACAACTCCTGTAGTAATGGCTCATGGGATGGATGAACAAGCTCGGTGGGGTTTAAAGTAAAGGCTATGCAGTACATGGGATTCAATTTAATGCATTCGCGACTCAATGATGCAAGAATAAGATAGAGGCAATAGGTAATATATGTATGCAAGCATGTGGTAGTGCTTGCCTGGCAGCTCAGTTGAAGCGAGAGGTGGATCTGGGTAGTACTCCTGGGATTCCTAATAATTCCCTTGCTTAGTGTCTATTCGAAGAAGAACCAAACAAACAAGGGCCAACATAAATAAAGTGCACAAGCATATGAATAAAATGCGACAAGCAAACAAGCATGCCATGATGAATGATGCACAATTTACATGGCAATAATATAGCATGGCAAGGGTGAGGTGTGGGGACAAGAATAAATCATTTTATTAAGTTTTTAGTCATGTTTTGCTCCCATAACACTTGCTGTCCACTTAATATTTATACGATGCATGCTACAATTCATATCATGGAATGCGTAGTTAGAACGGGCTCGTCGCGTTGATCGATTTAGATATATTATTTGTCAAATTTGGAGTTATAGAATTAAAGTTATTAATTAATTAAGGAAAGGCATTTTTATTGCAATTAAACAATTTCGAAAATTTAAATTAGACAAACATTATTTTGGATGGCATATTTGAAATCCTCACATTTTTTGGTCAGAAAACACATATTATTTGTATTAATTGGATTTATTAATAAAAAGTTATTAATTTCTGGATTTAAAAACATATAAAACATTTCTGGAAATATTTTTATTAACCAGAAAAGAATAGATACTTTTTGCACACAGAGGAAGGTAGCCACCGTCACTGACAGGTGGAGCATGCGCTGACTCAGCGCTCGGTGACACGGCGGGATTGGCTCGGGTTTTTCTTACCGCGCGTTTGACTAGCCACCGAGACCGACAGGTGGGCCAGATCCAGGCCACAGACGCCACAGGCACGCCATGTGGGATCCGGGGGAGCGCGGGTTGAGGATCCGCCAACCACAGGGGTCTTTTTTGCAAAACAGGGGAGGGGCTGACTGGTGGGTCTACAGGGGCCGCGGAGGGACTGACGCATGATAGACAAAAACTCGCGGGGACTCTTCTGCAAAACTGTTGCACCCGAACTGATGACTGCACGTCGCCGGCAGGAAAACTGCGCGCTGGGGCTGGAGTTGCGACGACGATGGCGACTAAACGGCGGAGAATTTCACCATGCCGTAAAAAGGAAAACTGAAGAGGGTTGTGCGGGCTAAATCTTCCGTTTAGCAAGCTCGCACGGAGGTGGGCCACAGCGACCGGAAACTGCGGAAGAACAGAGGGGTTTTCTGGCGCTGCTGCTGCTGTTCACTGAAGGAAAAGAGACCGTGCTGGCGGCGGATCTGGCGACAAAACGAGGACGGTGGCGACGCTGTTGTTGCACGGACCGCGGCGGCGCAAAAACGAAAGACAACCAGGACTGCTGGCCCTACACTTTCTCTTTAGGGTGCGCGAACGGAGGTGGGTTCACACGGCCGGAAAACACGCCGGAACATAGGGGTTCAGGTAAGGGCGCAACACGAGAGACCTATCCCTGGCGGTGACCATGACTACGGGTGCGTGCGCAGGGTGCTCGACGGACGACGACGCGGTCACGGGGTACAAGCGGTGGCTCAGGCACGTCTAACAGGGCGAGGGTAGCTCACCTAGGTGCTCGTCGCGGCCGGATGCAGAGGGGCGGCGAGGATCTGCACATCAACTGCAGCAATAAACTTCCCCGACACCAGCGCATCAACTCACCAGCACCCAGCGAACGGTTTCGAGTTAGGGTTTTTCGGGACAGAGAGGACCCATGGCGAGGGGAGGAAGAAGAAGAAACCGATCTGGTGGGGAGGTTCTGTGGTGGTTTTTGCATGCAGAAAAAGGCCTCGAGGATAAGGGAGAGGAGGTAGAGGGCATCACGTGAGGTGCGTGGCCGAGAAGATAAACAGGAGGGGGAGAGAAAAGAAGCGTGCAGCTGGCGTCGGCCTGCTGTGCTGGGTGTCGCCGGGAGGGAAACGGGGTGGTCTGGTGCAATCAAACGGGGCAAGGCTCGGCTGGGTAGGTGGGTTTTGTGCTGGGTTTTCTTCGGTTTAGGGGGTTAAGCTAGGTAGATTAGAGAGAGAGAGATGGCAGATTTGAGCTAGAATAAAAGAGAGAGGTACTCCAAGTGCCAAGCAAAACAGACTAATAAAGGAGGAGGGGGGCGATGTTGAGTTCTTGCCAAGAAAGAAAATATGGGAGAGAGAGACTCACGTGTAGGCACACATGCATGTGTAGGTGTAGGAGTAGATGTAGGTGTGGGTGTATATGTCCACTTGCATATGCATGGTCATGGTGAGAGATAAAAGAGAGATGAGGTGGTAGATATAGAGATTAGGTTGTTAGGTTTGTAAAATATTTGTTCAAACAAAACCCAAAGAAAACATAGGTGGGCAACACTAGAATATTGAAAAGATGGAGAAAAGAAGGAGATGGTTATATTGCATGCACATGCAATAATGGGCACCAAAGAAGAAAAGGGAGAGGGTGGTCAAATAGGGTTTGGTTTGAATTTTGAAAATTTATTGCTTGAATTTCCACAAACAAACTTCCCTCCAAGACCAAAAGCAAACACAAAGGAAGAAAAGAAGAGGACCTTGCATGGCCCATGCATAATTAAATAAATGCCACATTCATTAGTTGTGAAAACAACTACATATACCTATGGGCACCTATTACACCCATGCACAACCATAGTTGAATAAAGAACAACACATAAGCTACAAGCTTGACAAAATTTGGTAAGGGTGGATTTAAGCATAATTGAATAATAGGCCATGCTAGTGTGTATGTCCCACTAGAAGATCATTTGGCCACAATTATATTTAAACAATGCTCAATTATTCTCAAAACAAACCATATGGAAGATAGAGCAAGTGAATCTAACCACATGCATGCAAAGGTGGCCATGTGGCTCTCCACATATCAACAATGTGAAAACAACATGAGGCATATATGGGAGCATGTGTAAATAGAAGTGGATCCATCCCAACCCACATGAGCTAGAGGTAAACCCAAATAAAATGCAAAGCTCACATATAGTTGGATGGTGGAATTATGGGGTGGTGACAAGAAAAGTTGGTGGAGTTAAATAAAAGATATGCCCCCAACTCAACTTGGGCACCAAGCATTTATCAAGAACCAAATACAATTGATAAATGCATATGAGACAATATCCAAAATAAAAGGGTTTTATATGATGCTCAAATGCAATGTGGCATGATGACATGAGCATGATATAATTATGATGCAACAATTATATGTAGGGAGTAGCATTTTATTATTAGACCATGTAGCATTACAGATGTTAGACAGATAGGATGCTACAACTCTCCCCACTAAACAGGAATCTCGCACCGAGATTCTAGGAAGAAGAAGACACGAAGAGGGTAGGATACTTGGCACGGAGCTCATCCTCACGTTCCCAAGTGGCTTCATCAACGGAATGGTGCGACCACTGCACCTTGCAGAACTTTATAGACTTGTTGCGAGTCTTTCTTTCTAGGACTTCTAGGATTTTTGTGGGGTGTTCTTGATAAGACAGATCTTCTTGGAGATTGATGAGCTCATGGTCCACGGTCCTGCCAGGATCCTTGAAGCACTTCTTGAGTTGAGAGATATGGAAAACATCATGGACCTTGAGTTTTTCAGGGAGCTCAAGAGCATAAGCAACTTCTCCTCTTCTTCCACGAACTTTGAAAGGACCGATGTATCTAGGAGCCAGCTTTCCTTTGATACCAAACCGGTGCGTGCCTCTCATGGGAGTGACACGAAGGTAACGAGATCACCAGGGACATACTCCATGTCCGTGTGCTTTCTGTCATAGTTGCTCTTCTGGCGACTTTGAGCAACCTTCAGATTTTCGAGAATGATGTGAACCTTCTCCTCTGCTTGAGTTACAATGTCGGGGCCAAACAATGTTCTTTCACCTGTGCCCAACCAACCAATCGGAGTTCTGCATTTGCGTCCATAGAGAACCTCAATTGGTGCCATCTTTAGACTCTTCTAGAAGCTGTTGTTGTAAGAGAATTCAGCATAAGGAAGGCATTCTTCTCACTTCATGCTGAAAGAGATGACGCAAGCACAGAGCATATCTTCCAGAATCTGATTGATCCTTTCAACTTGTCCTTGCGACTGAGGGTGATAGGCAGTGCTGAAGTTCAACTTTGTTCCCAAAGCATTTTGGAAACTTCCCTAGAACTTGGAAGTGAAGATGCTTCCACGGTCTGAGCTGATCTCAAGAGGAACCCCATACAGAGAGACAATTCTGTTGATATAGAGCTCAGCCAACTGAATTGCCGAAATTGTTTCCTTGACGGGAAAGAAGTGAGCCACTTTTGAGAGCCTGTCAATGACAACAAAGATTGCATTGTTGCCCTTCTGCGACCTTGGAAAACCAGTTATGAAGTCCATCTCTACTTTCTCCCATTTCCATTCCGGAGGCTTCAATGGTTGAAGAAGACCAGAAGGTTTTTGATGGACAGCTTTCACTTTGCGGCAGACATCACACTCTGAGACATATTTGGCACCATCATGTTTCAATCCAGGCCACCAATACTGTGTTTTCAGGTCCATGTACATCTTTGTGTTGCCAGTGTGGATAGAAAGAAGCGAATCATGAGCTTCCTTGAGTACTTGCTCTCTTAAGCCGGGAAGTTCTGGAACAATCATCCGATGATCATAGAAAAGAGTGCCCTAATCATCCAAGTGGTAAGACTCATACTTAGGATTCTAAGACTTGATGGCGAACTGTTTGCAGAAAGGATCATCAAGATGAGCTGAGCGAATCTTTTCTTCCAAGGAAGGAGTAGCTACCAAGTTGGCAAGATAGCCACGGTGTATAAGCTCGAGGTTGAGTTGACGGAATTCCTCACACAAGAGAGGTTGTTGCTGTTCCACCATGAGGTTGTTCACATATGCCTTACGACTGAGGGCATCGACCATCACATTTGCTTTGCCCGTAGTGTAGTTGATTGAAAGATCAAAGTCGTTGATGGATTCAATCCATCTCCTTTGGCGAAGGTTGAGGTCCAGCTGAGTGAAGATATACTTCAGGATTTTGTGGTCAGAAAAGATCTCACAACGGTTCCCAAGCAAGTAGTGCCTCCATACTTTTAGAGCGAAGACAACCGCTGCAAGTTCAAGATCATGTGTTGGATAGTTGAGCTCATGAGTTTTCAAATGACGAGAGGCATAAGCAACCACTTGTTTATCTTGCATGAGGACCGCGCCAAGTCCTTGGAGAGAGGCATCACAAAAGATCTGAAAAGGCTTTGATGTATCTGGAGGAATCAAGACTGGTGTGGAAGTGAGCTTCTCTTTGAGTGTTTCAAAGCTAGCTTGACATGCAGGAGACCAAAAGTATTTCTTGCCTTTCTTGAGGAGATCGGTAAGAGGCTTCACAATCTTCGAGAAGTTCTAAACGAAGCGACGGCAGTAACTAGCCAAACCTAGGAAACTCTGGACTTCTTTGACATTTTCGGGTGGAAGCCACTCGACAATTGTCCGAACAGTTTCTGGGTTGACAGCAATGCCCTTAGCAGAGATGACGTGACCAAGATAGGTGACTTCGGGAAGCCAAAATTCACACTTGGAGAACTTTGCATACAGGCGGTTCTCACGAAGCTTGTTTAGGACACACCGAAGGTGTTCTTCATGTTCCTCCTTTGACTTCGAATAGACTAGAATGTCATCCAGATAGACCACCACGAACTTATCAAGATACTCCATGAAAACCGAGTTCATAAGCCTCGAGAAGGTGGCAGGTGCGTTGGTGAGACCGAAGGACATGACCGTGTACTCGTACAGGCCATAGCGAGTGGTGAAAGCTGTTTGGGAACAACTTCCTTGCGAATCTTGATTTGATGATATCCACTTCTCAAGTCAAGCTTGGAGAATAGCACTGCTCCTGCAAGTTGATCGAAGAGGTCATTGATCCGCGGAAGGGGATATTTATTCTTGATGGTTTTAGCATTGAGAGCCCGATAGTCAACACAAAGTCTATCAGTGTGGTCTCGCTTCTTCACAAAGATTGTTGGGCTGCCCCAAGAGGAAGTGCTATGCTGAATGAAACCCAACTTCTCTTGTTCATCAAGCTGCCGTTTGAGTTCAGCCAACTCATCAGGACCCATTTTATAAGGCCACTTGGAGATAGGAGCGGTTCCAGGTTCAAGCTCAATCACAAACTCAACCTCTCGGTTAGGAGGCATACCTGGTAACTCTTCAGGAAAAACATCTAGGAACTCACAGACCACCGGAGCACTTTGAATAGCCTCCATAGCATCATTATTCAGAGCCGCCAAAGAGAAAAGCTGAATTGCAGGAGCCAGACTTGGAGAATAGACTATAGGGCCTTCAGGAATTTTTAGAGAAACCGAGCGTTCAGCACAATTAATCACAGCTGCATTTGCTGTCAACCAATTCATGCCCAAGATAACATCAATGTCAGAATTGCCCAAAATAATTAAGGAGGCCGGAAACGAAGAACCACCAATCTCAATTTGATTGCCGTGGATGATTTTAGAAGCCCTCATGTTTGATCCAGGAGATTGCACCATGAGGCGAATTGGTAAAGCATCAGAAGGTAACCCATTACTCTCCGCAAACTTGTATGACACGAATGAATGTGATGCACCAGAATCAAATAAAACTTGTGCAGGAACTGAGTTAACAGGGAGCATACCCATCACAATTCCAGGTGCATGCTCGGCTTGAGCGACGTTGACACAGTTGGCACGAGCAACAGTGGACCCGGGCTTGGTGTTGATGTTGAGAGCCCGAGGTGGAGGTGCACGAACCATAGAAGAACTTGCTGCAGGTCTTGGAGGTGGTGGAGGAAGGGCTTTGTTGTTCATGGGACAACTCCAGTGTTGATGCCCAATGTTCCCACAAGTGTAGCAAGCACCAGGTGGACGTGGAGAAGCGTAGCCAGGGACTCCGCCAGGCGCTCCAGGGTAGTTGTGGTTGTAGCCCCTAGGAGCAGCGGTGAAGGAGTTTGGTGGCCTTGCCGCGTAGCTTGAAGGTCTTGGTGGAGCCGGGAGAGGTGGTGCGGTATTAGGAACCCACACGCGGCGCTTAGAAGGAGCTGTCATAGCTGAAGAGCTTGCTGCGTCACGACTGTGTTTCTTGGACTCCTCGAACACTTGCCTACTGGCTTCTTCCCGTAGAGCTGTATGTTGGAGTTCCAGAAAAGACCCTGGCCTTGCATGAGTGATTGCATACTTGATAGATGCATTCAGCCCTTGTCTGAACCTCTTTTGCTTCTTCTTGTCATCAGAGATCTCATCGCCACCATACCGAGAAAGATTTATGAAGTTTATGATATAGGTATTGACATTGTCATTGCCCTGCTTGAGGTTGAGAAACACTTCCTTCATCCTTTCCATGAAAATTTCTGACATGTATTGCTCTTTGAAAGCCCCAGTGAACTGCTCCCAAGTAGGCTGAAAACCCGAGTGGTTTGCCTTCAGGTAATTCTCCCACCATAGAGTTGCGTCTCCCTTTAGAAGGTGAGTGGCACATTTTAACCATTCTTTCTCAGGAACATCAGCAGTCATCAGCAACCTTGACATCTCACGCAGCCAATCATCAGCGTCGAGTGGCTGATCAGACACCTCAAAGTGGCGCGGATTGAACTTCAGAAAACCCTTGATGTCTCCTTGCTTGGGAGGTGGAGGTAGCGGGACAAACTCATTCCTCCTCACGCTTTCTTCAAAGCGTTGCTGGTTCTGCTGCATTGCTCCCAAGGCATTAGCAATACTTGCCAACACAGCCCCCAGTTCAGGTGGTATGTCCTCCTCATTGCAGCGTGGTGGTGCCATCCTGGGATTGATATAAAACTCAAGTCAGTACCATAATGGAGAATAATAATAATCCAAAATAGTACCAAAATGGAATTAACCAAGATTAAAGGATACAAATCACTAAGATGATATTAAAATATCAACAAAGTTCAAAGCACCTAGAAGATAGTAAGCATATCACACACGACTGAACAAGGAGTGTGATACATAAAGCTATCAAAGAAAAAATTTCCGCAAATTTCGACATTAAAATACCACTATATGCGCAAAACCACTTAACGAATCAAGATTAGTAACTCTACCAATTCAATATACCAGAGCGAATGACAAAAGTAGTGGTATGGTCGCGACTCCATCCCACACTCAAATCATTACTCCGCACATGAATAAGTAAAACACATATCCCAACTCTCTTCCTTTTTAAGATAAACCTAAAGAATAGCAACTACAGAAAAACAAACACCCCAAACAAGATAGCGTCGGATAACAAAGAGTAAGAAAGATCGTGTCGGTTAACAACAAATCAGATAGATCGTGTCGGTTTACAAAAGCCTGTCGGTATGGAATGTACCAACAGTTGATAACCAAAAGGCAGATAGCGACAACAAGTTGGATGCAACAGATAGACAAGGAATTACACACACACACACACACTCACACAACCTATGGTACTACGGAACCCGAACACGTGAATCCTAGTTTGAATTTTAGAAGAGGATTGAAAACGTTACACTTCTTTACCAGAAAAGGGTGGGTGGGTGGGTGGGTAAGAAGAAAAGTGGAAGCAGTCCTACTCTCACGTTTTGTTTTTCCCTAGTATACATAACTACCAAAATATTTGCTAGACTGACAACGACCATTTGGCTGAGACCCTGAAGGGCGGGATGGCTCTGATACCAATTGTAACAGCCTCGGACCCTACACTCTAAGTTCAAGCCTAGATGAACCAAAAGTGGTCAAAGTAGTACAACAGGGACCTAGGGGCCACCCACGTGTAGGCCCGTCGGCCGCCCTAACCACTTCCAAGAACATCGGGACAAGAGCGAGAGGCGTAGGCAACAGGCGAAGAGATCAAATACATACACAAGTGAGTATGTATGCAAGCTTCCTTACATCAGTTCTCAGAGCCATACCATCTAAAAGAAATAGAAATATTGCAACGCCATACGGCAAGATCCAAATATCCTAGATAGAGATAATAGTGTAGGATATCTCCTCATACATCAATCAACAGAGTATCAAGCGGAAGCGGGAAGCAAGTTCCGGGTATGGACAAGAAGCAAATCGGCATAAGATGCCACATAAATAAGCACATCCCGCCCACAGATCTCACGGATCCCCATCCTCGGAATCTCTACACCGAGTGATCGTTGCCAACATCATCTGTCTCCTCCACCCAGTATCCATCTTGCGAATACACCTGTTCATCTGAATCAAACAATTTATCGTGTGAGACCCTAGGGGTACTCAGCAAGTCTTTATGCCTCTAAAGGGGACATAACCTGGGGTGACGCAATTGCAGCAAAAGATTATAACTAACAAGTCTATAGATACTCGCTAACCATCCGCCTAACCAATGATAGGCGGATGTCCGTTAATTAGAAACAACATTTATAACAGTATAAAGTAACATATCCATCCTCCTTCTCGCTTACCAACGAGAAAGCGGACGAACAACCCATTCGTTGGCAGTTTTATTAACCATTCCATGAAGATTGCACCATTTACTAATCAGGTATTTAGTCAAGTTGAAGACGGTACTTTAGTTATACTTGTCTATGATCGAGAAACTGTGCTCCAAGTCGTCCATAACCGCGGACACGGCTTTCAGAAAGATTTACCCTGCAGGGGTGCACAAATAGCAACACACACACGATCGACCTCGGAAAAACCAAATCAAAACCCAACGAGGCTTTCACGACAAAGCAATCACAGAATTCATTAAATATTTCAGGGGGCCACCCCACTAAGCTACCCGCAACGAAGTTGGCCGGCTCCGAAACGGACCCAGGGTTTGTGACGACGGCTGTAAATGACTGGGAACCCGAAAGTGTGACTGGGCTTGTCGATACCACGAAAACGTGGCACGATCCAAAATAGTACAGGTGCACCATGCACAATCTTAAATAAAGCAGTAAAACATGGCATAAGTACAGGATAGTAATAAAGCCCCAAACTAGTTTGTGGCCCCAAGAAATGAGAACTGAATCAAGCTCTGGCTAAGGGGATTCATGGTCCCATGTGCGGATAGTGCGATAGTCAAGGAACAAGTATCAAGTACTCGGGGTCCTACGGGACACAAGTGGACATAAAAACCAAATAACAGATATTGCCCACCGGTGCCTCTTTCATTAGTTATCCCATTACTACTCAGGTTAAGTTGTTTAGGTACCTCGTTATCCATCAGACACTCACATATCCTACACATGCTGTTCTACGACTCGCATGGCTCCAACAACTCCTGTAGTAATGGCTCATGGGATGGAGGAACAAGCTCGTTGGGGTTTAAAGTAAAGGCTATGCAGTACTTGGGATTCAATTTAATGCATTCACGACTCAATGATGCAAGAATAAGATAGAGGCAATAGGTACTATATGTGTGCAAGCATGTGGTAGTGCTTGCCTGGCAGCTCAGTTGAAGCGAGAGGTAGATCTGGGTAGTACTCCTGGGATTCTTGATAATTCCCGTGCTCGGTGTCTATTCGAAGAAGAACCAAACAAACAAGGGCCAACATAAATAAAGTGCACAAGCATATGAATAAAATACGACAAGCAAACAAGCATGCCATGATGAATGATGCACAATTTACATGGCAATAATATAGCATGGCAAGGGTGAGGTGTGGGGACAAGAATAAATCATTTTATTAAGTTTTTAGTCATGTTTTGCTCCCATAACACTTGCTGTCCACTTAATATTTATACGATGCATGCTACAATTCATATCATGGAATGCGTAGTTAGAACGGGCTCGTCGCGCTGATCGATTTAAATATATTATTTGTCAAATTTAGAGTTATAGAATTAAAGTTATTAATTAATTAATTAAGGAAAGGCACTTTTATTGCAATTAAACAATTTCGAAAATTTAAATTAGACAAACATTATTTTGGATGGCATATTTGAAATCTTCACATTTTTCTGGTCAGAAAACATATATTATTTGTATTAATTGGATTCATTAGTAAAACGTTATTAATTTCTGGATTTAAAAACATATAAAACATTTATGGTAATATTTTTATTAACCAGAAAAGAATAGATACTTTTTGCACACAGAGGAAGCTAGCCACCGTCACTAACAGGTGGGGCCTGCGCTGAGTCAGCGCTCGGTGACACGGCGGGATTGGCTCGGGTTTTTCTTACCGCGCGTTTGACTAGCCACCGAGACCGACAGGTGGGGCCGGCAGATCCGCGGGGCCACACACGGACACGCCAGCGGGGGCCTGCCACGTGTGGGATCCGGGGGAACGCGGGTTGAGGATCCGCCAACCACGGGGGTCTTTTTTGCAAAATGGGGGAGGGGCTGACTGGTGGGTCTACAGGGGCCGCGGAGGGACCGACGCATGATAGATAAAAACTCGCGGGGACTCTTGTGCAAATTGCTGCGCCCGAACTGACGACTGCACGTCGCCGGCAGGAAAACTGCGTGCTCGGGATGGATTTGTGACGGCGGCAAATTTCGCCATGCCGTAAAAAGGAAAACTGAAGAGGGTTGTGCGGGCTACATCTTCCGTTTAGCAAGCTCGCACGGAGGCGGGCCACAGCGACCGGAAACTGCGGAAGAACAGAGGGGTTTTTCGACACTGCTGCTGCTGTTCACTGACGGAAAAGAGGCCGTGCCGGCGGCGGATCTGGCGACAAAACGAGGACGGTGGCGATGCCGTTGTTGCACGGACAGCGGCGGCTCAAAAATGAAAGACAACCAGTACTATTGGCCCTACACTTTCTCTTCAGGGTGCGCGAACGGAGGTGGGTCGACACGGCCGGAAAACACGCCGGAACAGAGGGGTTTAGGTAAGGGCGCAACGCGAGAGACCTGTCCCTGGCGGTGACCGCGACTATGGGTGCGTGCGCAGGGTGCTCGACGGACGGCGACGCGGTCACGGGGTGCTAGCAGCGGCTCAGGCACGTCTAACAGGGTGAGGGTAGCTCACCTAGGTCCTCGTCGCGGCCGGATGCAAGGGTGGTGAGATGAGGATCTTGGCGAGCGGCAGCATCGCGCGTAAGGGCGGCAGCGCAGGCGAGCGGCAGGGAGCTCTAAGCGCCCGCCCGATTTGGAGGAGGTGCACAACAACTATAGCATCCAGCGAAACTTCCCCGACACCCGCACGTCAACTCACCGGCTTCTCGGCAACAGAACAACGTTAGCTCGAGTTAGGGTTTTTCGGGACAGAGAGGACCCATGGCGAGAGGAGGAAGAAGAGGAAAACGATCTGGTGGGGAGGTTCTGTGGTGGTTGTTGCCTGCAGAAAAAGGCCTCGAGGATAAGGGAGAGGAGGTAGAGGGCAGCACATGAGGTGCGTGGCCGAGAAGATAAACAGGAGGGGGAGAGAAAAGAAGCGTGTAGCTGGCGTCGGCCTGCTGTCTTTGGGAATCTTGGGAGGAATCGTGGTGCATGCAAATAATGGGGCAATGCTCGGCTAGGTAGGTGGGTTTTGTGCTGGGTTTTCTTCGGTTTAGGGGGTTAAGCTAGGTAGATTAAAGAGAGAGATTGCAGATTTGAGCTAGAAGAAAAGAGAGAGGTACTCCAAGTGCCTAGCAAAATAGACTAACAAAGGAGGAGGGGGGCGATGTTGAGTTCTTGCCAAGAAAGAAAAGATGGGAGAGAGAGACTCACGTGTAGGCACACATGCATGTGTAGGTGTAGGAGTAGATGTAGGTGTGGGTGTATATGTCCACTTGCATATGCATGGTCATGGTGAGAGATAAAAGAGAGATGAGGTGGTAGATATAGATATTAGGTTGTTAGGTTTGTAAAAGATTTGTTCAAACAAAACCCAAAGAAATCATAGGTGGGCAACACTAGAATATTGAAAAGATGGAGAAAAGAAGGAGATGGTTATATTGCATGCACATGCAATAATGGGCACCAAAGAAGAAAAGGGAGAGGGTGGTCAAATAGGGTTTGGTTTGAATTTTGAAAACTTATTGCTTGAATTTCCACAAACAAACTTCCCTCCAAGACCAAAAGAAAACCATACTTGAATAAAGAACACCACATAAGCTACAAGCTTGACAAAATATGGTAAGGGTGGATTTAAGCATAATTGAATATAATAGGCCATGCTAGTGTGTATGTCCCACTAGAAGATCATTTGGCCACAATTATATTTAAACAATGCTCAATTATTCCCAAAACAAACCATATGGAAGATAGAGCAAGTGAATCTAACCACATGCATGCAAAGGTGGCCATGTGGCTCTCCACATATCAACAATGTGAAAACAACATGAGGCATATATGGGAGCATGTGTAAATAGAAGTGGATCCATCCCAACCCACATGAGCTAGAGGTAAACCCAAATAAAATGCAAAGCTCACATATAGTTGGATGGTGGAATTATGGGGTGGTGACAAGAAAAGGTGGTGGAGTTAAATAAAAGATATGCCCCCAACTCAACTTGGGCACCAAGCATTTATCAAGAACCAAATACAATTGATAAATACATATGAGACAAGATCCAAAAGAAAAGGGTTTTATATGATGCTCAAATGCAATGTGGCATGATGACATGAGCATGATATAATTATGATGCAACAATTATATGTAGGGAGTAGCATTTTATTATTAGACCATGTAGCATTACAGATGTTAGACAAATGGGATGCTACAACTCTGCCCCACTAAACAGGAATCTCGCCCCGAGATTCTAGGAAGAAGAAGAAGACACGAAGAGGGTACGATACTTGGCACGGAGCTCATCCTCACGTTCCCAAGTGGCTTCATCAACGGAATGGTGCGACCACTGCACCTTGCAGAACTTTATAGACTTGTTGCGAGTCTTTCTTTCTACGACTTCTAGGATTTTTGTGGGGTGTTCTTGATAAGCTTAATTCCTGCTCGTCCTTGAGTAGGTAAGTGATAAAAAGAAAGAATAATTTTTGAGGTGACATGCACCATCAAAGACTTGATCAAAGTATTTGTAAAACATTCAAAGCTGGGATCATAGTACTTCAATCATAACATGAAAGACAAAGTTCTAGCAATAAGCAAAGAAACTATGATGTAACATGAAAAGGTACAAACAAAAGATTCATGAATAACAATGCTTTGCAAGACGTTTGTTTGTTTCACATAAAGAAAACATAGCATAATAGTATTCAGCTTATCCCTCATAGAGTAGCAAATATAAATGCATAGGACACCTTCAAAGTTCATAAGAGTGACTAGATACAAATAGTTTAAAATGAGTAATATCAAGTTATGCATCAATCAACTAGTCTTGGGACAATGCACATAGAACTAAGAATGGACACTATGCTCTCAAAGTAAGTGCATAAAGATAGAAGGTGGAGACTCAATATAATGGTGGAAGAAAGGCCTTCATAAAAGGAAGTAGGGATTCAAGTCTCATAAAGAGCTTCCAAAAATTATGGTACTTATAGCTTTCAGCTCTCATTGCCCCTATCATAAGCATATTGAAGTGATTAAGGTTAAAGTGAACAAACAATGGTGTACATGCTTGAGGAAGTATAAGTCAGAAATCTCATGTCCGTTGTATACGAGGGCCGCTCCTCATGCTACTCAAGTTTAGTCAGTAAGTTCTTGTCATCGTAAGTATATGTGTATCATAGATAACCGCAAACGGGGTACCCCTTGCCCGATGATACGGAAGAATCCCCATATCAAAATGACAAGGCAAGCAGACAACAAGCATCTCGGTATTCTTCTTATTTACCATGGGAATATGGTGCTTTTTTCTCTCTTTCCTCTTTTCATAGTATCTTTTTTTTCTTTTTTCACAATATAGGACTCTCTTTTTTATAAGAAGAATGCTTCATAGACAGCTCATTATGGTTACGCTGCAGGTTTCCACCATGTCAGCATGGATTAGACCAGCGACCCAGGCGTTTCTCTAACACATATACATAACTCCATGGACTTACAAGCTCCCCTTTCATTTCACACCGATGACATCCATATACAAAAGAGCATGATATCAACTAGGTACAAGTACCAAGTGCAATGTTGAAAGCGTTCCCCATGAAAGCATGGTTCTGCTAATTCCCAACAAATAAGTGCAAGCATATACAACATAGAAGACACAATGGTTCAAGTTTATTAAGGGCAAGTAAAGTAAAGTGTGCCATCAAGTTCGTGAGAGCTTTAATCACTAGTTTTCTCATAACAAGTTTAATTTGGAAGGTAAACACAAGCATGAATATACTTGGAATAGCATAAGCTAATAGGTAGGTATGGTGGACTCTTTGGAATAACTTGGTTTAGGGAGTTGGATGCATGAGTGGAACTCATACTTTGTTGTGGAGGCTAGAAAAAGACTGGGAGCGACAAACTAAGAGAGCAATAATGGCCATAATCATGCAGAGCAACAAAACATCATTGATCAAAGCATAAAGTGATACTACAAGTTGAAAACTAAATGACCATAAAGGCTATGGTGACTTGTGACAGTCATAACATGGTGTGAGAATGTGCCAAGTCAACCCAAATAAAGCATCAAAGGAGAATACCACTATACTATGCTTTAATATGCTAAAACAACGCATGATTCATCCAAGGCAAATTAAGCAATCTCAATTGTTTATAACAAGTCATGCTAAAGCAAAGAATACTAAGCATAAAGCCAAAACAATATCAAGCATGGCATGACAAAGCATAGCCACAGTCAAGAGCGAGCTCTTTTTACCACATAAGCATGAACTTTCCTACTCTTTTCCAAACCAAACCAAACTATTTGCAAACAAATGTATGAAAGAGGGGGTCCAACCAATTTATTCAGCAAACTAAGCAAACCAAGCAAACGAAAAACTAAAACGAAAACGAAAAAGAAGACGCTCCAAGAACAACACAATTGTGCATGAAACAATAAAAATGAAGCGTTTGGAAGAAACCTGGGATTTTTATTGATGAAGGGGATGCCTTGGGCATCCCCAAGCTTTGACGCTTGTACTTCTTGGATATTTCTTGGGGTGACACGCGTGGCATCCCCAAGCTTGAGTTTTAGTCCATCCTTCATCTCATTATTCATTCCTTCCATACACCTGAAATTTTTCCTTCATACAAAACTTCACACAATCTTTATTAGCATCATTAGTGCACTCAAGATAAATAAGTCTTAAGGTTCAGTTCTAACACCAATAAACTTCCATTAGAACACTATATACTTTATAACTCCCCTCAAAAAGCTCAATTCCCCAAAAGAACTCAAAAAGGAACCAACAAGAAGCAAATGCAGAAAATGGCCGAAATCTCTCAAAACAGACCAGCAGGTAAAGACGAATTTTTTCGAAGACCTTCTGTTGCCCAAATCAAAAAGTGTTGAACTAACTAAAGTTAGATAACAACCTGGGGCAGAAACACAAAAATTCACGCCTCAAAAAGACGTACATAGATTTTACACGAATTTTTACGGTGAAGCACAGAAATCTGTTTTGGGACAGCAACTTTCCCAATCATTACTTCTCTCTCATTAGAGGTTACTCTTGGCACAAAAAGAAAATAAAAAGGATAAGTAGTGGTTATTACTGAAGTAATAACTTCCAAGAATCATCTAAAACTTTTGGGTTATCTCCCAATAAGTACTTTTCTTCAACGCCTTTAAGTTAGGCATGATAGTTTGAGAGATGCTCACATAGAAAATATGAATTGAAGTAACAGAGAGCATCAAGAAGCAAATTCAAAGCACATTTAAGTCTAACCCACTTACTATGCATAGGAATCTTGTAAAGAAACAAGTCATGAAAGCATAAAGCAACAAGCATAGTAAAGCAAAACAAGTGCAGCTTCAAAATTTTCAACATAAAGAGGGGAAACTTAATATTGTTGAGACACATAAAACCATGTTTCCCTCTCTCATAATAACTTTCAGTAGCATCATGAATAAAAGTAACAATATAACTATCACATAAAACATTCTTATCATGGGCCACATGCATAAAATAATTATTACTCTCCATATAAGCATAGTCATTCTTATTAATTGTAGTGGGAGCAAATTCAACAAAATAGCTATCATTATTATTCTCATCACCATAATCATCAAATATAGGAGGCATATTGTAATCATAATTAATTTTATCCTCAATAGTAGGTGGACTGAAAATATCATATTCATCATTGTAATCATCATATATTAGAGGTTTGGTATCATCATAAGCAACAAAATAGCTATCTTCCAAAGCTGGGGAACTAAAAAGATCATTTTCATAAAAACTAGCTTCCCCAAGCTTAGACTTTTCCATAGCATTAGCAATAATGGTGTTCAAATAATTCATACTAATAACATTACTATTAGCATGCAAATAAAGTTCCATAGGTTTTTTAATTTTCTCTTCAAACACTTCATGTCCTAACTCAAGATAAATACTATAAAGCTCTCTAATCTTTTTGTTGTTTTCCATTAAGCCTAACTAGTGAAAACAAGAAACAAAAAGACAAAATTGCAGAATCTAAAGGAAATAACTTCGAGCACTCACACTGGAGGATGTGAGTACCTTTTACCTTACCTCCCCGGCAACGGCGCCAGAAAAATAGACGTTTGCCGTGGGAGGTTCTTCTTCTTTAATCCTCCGGTGTGAATACCTTTTACCTTACCTCCCCGGCAACGGCGCCAGAAAATAGCTTGATGTCTATGCACTTCTATTCTTGTAGACAGTTGTTGGGCCTCCAAGTGTAGAGGTTTGTAGAACAGCAACAAGTTTTCCCTTAAATGGATCACCCAAGGTTTATTGAACTTAGGGAGGAAGTGGTCAAAGGTATTACCTCTCAAGCAACCCTGCAATCAAGATACAAGAAGTCTCTTGTGTCCCCAACACACCCAATACACTTGTCAGGTGTATAGGTGCACTAGTTCGGCGAAGAGATAGTGAAATACAAGTGGTATGGATAATTATAAGTGGTAACGGTGATAGAAAATAGCTTGATGGCGTGGAAAAGACTAAAGGCAAACTGAAATAAAGATGGAAGGAAGCAAACATGTAACAGATCTAATTGCAAACGGTGTATCAATGCTTAGAAACAAGGCCTAGGGATCATACTTTCACTAGTGAACACTCTCATATAGATATATTCTTCTTTATGATACTACTCTTAACTACTCTCCGGTTGAACACTCTAATCGATGGTAGGGCTATAACATCACACCTCAAAGTAAGCCTTTCCCATCTAGAAAACCCCACACTGTCACCTTGAGCACTAGATAGGTCCAACAAACACCACAATTTCATAAAGACATCCAACTCCAAATATAACTCATAACAAGTATTTGTAATCTCTAGCCTAAGTGCCACCATGGTGTGCACGCTGTCACTTTCACACACATGGGGAGAGAAGAGATCTATTAAAGCACTTGAGTAGCAAGGTAGATCTATAGATTAGAGGCTCATGATCTCAATAAGATCATGCATAGGGAGAGATGAACACATAGCTACTGGTAGAACCCTTAGCCTCGAGAGAGAACTACTCCCTCCTCGTCATGGGAATCAGCAATGGTGATGGAGATGGCGGTGGAGATCGATGGAGATGGCTCCGGGGGCACTTTCCCGTCCCGGCAGGGTGCCGGAACAGAGACTTTCTGTCCCCCGAATCTCCCCTTCGGTGGCGGCGGTACTACAGAACTTTTTATGGATTTCTGATTGATTATTTAGGGTTTATGCATCGGGAGGCTCTTATAGGCAATGAAGGCAAGGTCGGTGGCCATCCAGGGGGCCCACACGATGCCCTGGCGCGTCCTAGGTGGACTCGCGCCTAGGGGTGGTCTGGCCACCCTATGGCCCCTCTCCGGCTCTCCTTCTAGCTCCGTGGATCTTCCGGGAAATATCAACTTTGGCTTTTGTCTGGTCCAATTCCGAGAATATTGATTTTCTGACTTTCCTGGAACCAAAAACAGCAGAAAACAGGCAACTGGCACTGTGGCTCTTGTTAATAGGTTAGTCCAAGAAATCATATGAAAAGTACTCCAAAGTGTGGACAAAACATAAGAAAGTAGATAAAACCAAGCATGGAACATCAAAAATTATAGATATATTTGAAATGTATCAAGGCCGATCGACGATCCTCGCGGAGAAAAGGGAGAGAAATCTCCGCGAGGCACTTCTTGCTCTACCAGCCGCTCAAGCCCACCCTCTCATCAAGGCCCAATCTCCCCGACAATGGCGCCGAATGTTCTAGCGAGTAGGGCTCCTCGGTCTGGTCTCCTTATTCTACTTCTTCTCCATCTCCCTCTCCATCATGATCTTAATCAGCTTCTTCTTGTTTTTCTTCTTCTTCTGGCTCTTCCTCTTCTACGTATTACAGGTCGGCCGTCGAGCCCGAATCCACCATGACGGAGGCGTTGCAGGACCCGTTCGGCCCCGTTCCATGTCTCAGCGAGGTAGCAAATCTCCACGTTGTTATTTCTCCGAGTTATGATGTGGATTTCTTAGATGCTGTCCGCCCCGCATTGGTTTTTCTTCTTCTTTTGCGAGTTGTATTTGTTTTCATGAATATGACTGGATCTCTTGGTCTTTCCTTAATACTGCTATTCATAGATTCACTATGGATTTTTTGTGATTAGGATTAGTTTATCGTGGTCATGAATATATCTCCAGGTCCATTTTTTAACACTGCGGCCAATAGATTCAACGAGGATTTTTTTTGATCTGTATTAGTATTCACCTAGGACCTGGAGTGCAATTGTAGAATTCCTATTTCAATTAACATGAACGATGCAGCGATCAAAGGCCGAGTACCGTGAGAAGGTGGCCGCGATCAGTTCCAAGATTGCCAACCAACATGAGCTTGCACGCTCCCTCACCCAAGATAATGAGAGCCTACGCAAGCAATTATCTGTGTAGAAGGAGATCTCGCTAGATTTTGCACGTGACGTTGTTAGGCTGCAGAAAGTGCTCGACCGTAACTTGATTAGGCAAGAACAGGACATCAAGATAATCAACGAGCTCACGGAGGAGAAGAAGAATCTCGTGGAAAGGTGCATTTTCCTGCAGGACGAAGTCACTGAGGCACTCAGAGGACGTGTCGAGGAAACCAAGGCTACCATCCGAGACTACCATGACAAGAACCGTTTCCTGGATGCAATCAAGGAGATGAAGGTGGAGATGAGCAGAGGGATCACCATACTCGAGGGTGTTCGGAAAAAGAACGAGGAGCTAAGGGCATGTCTGGAGGCGTACCGGAGCAATGCCCAAGTCTGATTCCCGTTAGCGGGGACACGAATACTAGTTCGTTCTCCTCTCCTTTTGTAATGTTTAGGGTTCAGGGAGCAATGCCCATGTCTGCTTCCCATTATAGGGTGCAATAAGAATCCTAGGGCAACTCCTTATCTATCTGGACATGTGTTGGTGTTCATGTTCATGAATGGATATCATGTTCTCTTTCCATATGTATCTAGACATGGGTTTCTTCATTATGAGTTTGCCACTCTCCCACTACTATTTGGTGATATTGGGAAAAACCCACAACACACTAAACTGCTGATAAATCTTATTTGTCTTCGAAATTGTAATTATGACAGCGCCACCAGTCCATTCATAAAATGTTGATTAGTCCTAGATTGCTTCTTCCTTGAAATTATGACAGTGCCACTAGTCGATTCAGTTAATTATGGAAACTAACCAGCTTGTCCTAGTGAACTGAACAAACCATACCATGTATTTTTGTTGCAGGGAAAGAGGCGAAAGATCGACCAGGACCTGGCAACCTGGCTAAATTACAAGATAGCAATCCAAAGGGAGACGCGGAATTCCCAAAAACTGGCGTTTGACCAACTACGCGCTGAATTCGTGGTCCTTTTTGACAAGTGCCAGAAACTGAAGGAGTTAAACGCCGACTGGGCGAAGCTACATAGTGAAGGTCATGCCTCGGCTAGGAAGCAGACGGAGATCATGAAAGGGATCTTGAAGGAAAATCGTATGGCTACGGACAAAATTCTCCAATCCGTGACGGAGCGCTGGAACCTACAGCTGAAGCACGACATAGTACTGAAGGAGTTGGCCAATCTTAGGAAGGAAAACAGGCAGCTCCGGGCCAGGCTCACTTGAACACAACATATGTCTATTTAGTACTGAACTGCCTGGTTTATCCTCTGCAGTGGTGATTTTGTAAGCGTGAACTTAACTCTATGCACGATATGTGTGTTCGTCTGAAATTAGTTTGCTCGAGGATTGAGTTTGGCTTAGTTCGGAAAGCACAACTGCAAGTCTTGCAATTAACTAGTTTCAGGCATTGGTACAACATAAATTATTCATCTCGAATTTCCTTTATCCTCTATAGTCTGTCCTTGTTCACCCTCGCGCGCCTTCTTCAGTTCCTTCAACAGATCCGCAATGCAGCACTCTAGCTTCTTCTTGTCTTCCCTGAGCTGATCCCTCTCCTTTTCTGCATTATGAATCAACAACCTGTGACTATCCTGAAGCTTCTTTGCAGTTCCAACAACCAAGCTCCCATCAATTCCGTCAGTTAGCTTTGACTGCAAATTATTGATTTCTTGTTCTAGCTCCTTATTTCGTACCGACAGCTTATAATTTTTTTCAGCTCAGCACTTACATCAGTAAATCTCCCCGACCTTTCCAACTCATACATCTCCCATAACTATGCCAAACATTTCTTAAGTGCATCTGTACTCAAGATCCACCCACTCTACTGCTTTACACACCAGGCCAACCTAAAAACACACACACTATAGTGTTATGAACATGCATGATACATTTTACTTCATGTCACAGTTGCACATAATGTAAACAAACCTGATTTGTATAGCCCAAAAACCTCCTCCCAGTGTTACTGCCTTCGAATGCAACATATCTCCTCAGCTTTAGCCCATGGTCACATGGCACTTCTCCATCGAGATCTAGGCCCTCCCATTCAGAGTCGTAGATCGTCCTTGGTACCTATAGGTAAACGCAAAGCTGAAATCGAACACGATTGCATGCACATCTGGTCGGTCTCAGATCGAGTGATTTACCATTGCCTAACCCTAGCCCGAGAAAACAGAGGAACTCACATCATGGAAGGAATACTCGATGTCAGAGAGAAGGCTGTCGCTGCTCGACTGGTCGTCCTCGCCGTTCAAGGACAACATGGCGAATGCGACGGCGACAACAATGGCGTCGGCGAGAGAGAGAGAGAGAGAGAGAGAGAGAGAGAGAGAGAGAGAGAGAGAGAGAGAGAGAGAGAGAGAGAGAGATAGATCCCTTCTACCGCTGCAATGATGACTAAATTGGCACGTTACAATAGTTTAATGGATACCATGCCCTTTCCCTGGATTACTGTCTCCTGCCTGATATGGATTCTCTTCACACATTCTTATTTCAAATATTAAACCTGCACTCCCTCCATCCCAATTTCATTGCCTAACGAAAACATACAAGTATATTACATCATCCAAAGAAACAAAATCATGTCAACTACAAGGTACTTATGCATCACTTCTTCAGTCATGGTTTCACAAAACATTACATTATAATCTCCCAACAAACATAACCACAACATGGTTTCACAAAACATCACATTACAATCTCTCAACAAACGTAATCACAGAAACAAGTATATTACATCAACTCAAGAAACAAAATCATGTTGACTACAAGGTACTTACACATCACTTGTCCTGTCATGGTTTAGCAAAACATTACATTACAGTCTCTCAACAAACAAAATATCAGAAAGAAGTACAATACATCATCTCAAGAAACATAATCATGTCAACTACAATGTATTTATGCATCACTAGTCCAGTCATGGTTTCACAAAACATTACATTACAATGTCCCAACAAACATAATAACTGAAACAGGTACGGTACGTCATCTTAAGAAACATAATCATGTCAACTACAATGTACTTATGTCTTATTACAACAACGATGGTTTCAGTGAGTGACATGTCCGAAAATCTCAACAGCTCGCACAACATTATATCGCAATCTCTCAACAAACATAATCACAGAAGCACGCTCTAAATGCAACAGCAGTCAATATTACAAATACAGGCAGGGGAACCCCGTGGTCCATATGACAAGCCCAGGGTAACAGCTCTCATCAAATCTCATCAACGTCGACCACCTCATTCTATTCAGCCACTACAGGGGCATCTACATCCACTATAACATGTTCAACAACATCAGAAATGGTACCAAGGAAGAACACCTTCCTGGTTCACTTCTTTCGCCGCATAATCTGCATAAGATCTTCAGTATCCAAAACATCTATGAATTGCTGCTTCTTATGATGCCACCACCGGATTTTTGCCATCTGCTTAGGGCCAATACTGATTTCCTTACCGATCATCTCTCTCGTTTCATCAAGAGTTATGTTTTTGGAATCGATAGTAATCTCCACAGTACATGACGAAACTGGCTTATTAACTCCCTCATCAAGTTTTGCCATGTATGAATCCACCTCTATGCGTATACTGAACTTATCTAGATCAGCATCTATTGGTCCGTATTCTCTAGGAGAAGAAGCTCTGGCAGCAAGATCTCCAGCATCTGCATACATATCATCAATCGTCGCTTCAACTTTCACCTTACGATCAGCTGCACAACACTCCCAAACCATCTGAAGCTCATGGGAGTGCTCAATTTGCTGATAGGTATCATTCATGTTGCGCCACACCAATTTTGTCCTCTATCTAGAACCCCATGAAATTCTAGCGGCAAGCATATCTACCAGCTGCGAAACAGACACAACCTCTTTGCAATTCACAAGCAGATGCACATCTTGCCCGAACATAACCCTCTCGCAACCAAAATCAAGCTTTGTAGTGTACTGCCGAACATGAACTGTGAACTCATATAGGTCACTTGTATCAAAACTGTGCCTAATTTGATTAAAAAGGGGAACATTTCAGTTCATTCGATTCTATTATGCCGTAACTAATCTACTTGCAAGACAAGGCACAGATAAGAAAATTCACCTCTCGCTCTTCTCCCGGGTTTTTTTCTTCGAGATCTGAGTGCTGCATCCGCCCACCGGAGCCGAACAATCCGCCGCCGGCCTTGCTTTTCTCTTCAACCCGCTGCTCGTAGGTACCTTGGGAGCAGAATCCTTGCTGGACTCCTCGCTAACCGGGGCTGAAGACCTCACCGCAGCTACGCGTTGAGCCCCAGACTTGGCCCCGATGGACCCTTTTCAGTCCGTGACATAGCTACAACCTTCGCCTTGCAAGACATGCTGGGCCGCCGCCGCCGGATTCAGTGTCGGGGGAGGGAGAAAAAAGGTCCTCCGCCGCCAGCAGATTTAGGGTCGGGGAAGGGAAGAAAAGGGACCGCCGCCGCAGCAAGATTCAGTGTCGAGAGTTAGGAAAGTACAGTAGTGGATTTGCCCCTACGACACGTGCAGGGTGGCTAAGAAGAGTGACCGGCGAAGGAGGGGCACGGCAGGAACTAGTGTAACGGAATATCCTGACTTAACGAGCGCGATTTGAAAATATTTGGTTTGGCCATCATTCACTCGAAAGACCCCTCTCAGCAATTGGCGCCCCAACTTTTCAAATCGCGGTGATAAAAAAAACTTGGGTACCGCGTTGCCTGTCCACCCCAACTTTCGGGCCGCAAAATGATATTCTCGTCCCGCAGGCCCACTCACAAGGCCTTTGGCCCAAACGGCCTGCTGGGCACACCCCATTTAGCATATCCCCATCAGTAGTCCCCGAGGCCAGTGTTGATTTAGCGGAGGGGTTCATTTGGCAGTTAGAGTAGGCGAGTCCAATTTGGACACCCAGTCAAATCGGCGATGGGCTCCCTCAATGAAGGAGGGAATTTCCCAACCAAATCTTTAGTCGCACCATTGGCGAATGGATCTAAGCTCGAGTCGCCACCTTTGCTGAATGGGCTAGGCGTATCAACAAGCGAGTCGAATAGAAGAAGTTGGACGAGCAACTCAGTCAAACTAGCCGTTGGGTAATCCAATGGTAACTTCGGCGTAATTACCACGGGTAATGGCTATCCCGAGATTGGCGGGTAGCGTTATCCTTATAAGGAGAGTGGCGAGGAGGCTCACGAATCTTCTTCCGCATTCCTTACTCCTGTGCTCCCCAGTATCTTTGTCTCCCTGCGATCTAGAATTTCCAGACAGAGCAACCTCGTCTTCTCCCCAATGGCGCCTCCACGCGATCTGTGGGGGAAATCCAACTGTACCGCTGCACAACTCAAATCGTTCGAGGAAGCGGGGGTTCTCTGCAAGGGGAACTAGCGAATTCCCGCGCCCTCCGAAACCGAGTTGAAGCCTCACGCCGGCGAATTTATATGCTTCCCAAGCCACCTGGAGAGGGGCTTGGGGTTCCCCACCTCCATCTTCTTCCGGCAATTCTACGCGTACTACGTGATCAAGCCGTCAGATCTTGGTCCGCATAGTATCGAGCAGTTGGCAATCTTCGTCGCCTTCTACGAGTGTTATCTTGGATGCCGCCCGTATTTACCGTTGTGGCTTGAGCTGTTCCACGGCCGCATCGGGCACGACGGATCTGGCGGCCCCGTCTTGGCGGCAGGCGGTGTCACATTTCAGCTGAAGCCGAAGGCAAATTTCTTCAAGCTCCTGCTACCGAAGAAGGCCGCGAGCGAGTGGAAGAAGAGTTGGTTCTACGTGAAGGAATCAACCCTCTCTAGTGAAGTGGCACTTCCCGAGTATGTCACGGAGAGGAGCGAACCTCGCCGGCTGATAGTGGCCAGGCTCCCCGACGATCAGAGGATGTCCGTCGCGGAGATGATGGACTAGATCCAGGCACTGAAGGACAAGGGGTTGATGAAGATCAATCTATACAACTGCTGGCTCAGGCGGCGCTTGGTCCCATTGGTGACCCGGCCCCACCGGATGTATGAATACACCGGGAACAACGATCCTTCCCGGACCAGCAAGGAGCCATGGGACGCCGTGGACTACAAGACTGCCTTGAGGAAGATCACCGATGCGGAATTTACCACCACGTCGACCGGGCTCGCCCCATATGTTCCTAAGAAGAACGAGGCTCCTACGGTAAGCCACTCTCGTTACCTTTGTCTTCAGTCATGACTCTCGCGGGGCAATTTGCAACCGCAGCTTGTAATGTTCACTCGTGGCCCCTAATTAGACCACTCTTTATTGCCCATTCTTAGTTGTTTCAGTTCCTCGAATGCTGGCTTCCCCCACTCGACGAAGAGGTTCCGAAATAACTCGAGGAGGGTACCGAAGGGGAATCCTCCAAGAGTGAAGAAGAAGAGAGGAAGGTTCCTCCCCCAGCGCCCGCGGCCCGCAAGACTCGCATGCAAAAGCAGCACGAGATCGAGGCGAGTCGCAGTCTTGAAGAACACGATGAAGACGACGAAGTCTTGTAGGAGCACAGTTCATGGCGAACGGCCACACCAGCAAAGCCCACACAAAAACCGAAGTCGCCCGCGAAGAAGCCGACTCCGAAGCCGGTGTCGCCACCCAGGTCGGTGGTGGCGTTTGGGTCAGATGACGAGTCCGATGATACGGTGACCAAAAACTCGCCCGAAATCCCGGAGGGCACAACTCCGATGATGGGATCGAAAGCTGCGGACATGGTGGTGGAGACGGAAGTTCCGCTCGTGGCGATCGTGCCAATAGTCCTGGCTGTGTCGGAATCAGGTGCTGCTGAAGCTACGGTGTCGAGGTCACCGCCACCGGTGGGAATGACCGCGTCGTCCAGGCCGGAGGTTCATACAACCGCAGCCTCGTCATCGAAGAAGCCCGTGGTGTCATGGGCCGCGAGTGTCTTCGAGAAGGGGCTCTCGCGGAAGCTGGGCCCGGAGCTAGATAAGCCTGCCCGTATTAGCACGGGGTTGTGTTTCCTTCTAGTCACCAAGTAAGTCTAACATTCTCTTTTCTATGCCTTTGATGCTTTCCTGCATTATTTCTTTGATGACCGTGGTGATTTCGCAGGTCTGGCGCCAAGAAAATAGGTCGCCCTTCAGTGGCTAAGGTTCCACCAGTCGACAGAGCAAGCCGATCCCTCCAAGAAGAGGAAACCTGTTGCGGAAGACACGCCAGCCGAAGGTGCGAAGAAGAAGAAGAAGGGGGACGTCACCACCGCTGCAACAGGGGGCAACACGGAAGAGGGTGACCCCGCTGCTCGTGCCAAGGGGTGACAGCCGCTCAATCGGAACCAGCCAAGGTCACACCATCATCAGAGCCACTGGGGCCGACGGCTAGCGCCCCGGTGAGGGCGGCTGTGACATTTCCGTGCTTCCCGGCGAAGGCGTTCCCTTCCGTGGCGGAAACCCAGTCTCCGCAAATTCTAGAGATCGTTGATGAAGACGTCGGGTCGCGTCGCGGGCGTACATCCTTTGTGGTTCCTTCGACGGACGCTAGCGAACTTCATAACATGCTTGGTGCCGCCATTCAGGTATGTCTAGTCCCCAAGTGCCTAATCGCTGAATTTCAGTGGTTGGGCGCTTAAAACTTCTAGTTTTCAGTCCCCGAGTGTCTAGTCGCTGAATTTCAGTGGCTAGGCACTTGCGTTTTTTGGTTGTCCAGTCCCCGAGTGGCTAGTCACTGAATTTCAGCGGCTAGGCACTTGAGTTTTTGGTTGTTCAGTGCCTGAGTGTCTAGTCGCTGAATTTCAGCGGCTAGGCACTTGAGTTTTTGGTTGTTCAGTGCCCGAGTGGCTAGTCGCTGAATTTCAGCGGCTAGGCACTTGAGTTTTTGGTTGTTCAATCGCTGAATGTTGTTCTGTTGGCAGGGCTTGCAGAGGGAATCGTCCGATCAGCAAGCCACGAAGGAGCACCTAGAGCATGACCTGCGGGCGGCATAGGAGGCCAACCGACGACTCCAAGAAACTGCTGGTGAGTTGTTGTTCCGTTTGGTGATCTCGAGCCGTTGCTGCTTATGTGAGACTGACTTGTGTTGCCCTTGCTTCATAGATGGAGTTCTGGCTCCGATTGCCAAGGCTCGCGAGGGGTATGTTCCGGCTGCTGAACTAGATACGGTGAAAGAGCGAATCGACTTGTTGGTGAAGGAGCTGGAAGGGGCGAAGGCGTCGATGATCTCTTCTGAGGAGAGGGCTAAGGCTGCAGTTGCTGCAGCGGAGGAGGAGCGGAAGGCTGCCGACTCAGTCATCCTCAGACTGCAGGGTGACCTTGGTGCCCTCAAAAAGCATGTGACAGAGAACTGCCGTAAGCTTCTTGGTAAGTGTCCCTTCTTTTCTTTCTTGTATGCGGCGAGTCCCCGAGCAGGATGGTCCTTAGTGACACTGGGTTCCTGACATTGCAGCCCTGATAGGTCAAAGCGACCTGGTGGTGCAGACCTACAACGCTTTGCAATGCGTGACTGCAGTGGTGAATGCGGCCACCACCTCAGCTCTATGCATCCAAGCCGTGCTCCAAGGTATGTCCCCCGCCGAGGTTATTCCTGGTGGGTTGACTGAAGTTTGGCGCTATCTGGAGGAGGCGCCTGCCGTTATCGAGTGGATGGCATGGTCGCCTTCAGGCGCGGGGCCACCACGGCGTTGAGCCTTGGGCTCGCTCATTTCCCCGACGACTTCGACCTCGACGATGTTACCAGCGGCTATCCATTAGCGAGTGGCTCGGTGGAGATCTCGGATGTCCCGAGGTTGACCGCCAATGCTGTCCCGTTCACAGAGAGGGTGTTGGCGATGGGAGATTTGTTACCCTACCAGGATACGATGATGGCGCCGGGCGACCCCGAGCCAGAGCACCGAGACCTGAAATCGGAGCATCCCTTCCAGTCGATGTTGTCGAAGTCGCTGACAACATACCCAACAAACCCGTGGGAGGCATATATCCGGGTCAAGGGTGATGGCGGCGCTTCCTCGTCAAAGCCTGCAAAATTAGTTGCTGCCCTAAGGGGCTTTTTGTAAGTTATGTTGAGTGGCCACTTTTGTAATGTGAACAATATTGATGTATGGAAGTAAGAGGAGTTAATCGACTCGCAATGCATGGTTAAGTTTGATGTTGATTTTTATGTGGGCGAGTCCCCGAGCGCGTCCGCCCTTTAGTGGGGTTTACCTCGTTTAAGTGCATGTGTGTTTGCTTTGAATTTTTATTACGATTGGTGCTGATTTGTCATGGTGTATGGGGCTAGTCGCCTTGTAGCTCCGAAGGGGCTCTGTACTTAGCTGTTTTCCCCGGCGTGAGCAGGGTCGGTTTAGTCGAGTCCTCGAGCGTGTTACTTAGCCGTTCTAGTCGCACACCCATCGTAGGTGAGGATCTGATGCATTGTTTATAACGCGTCTCTCCCCTGGCTCGGAAATCCAGTTGCATGGCGAGTCCAAGGCATCTCTCTTACTTGGTGTGTTCTCGAGCCACGTGAGGTTTCTTGTTGCGAAGTCCCTATGCGTGGTACTTAACCTTTCCAGTCGCTTTGCACGAGGATGGGGAGGACATGTCGCTGTGACAAGCGTTTATCAATCGTCTTGGCCCGGTAGGCCAGTCGAGCAAGGCGACTCCAATGGTGGATTTGGGGTGGCGTGTCCGTGGACGACACAAGGGCCGAATATCTTCGGTGCCCTAGAGTCGCACTACTTAGCCGTGCCGGTCGCACGACCAAGGGTTGACTTCCGTAAGTAGCGTATTGCTGAACGTAAGAGTGTGAGTGGCACAAGAAGATTGAGAGTAGACAAAATTTGTGCGATCCGAAATGATTTCATTATATAACCACTGAGTACAAGTTTTAGTTCTATGTATAGATCTTCTGGAGGAGGTTTACATTCCATGGCCTCTCGGCCTCGAGCTGGCCATTGCCTCGTATGTCGATGAGGTAGTAGGCGTCGTTGCCAAGGACTCGCCCTATGGCGAATGGCCCCTCCCATGGGGGAGAAAGCTTGTGCATGCCCTTCTTGTCCTGTACCAGTCATAGGACCAGGTCGCCTTCTTGGAAGGTGCGGGTCCAGACACGGCGGCTGTGGTAGCGGCGAAGTCCCTACTGGTAGATGGCGGTGCGGGAGTGAGCTAGATCGTGTGCCTCGTCGAGCTGGTCGATTCTGTCTTGGCGGGCGATCTCGTTTGCTGCCTCCACATAGTTGGCGACCCGAGGTGAGTCGTGCTCCAGGTCGGTTGGCATTAAGGCCTCAGCGTACACCATGAAGAAGGGCGTGAACCCCGTGGAGCGATTGATGGAGGTGCATATGCCCCATGTTACTGAGGGGAGCTCTTCGACCCAACATCCTGGGGTTCGCTCGAGGGGCACCTAAAGTCGCGGTTTGACCCCATGGAGGACACTTTGATTAGCGCGCTCCACTTGGCCGTTCGACTCCGGGTGGCTTACTGAGGCGAGGTTGAGTTGTATGCTGTGCTCCTCGCAAATTCTGCCATGGCGCCCTTGACGAAGTTGGTGCCGTAGTCCGTTATGGTGTTGTGCGGGTAGCCGTACCGGTAGATGAGCTCACGGAGGAACTTGGTGGCAGTCTTGCCATCGCACTTCTTGATCGGTTTGGCTTTCACCCACTTGGTGAACTTGTCGACCGTGACCAGGAGGTGGGTGAAGCCGGATGGGGCCTTCTTGAACGGGCCGACCATGTCCATGCCCCATATGGCGAATGGCTAGGTGATGGGGATGGTCTTGAGTGCCGAACCAGGGAGATGCATCTGGTTGGCGTACTTTTGGCACCCGACGCATCGTTGGACGATGTCGATGGCGTCGGCTTGCGCGGTGAGCCAGTAGAAGCCGTGTTACATGGCTTTGGCGACCAGCGACCTAGCACCGATGTGATGGCCGCAGTCGCCGGCGTGGATGTCTTGGAGGATCTTGCATCCTTCTTCTAGCTGTACGCAGCGCTAGAACACACCGGTCACGCTGCGTTTGTGGAGTTTGCCATTTATGATGACGAAGGATTTGCAACGGCGCATGATCATTCGTGCTTCCGTGTCGTTGCTTGGAAGGACCTTGTGCTCGAGGAAGGCGACGTATGGTGCAGTCCAGTCGCTAGGCTCAATGACCATGGCGACTAGGGCGGGCTCGGGCTGTAGTGGTATCCCGATGTCTATCTCCTTGGGTGGGGGACTGAAGGCTTGTGGATGATGTCGAGGAAGACTCCTGCGGGTGGCATTTGCCGGGCCAACCCAATGCAGGAGAGGGCATCTGCCACCTCACTTTTGCGCCTGTCGATCCACTCGACTGAGTAGCCATCGAAGTGCCATCCCAGTTGGTCTACCGTTTAGTGGTATGCTATCATTGTCGTGGAGACGGTGTCACAGATCCCCGCGACTTGTCCGGTGACTAGGTCGGAGTCGTCGTAGCACCGTAGGCGATTGACGTGCATCTCCTTAGCAGCCCGCATGTCGTGAAGGAGGGCCTCGTATTCGGCCATGTTGTTAGTGTAGGGCTTGAAGTTGAGGTGGAGCACTTAGCAGAGCTTGTCTCCCTTGGGGTGGTCAGTATGACCCTGGCCCCGACGCCATCGGTGTTCTTGGAACCGTCGAAGTGGAGCGACCAGTAATGGAGGTATGGGAGTTTCTCCGGCTACTGTGCTTCTTCCCAGTCGGCGAGGAAATCGGCCATGGCTTGCGATTTGATCGCTTTGCATGGCTCATATTTGATGTTGTGGACGCTGATTTTGACGGCCAACTTGGCGACTCGCCTAGTCGCCTCACGGTTGCGGATGATGTCCTGTAGTGGCGCAGAGGAGATGACCGTGATTGGGTGCTCCTGGAAGTAGTGGGGGAGTCGCCATTGGGCTCGGAACACCGCGTATACTAGTTTCTGGTACTACGGGTAGCGCTGCCTTGAATCCATCAGGACCTCGCTGATGTAGTAGACGGGGTGCTATATGGGGTGCTCCTTGCCCTCTTCTGGCTGTTCGATGACCATTACGACGCTGACGACTCGAGTGGAGGCCGCGATGTAGACGAGCATTGGCTCTTTATCGATTGGGGCGGCGAGTAGTGGAGCCGCGAGTAGCACTTCTTTGAGTGCCTTGAGCGAGTTGTCTGCTTCTTCGTCCCATTGGAACGTGGGGTTTTAAGCATCATGCGGTAGAGGGGCATTGCCTTCTCGCTGAGTTGGGGGATGAAGCGACTGAGAGCCGCGACTCACCCGACCAACTTCTGGACGTCACGCAGGCACTCGGGTTTCCCGAGCCACACGATGGTGTTGATCTTGGTGGGGTTGGCCTCAATGCCTCGCTTGGAGACCACGTACCCTAGGAGCTGTCTGGTGGGGATGCCGAAGGTGCATTTCCCTGGGTTGAGCTTGATGTTGTACCCCCGCAGGTTTGTGAAGGTCTCGGCAATGTCGGTGAGTAGGTCGTCCTGGCGGGTGGATTTTACCATCACGTCGTCGATGTAGACGTGGATGTTGTGGCCAATTTGGCTCACGAGTCACTCCTGCATGCACCTTTGGTAGGTGGCGCCGGTGTTCTTGAGGCTGAATGTCATGGCCGTGTAGCAGAAGGTGCCGAATGGCGTGATGAATGCCGTCTTCTCCTCATCCTTGACCGCCATTTTGATCTGGTTGTAGCCAGAATACGCGTCGAGGAAGCACAGCAACTCCGATCCTGCGATCGAATCGATGATCTGGTCGATGCGTGGTAGGATGAACTCCTCCTTCGTGCAGGCGCTGTTGAGGTTGGTGTAGTCGATGCACATTCTCCAGGTGTTGTTCTTTTTTAGAACCAGGACTAGCTTTGCCAGCCACTTGGAGTACTTGATGGGCCGAATGAATCCTGCGGCTAGCAGAGGCTATACTTCTTCGGTGATTGCTCGGCGGCGCTCTTCATTGAAGGGCCACAGAGACTGCTTCACTGGTCGCACTTTGAGGTCAGCGTTGAGTCTGTGCTCAGCAAGTTCCCTCGGGACACCAGGCATGTCGGATGGTTTCCATGCAAAGATGTCGCGATTCTCACGTAGGAACCCCATGAGCATGCTTTCCTATGTGGGGCTCATGTGCATCCCGATGGTGACTGTCTGGCTGGAGTCGCTTGGGACGAGCTCGATGGTGCGGGTGTGCATAGTCGCCTCGAAAGTGGAATTCGCAGCGGTTGGCTTCTTTATGATGGTAGGGTCATCCTTGTTGATGTTGCCTGCATATTTCACGAGCTCGTCCGCGTGGTCGGTCTCCACGGTGATGATGGCGTCAGCGAGCTCGGAGCCTTTGTCCTCGCATTCCACGACCATGTCAGGGTCGCCGTGGATGGTGATGATTCCGCTTGGCCCTAGGAGCTTCATCATGTTGTAGGCATAGTATGGGGTCGCCATGAATTTGGCGAACAACTGGCATCCCAGGATGCAGTGGTAGGGGCTGCGGAAGTTCACCATCTCGAAGACGATCCGCTCGGTGCAATATTTCGCTAGTGTGACGAAGGTGACTGGCAGCGTCACTTTGCCAATCGGGTACGCCTTCTGACCAAGGACGATGCCGTGGAAGGTTATCAGGGTTGGCTCGATCGCTGACTCCGTGAAATGGAGCCTCTTGAATGTGTCCAAGTACATGATGTTGATGGATCTCCCAGCGTCTAGTAGTCGGCCACTTTGGGCCTGACCACCAGGGCGACTCGCCCTGGGTACTCGATCCTGGGCGCGTGGTCTTGGCGACTCCAGGTGATGCTTTGCTCGGACTAGTTGAGGAAGCGGGGGATATCGACCTACGTCACCGCATTAACGGTGACTGCGTGGGCGAGAACCTTCTTCTTGCTCTTGGTGCCGAGCCCGGTGAAGGTGTGGAGCGATCCGACGGTGTTGCCGAAGCCACCGGCATTGCCGTTGTCCCTTGGCGGGTTGTTGTTGGGGTCGTCCCGTGCCCACCTTGCCTTTTCAATCTCCTTGAGGGAGTGGCAGCCTGCAGTAGTATGGGTGGCGGGCTTCCCCTCCCTGCTGTGGTAAACACAGGGCTGGTTGAGAAGGGCGGCGGGGTCAAATTTCGGCCTCGTCGTGTTGTTGGCGTGGTAATTCCCGCTGTTGCGGTAGTTTCCTCCGTCATGACGGAAGTTCTTGGGGTCACGTTGGCCATAGCCGGTGTTGGCGACGAAGTCGACTCGCCCATCACCGTGGCGCTTGCCGGTGAGGCGAGTGTTGCTGTAGCGCATATCGCACTTTCGCCTATTGTCGTGGCCGCTGGTGCGGCGTCTTCCTCCCGACTCGTCGTCGGAGTCCTGGTTAGGGTCCTCCTCCGCGTACCGCTTGGCGATCTCGAGGAGGTCAGGGATGTTGTTGAGCGTCCGGTAGACCCTCTTGATCTTGGCGACCAGGGGCTCGTACCAGCACATGTTCTTGAAGCGATGGATCGTTGTGTCCGGGTGGATGCCGGAGGCATTGATCCACAGTTCCTGCCACCTCTGGATCCAGTGGTGAGTCAACTCGCGCTGCCCCTGGATGCATCGCTCTAGGTCCTCGATGGTGGTGGCGCGGGTGTAGGATCCCTTTAAGTGTCTAATGAAGGCATCACGCATCTCCTCCCACGAGTCGATGCTATCAGCGGGGAGGGTGTTGATCCACTTCCTGGTCGCTCCCTCCATCAGCAGGGGGAGGTAGCGAGCGACGAGCAGATCGGTGTGGCCGGCGATTCCCATCGCCATGAGGTACATGTCCAGCCACACCGCTGGGTCGTACATCGGATCGTATTTTTCGATCTCCTTGGGCGCCTTGAAGTTGGCGGGCTACTCCTCGCCTCGGATCATTGGTCCGAAGCACTAGGGGCCAACTCGGCTTAGCAAGCCCCTTGGTTAGGGGTCGCCACGATTGTTGAGGGTGTGCCTCAAGTCATTGGGTTGGCGCGCCCGCCAGGCCTGGTTGTTGACGATCTGCATGCATGCGTCGATGAGCTGACCATTGGCAGCAACCGGATTATTTGCTGGCCGCGGCTCATTGGTTGAGAGTGCAGGGTTGGCGGCCCGCGGCTGGTGCGGTAGTGGCTCAGGCGGTGGGAAATTGGCGGCATTAGCGACGGTTGGGTTACCGGTTGAGGTCGTCCTACTTGCCGATGAGTGGGAATAAATCTGCCCTAGCGGGTCGACTCCCGCGGCTTGCGGCTCGACGGCCCTGGCAGGCAGGGACTTGGCATATTGGATCTGCAGCACGCCTTCTCCTTGGATGTCAAGGTGGGCGACTGCGGCGCCTGCCGTGATGATGTTGTCCATGGAGGTGGAGTACAGCAGGAGCCTGTTGGCATCCCGGGCCTGCGGCGAGATGATGATTCATGGCTGGTCCGGCGGAGGCGCGCGGCCTATGGGTGGTGGTGGGGCTCCGGTCACCGGTGCGCCGGGTGGTGGGCGACTGCTCCCACCGGGTGGCGCGTTCTTGCAGTATTTGTGCTCGGCCGCACGTGTGGGGTTGCCCTCATCGTTGAAGTTCAGGACGCAGCCCTGGATGTTGGAGTGCAGGCGGGTCCTGATGTGGCGCTGATGGTAGAGCGACAACTCCTGTGCGGTTTCCCGCTCGAGGCAGAATTTCTCGCGCTCGGCGAGCTCCTTGCTTGTCGCCTCCTCCAGGCGCATGCGGGCTTCCTCCACCTCTGTCGCCATGGCGGTTGGCAGGATCAGCGTGGAGAATTGATCTGGCGGGGCGGCCATGCTACCTGCCATGTAGATCATGTTGAAGTGATTGGATCTGGCGTGGTAGTCCTCGGGGGACTCGAAGCCGGAGTCGGAATCGAAGATTCCAAGGATGGAGGGATCCTCGAAGTCCTCAAGATTGGAGACCCGCATGATGGAGTCCTCCCGTGACGTGGCGGTGATGGATCCGTCGACCGAGGCAGGGGTCGTGGAGTCGGCATTGTCGTGGAGAGTCGCATCCTCCGTGGCGGCGTTAGTCCCGACCGCGTTGCTGGTGGCCGAGTCGTACTCGGTGGTGAGGCGGCTAATGGAGTGCTCCTACTCCTCCGAGAGCAGATCGCGGCGTGGCGGTTGTAGCATCCCAATTGTCTAACAATTGCAATGCTACTAGCCTAGTCTACATAGATGCTACTTCCTATATATAATTGTTGCATCATAATTATATCATGCTCATGTCATCATGCCACCTTGCATTTGAGCATCATATAAAACCCTTTTTGTTTGGTTCTTATCTCATATGCATTATTAATTGTATTTGCCTCTTGATATTGTATTTGGTTCTTGATATATTGTTCAAATGCCCAAGTTGAGTTGGGGGCATATCTTTCTTTAACTCCACCACCTTTTTCTTTCACCACCTTATAATTCCACCATCCAACTAAATATGAGCTTGGCACTTATTGGTTTTACCTCTAGCTCATGTGGGTTGGGATGGATCCAATTCTTTTACCACATGCTCTCATCTTAGTATCATGTTGTTTTCACATTATGGATATATGAGAGCCACATGGCCACCTTTGCATGCCTTGTGAGTGGGACCCTTTCTTCTAGCTTCCATATGGTTTATCATGGAATTATGCTCATGTTGGAATAGTTTGGGACTATTGATCATCTAGTGGAACATACACACTAGCAAGTCCCATTTCTATTCAAATATGGTCATCTCCATCTACTCCACATGGGGTATCCTTATAATTCTTTTTGCTTGGCTTTTATTCCAATTTCGGGAATGCATAATATTAATGCCATGTAATAATATTGTTTTCACAAGAATCAATATGGCATTAAATATTTGCATGGGCCATGCAAGTACCACCTTTTGCTTGTCATTTGGATTTTACTTGTTTTTGGTTGGATCATGCCATCTCTCATCTATCTCTCTATCTCTCTCTTTTAGCTTGATCTCATTTTGATCATGCTTAAACCACCTCACCCTCTCTTTTCCTTGTCTAGTTTTTGCTTGCGCTTTGCTTGATCTTGCTTGAGCTTGGCAAAACAATAAACCTCACCCCTCATCTCTCTCTCATCTCACCCTCTCTCTTCACCTTTCTATCTAAACCCATACCCCATCCTAGCTAAACCCTAAGATACCACCTTCCCCTCTTTTTCTCCTCTCTAGCCGAGTCACCCCTCTAAACCAAACCCTAGCTGGCCCCACCGGCCACCCTCTCTCCCTGGCCACCCACCCCTGCCCTAGCTACCCCCCTAACCGAGCCTAGCTCCAAACCTAAACCCTACCCGAGGCTACCCCCCTCTCCCTCTCTTGCTCTCTCTCTCTGCCCTAGGGGCCCCAGCCCAAACCACCCTCTCCTCCTTTCCCTGGCCCACCTGCCAGCTCCCCATGTGCCTGCCCTGCCCCTTCCCCCGACCGTGCACGTGAAGGAGGGAGAAGAGAAAGGTGGCACCGAGCCACCTTTTCCCATCTACCCCACCCCCACGGCAGCCTCTCCCTCCCTCTGCTTATCTCCTGCCTCCCTGCCTCGCCAGACCATCCCCAGATCCACCCCAGGACGCTTCCCTCTCCCTGCCGTCCCTCACCACCGCCACACCATCGCCGGCTACACCATCGGCCTCCACCGCACTCGATCCAGACCAGCGAGCAGTCCGTGGAGTGATCGAGAGTACAGGAGACCCCGCACCACCCCACAGCACGGGCCGAGCAAGAGGAGCACCAGAACCGCTGCACCAGCGCGAGCCCGACGCCAAACCCTAGATCGCCCGGCCTCTGCCTCGACGTCGATCGCCTGCGCCTCGAGCCGAACCACCCACACCGACGCACTCACGGTGAGCATCTCAGTCGCCCTGACATGGTCCGCCTCGCCGTAGCCGTCTAGAGCCGCCGATACTTCCGTCGAACGCCGTCTGTGCGCCGGCGTCGCGTTCGTTTTCCCGCGCCATAGCGATGCGTAAGCCCCATCTAGGCCCCGTCCGCCTCCCAGACAACAAGCCCAGGCCACCGCAGTGGATCCGCCTCCGCGCGCGAGCCCTAGGTCCCGCGTTCGAACCCCCCACCCCGCTCGGCATCGCCAGCGCGGCTGCCGTCTGTCGCGAGAAGAAGCACGGTCGCGTCGTCGCGACGTTGTTTTGCGTTAAACCCCCTGCCTCTTTTTACTCCTAACCCGCGGTCCAGCTTGGTCCCACCTGTCGGCCTCCCTGTCTTTTTGCAAAAAGGTACCTAGGTTTTAGAAATCCTCAACCCGCGCTCCCCCTCTGTGCCGCGTGGCTGAGCCAGGTCCCTCGCTGGCACGTGGGCCTGCGAGCCCGCCGACCCCACCTGTCGGTCTCTGTGGTTGGCAGCAGCCGCGGTGAGGAAACCCTTCTCTGCCCTTTGTTTAGTCAAATCGCATCTGGCCCACTTATGCGACTTGGGCTAGGTTAGTCTGAGTAACAAAAGTCTGTCTGTTTTCTGTTTTAATTTCAAATCTTTTTCAAATTAATTCAAATTCAATTTAAATTCTGTTTTCAAATAACTTTTCAAATATTAATCCAAATAATACAAATAATATATGTTTTCAAATCAGAAAAATATGAGGATTTCAAATATAGCCTTCAAAATATATTTTGAACATTTAAAATTCCAAGTTGAATTAAATTACAATAAAATGCCCTTTTGACTTAACAAATTAATAACTTTTGTTTTATAACTCCAAATTTAATAAATAATATGTCTAAAATGATTAGCTCGACGAGACCTTTCTGTTTATGCATTCCATGGTTTGATTTGAAGCATGCATCATATAAATATAATGTTTACAGCAACTAATATGAGTATAAAATGGGCCCAAAACTCAATAAAATGATTCAATCTTGGATCTCACACCTCACCCATGCCATGCTACTTTAATGCCATGAAATTTGTGCATCATTCATCATGGCATGATTGCTTGCTTGATGCATTTATTCATATGCTTGTGCACTTTATTTATGTTGGCCCTTGTTTGTTTGGTTCTTCTTGAATAGGCTTGACGGGGATATATCAGGAGAACCAGGAGTACTACCCAGATCCTTCTCTCGCTTCAACTGAGCTGCCAGGCAAGCACTACCACATGCTTGCATACATATCGTACCTATTGCCTCTTTCTTATTCTTGCATCATTGAGTCGCGATTGCTTTAATCTGAATCCTAAGTATTGCATAGCCTTTACTTTTACACCCCACCGAAGCTTGTGCCTCCATCCCATGAGCCATTAATACAGGAGTTGTTTGAGCCATGCGAGTCGTAGAACAGCATGAGTAGGGTATGTGAGTGTCTGATGGATAACGAGGTACCTATACAACTTAATCTGAGTAGTAATGGGATAACTAATGAAGGTGGCATCGGTGAGCCATATTCGCTAGTTGGTTTTTCAGGCTCACTTGTGTCCCGTAGGACCCCGAGTACTTGATTCCTGTTCCTTGAATATTCGCGCTATCCACATCCGGGAGGCTTATGAACCCTCCTGAGCCAGAGCTTGATTCATTCTTATTTCTTGAGGGCCACAAACTAGTTTGAGGTTTTATTACTATCCTGTACTTATGCCATGCTTTACTGCTTTAATTTAAATTGTGCGAGGTAATGCACCTTTGTCTTTTTAGGAAAGCGGAGTGTTTTCAGTGTCGACAAGCCCAGTCACATTTTGGGTTCCCGATCGTTCACAGCCATTGGCGCAAACCTTGAGGCCGTCTCGAGTCATTAACCGTTGCGGGTAGCTCAATGGGGTGGCCCCCTGAAATATTTCTGAATCCGTGATCGCTTTTGTGTGCCTCGTTGGGTTTTGATTTGGTTTTCGAGGCATATTGAGTGTGTGTTGCTATTTGTGCACCCCTGCAGGGTAAAACTTTCTGAAAGCCGTGTCCGCGGTTATGGACGACTTGGAGCACAGTTTCTCGATCATAGACAAGCAAAACTAAAGTAACGCTTTTAATTTGACTAGACTGGGTACCTGACTAGTAAATAGTGCAACACTCACGGAATGGATATTAAAACTGCCAACGGAGGGGGGGGGGGGTTGTTCGTCCGCTTCCTCGTCGGTAAGCGAGGAGGAGGATGGATCTATGGTTAGGCGGATGGTTAGCGAGTATCTCTAGAATTGTTAGGGTTTATCTTTTGCTGCAATTGCGTCACCCCAGGTTGTGTCCCCTTTAGAGGCATAAAGACTTGCTGAGTACCCCTAGGGTCTCACACGATAAATTATTGGTTCGGATGAACAGTACACTCGCAAGATGGATCTTTGGGTGGAAGGAGCAGACGATGTGGGCAACGATCATTCGGTGTAGAGATCCCGGGAACAGGGATCCGTGAAATCTGTGGGCGGGATGTGCTTATTTATGGGGCATCTTATGCCGATTTGCTTCTTATCCGTACTCGGATTTTGTCTTCCGCTTCCGCTTGATACTCTGATGATTGATGTATGAGGAGATATCCTAAACTATTATATCTATCTAGGATATTTGGATCTTGCCGTATGGCGTTGCTATATTTCCTTTCTTTTTAGATGGAATGGCTCTGATGTACTATTGTATGGTGGCTTGCATACATACTCATTTGTGTATGTAGTTGATCCCTTCGCCGATTCGCCGCCCGTTCTTGTCCCGATGTTTGGAAATGGTTGGGACGGCGAAAGGTCTACACAGAGTGGCATTTGGGCCCCACCGTACTATTTCAACCATTTCTGCTCATCCAGGCTTGTAACTAGGAGCGTAATTCACCGAGGTAGTTACAGCGGTGACCCTCTGACGATCATCGTCCCCGCCATGTCGACTGCGTCGGTGAAGCCGATGAACAGGTTGATAGTGCTGACCGGCATCACCGCGCCGTGGGTGATCGGGAGCGACCCTAGGATGTAGCTGCTGGGCAGGATCTGGAGGATACCGTCGCTGGCGATCATGAGGCCAGTGGCGATCGGCCGATCGATTGGCGATTAGGGTCTTGCCGCAGAACTCAGGCCAGTCCGGCTAGAACCCACGATGGGCGCCACTGTCATGGGAATGGCCATGGCAGTCGCTACCAGGTGTAGCAATTGATAAGATTGGGGGCGAGAGCTGGCGGCCATCTACGGTGCGAGATGGGGGCGGATGCATATGAGTTTACCCAGGTTCACCCCCCGGAGGGTAAAGACCTACTCCTGCTAGATTGTATTGGTGGAGAGCGAGTTACAGGGGTGTATGATGGAACATGAGTACACAAGGAACCCTAGGGAGGTTTATATAGGGGGTACCTCGCTAGGGTTTACAGTGTTTACAACCGAACTAGCTAAGGATTCGAAGGCTTTGACCTAATCTGACTGGGATTCAGCTACCCTTCTGGGCCTCCAGTCTCTAGTCGCCGGGCTTGCTTCTCAGTCGCATTCCAGTCACCGTCCCGTAGGCCCACTCGCAAGGCCTTTGGCCCAAACAGAATGTCCTGCTGGGCATACCCCATTTGGCATATCCCCATCAGAGGAGGTAGAAGCCTCAAATCCCAAGTTGGATGGAAAGAAGACCTTCCCAACCAAGAAAGACACTTATGTATGCTTCCTTGGATCCCAACCAGCTAAAGTCAAAAAGGAAGTGATGCATAAGCTCAACACAACTGTTTTGGCCGTTCCTCAGTATTTGGACTGGTTGGAAGTCACAATCACCTTTGACCAAAGCGATCATCCGCCTAAGACACATAGTCGAGGAAAGTATGCTCTAATCGTCAATCCACTTATTAACGGCTATGGGTTCTCCAAGACCCTCATGGATGGTGGCAGCAGCATCAACATCATCTACATTGAAACGCTACACCGGATGATGATATCATAAACACAACTGAATCACAACTCTATGACTTTTCATGGAGTTGTCCCTGGAAGACAAGCAAATTCTCTAGGAGAGATCACTTTGGACGTTCCCGTTGAAACTCCAAAGAACTACCGGACGGAAGCAATTTCCTTCGAAGTGGTCCCGTTCAAGAGCGCATACCATGCTATCTTTGGGTGTCCGGCTTACTAGGCTTTTATGGCTCGCCCTTGTTACATTGACAATATGATGAAAATTCCAGGTCCCAATGGCGTCATCACGATCTAGGGAGACCTGAAGAAGACACGAGAATGTGAGGACGGAAATGCCGCCTTTGCTGAAGCCGTGCTGCATGCCGAGGAGTACCAGGAGATCAAAAAGAACATCGACCCATCCGAGATGCCCACAATGAAGAAGGAGGTGAAAAATCTGACTCCGAAGTTCAAGGTATCAGATGAGATGAAGACGACACCGTTGAAGGATGATGACCCCTCCAAGGTGACCCACATAGGCATAGGCTTAGGCCATGCATAGGAAAGCACGCTCGTCGAGTTCCTCAAAGCCAATAAAGATATCTTTGCATGGAAGCCATCTGACATGGCTGGAGTACCTAGGGAACTTGCCGAGCATAGCCTAATTGTGTACCCGAACGCTAAACCCATCAAACAGTCCTTACGATGTTTCGGCGATGAAAAGCGCCAAGCAATAGCTAAGGAACTAGCCTGGCTCGAGTTAGCCGAATTCATAGAAGAGGTCATCCATACTGATTGGTCGGCTAATCCTGTAATGGTCCCTAAAAAGGACACCACTAATTTAAGGATGTGTGTTGATTATAATGCCTTGAATAAGGTTTGTCCCAAAGATTCGTTCGCTCTGCCTAGAATCAATCAAGTTATCAACTTGACAGCAGGCTCAGAACTCCTATGTTTTCTCGACGCATATTACGGATATCATCAAATTCGGATGAATGAGTCAGACAAAATAAAGACTTTGTTCATCACCCCTTTTGGAACCTTCTCCTACGTAACGATGCCCTTTGGGCTCAAAAACGCAGGAGCTACGCACCAACGCACTATGCAGCGTTGCCTCCATGATTAAATCGGACCCAATGTACATGCATACGTGGATGACATAGCTGTGATGTCCAAAAAAGAAGGAAACAATAATTTCCGACTTAGAGGAAACATTCAGTAATCTACGAAAATACAACATAATGCTTAACCCGGAGAAGCTTTTCTTTGGAATACCAGCTAGAAAATTGTTAGGTTTCATTGTGTCTCAAAGAGGCATAGAAGTGAACCGTGACAAAATAAAGGCTATACTCAGCATTGCCAGGCTAACTCGCCTGAAGGACATACAACGACTAACTGGCTGCATTGCCGTGGTTAGTCAGTTCGTAAGCCGGCTTAGTGAAAGAGCCGCACCATTATACAAGCTCTTGAAGAAGACCAAGAAGTTTGTCTGGACTGATGAAGCTGAAGCTGCACTTCAGGATCTAAAAGCCGTACTCTCGTCTGCCCCTATTCTTGCATCACCGGAACCACATGAACCAATGTTGCTCTACTTAGCTGCGACAAGCAGAGTCGTCAGTGTTGTCATGGTGGTGGACTAGCCAGAAGAAAAACAAGAATACCTGGTGTAGCATTCGACTTATTATCTCAGCGAGGTCTTGACTGAATAAAAGCAAAGGTATACTCATTACCAAAAGTTAGCCTATGGTGTGTTCTTCGCATCTAGAAAGCTACAACATTTTTTTCAAGAGCACAAGATTACCTTGGTGAGCACAGCTCCCATGAGAGACATAATCAAGAATAGCGATGCCATAGGACGCGTCGTTAAGTGGGGCATAGAGCTAGCAGATTTTGATATTGAGTATAAACCTCGCACAACAATCAAGTCCCAGAATCTTGCCGACTTTGTCGTTGATTGGATAGAGACAATAGAAAACACAGGTCTCCCAGAGACGGAAGTTTGGACCTTACACTTTGATGGGTCTAAAGCGCTCAGGGGCTGGTGTGGTGCTCAAGTCACCCCAATGTGATAATCTATTCTATGTATTACAAATTCACTTCACGGCGACAGACAACATTTCCGAATATGAAGCCCTGCTACATGGAATTCAAATCACAAAAGACATCGGCATTCACCGACTCATGTGTTACGGAGACTCGGATTTAGTTGCCCAGCAAGTATCCGATATTTGTGATGTAAATAGCACATGGTAGCATACAGAGCTGCTGTGGATGAACTATCTAAATCATTCGAAGGGTTTGAAGTTCAACACATTCCCCGAACAGAAAATGAGGAAGCAGATGCTCTATCAAGAATAGGCTCTGCGTGGAAACAGATCCCGGATGGCGCTTTTTTGGAGAACTTGAGAGTTCCCTCTATCACAGGAGTTTATGAGGAGTATCTGACCAAATCCGACTCACCGCTCATAGCAGTTCTGGCTATAATTCCTAGCTAGACACAACCCTACCTTGATTTCTTGGTCGAGAGAAAATTACCCAAAGACAAAGTTCTAAGACGATAGATCGTCTGACGAGCAAAATCCTACACAGTGGTGGGAGGTGAGCTCTATAAGAGGAGTGTGTCCGGGGTCTTTCAGCGTTGTGTTTCTCCGGAAGAAGGAGTGGAAATCCTAAGGGAAATCCACGAGGGCGAATGCGAACATCACGCCGCAGCCAAATATTTAGTGGCAAAAGCCTTGAGACACGGATTTTTCTGGCTTACAACTAAGGAAAATATTGAATGGCTGGTCAAGACGTGCAAAGGTTGCCAAAAATACGCCAAACAAGCCCATGTTTCGGCTGATCAGCTGCGAACAATTCCGATTACATTTTCCCTTTGCGTTCTAGGGGCTTGACATGGTAGGACCATTTAAACGGGCTCAAAGTGGATACACTCACATTCTTGTGATGGTGGATAAAATCACAAAATGGATTGAGGAAAAACTCGTCACAAGTTGTGATGAAGTAACAGCCAAAAAGTTCATCGAGGACGTGATCATCCGATTCGTATATCCGCATAGTATTATTACAGGCAACGAGAGTAAATTTTCCATGGGAGAACTAGTCGAATTTTGCAATGAACAAGGGATCCGACTCGATATTGTATCAGTCGCACATATACAAGCCAACAGACAAGTCAAAGGGGAAATGGTTTAGTTCTTCAAGGCCTGCGACCAAGACTCGAAGCACCACTACGTCATGCTATGGGAGCTTGGGTGGATGAATTACCATCTATAATATGGAGTTCACGAACTACTCCTAACAGGTCAACCGGATATACACCTTTTTTCTTGGTCCACGGTGCAGAAGTTGTTCTTCTGAGTGATCTTATTCATACTTCTCCCTGAGTCATGGCGTATGTCGAAGAGGATGCTGAAGTCACTCAACAAGATGACCTCAATACGCTTGAGGAAGTCCGCGTCGTTGCTGAGCAGAGATCTACAGCCTATCAGCAGAAGTTATGCAAGTATGATAGTCAGAGAATCAAAAACCAGTCTTTCAGAAAGGGTGACTTGGTTCTTCGACTAGTGCAAAAAAGAGATCACAAACTTGCCCCTATATGGGAAGGGACATTTATGGTTAGTCAAGTATTGCACAATGGTTCTTACTACCTAACTGATATGAGGCCAGAAAAAGAAAGACCTGCTATTAAGAAGAGAAAGAGAGATGGAGGCAGTACAAATCTAGATGAAATAGACCATCCATGGAATATTGCTCAGCTACGTCCCTTTTATTCTTAGTTTTCTTTTTTTGTAATCTTATACATGTACATGTTCAAAGTGAAATAAAGTATTGGTCTCCTCAATGTTTTCTCTGAGATGTTTATTATGTACCATCTTATTTCCGAATGATCATGTCAAAGTCGAAAATCCCAGAATACTTGAAAGTACTTTATGCTCATGTTTGTTCTGGTTAGATTTCTGATTCTAAAAATTCTACCTTCGGGTATAAGTCTAAATTTTCTAGTCTATACTTGGTTTTTCGTCTGATTGCTGGACGCGGGTACTTTCCGAGTAGTGAATTGTTGGTACTGGAAGCCAGCTTTGATTCTGGGTTTAAACTTGTTTAGCAATTGAGCTCCATTGCTCGGCAAAGTTTCCGTGTTAAAGGTTTGCCGGCTCAGGAAAGGGACGATGCAGAAAGCTAGATAAACAATAAGTGTAGACAAAATAATTTCTTAATATTTTTCGAGCACAGCAAATAAAAAAGCCAAAAGTGCTAAAAGAGTAAAGAATAAGTTCTTACAATCTTAGCACCAGCAAAATAATATCCTACTTATTACAATCAGATTGTTTTTCAAAATAACACATTGTGTTTCTGGTACATTCTACGATGCAGGTGGAGACGAAGCAGTTGTGATGGGGAAATGCCAAAGGGGGTATGCCCAGCAGGATGCTCCGATTGGGCCGAAGGGCCTGCAAGTGCACCTGAAGGACGGGGACTAGTGATTGGAGGCCTAGGAGCGCAACAGAAGCCCAGTCAGATTAGGTCAAAACCTCTGAATCCTTATCTTGTTCGGTGGTAGCTTGTAAACCCTAGCGAGGTTCCTCATATAAACCTCCCTAGGGTATCTTAGAGACTCACGTTCCATCATACACCCCCTCAAGCGACTCGCTGCTTAGACACCGAGATCGCCACCCCTGTAACTCGCTCTCCAATAATCTAATCTAGCAGGAGTAGGTCTTTACCCTCCGGGGGGGCGAACCTGGGTAAACCCATGTGCATCCGCCCCCATCTCGCACCGCAGATGGCCGCCAACTCTTCCTCACGCTTCAATCAATCGCTGCCAGTGGCAGCGACTACCGTGGCCATTTCCATGACAGTGGCGCCCACCGTGGGGCATAGCGGGACTGGCCTGAGTTCTACGACGAGAACCTATTCGCAAATCGATCGGCCGCTCGCCACCGGTTGCATGATCGCCTTCGGCGGGATCTTACAGATCCTGCCCAGCAGCTACATCCCGGCGTCACGCCCGATCACTCATGGCGCGGTGATGCCGGTCGGCTCCATCAACCTCTTCATCGGCTTCACCGGCGCGGTCGACCAAGCTGCAACGATGATCGTCGGCGGATCGCCACCACACCGCGATCTGCTCTCGGAGGAGCAGGTCCGCTCTATCAGGAGCCTCGTCACCGAGTACGACTCGGCCGCCAGCGACGCGGCCGAGACCAATGCCACCACCAACGACGAGGCCCTAAACGATGACACCGACTCCACGACCCCTGCAACGGTCGACGGATCTATCACCGCCGCATCACGAGAGGACTCTATCACATGAGTCTCCAAACCGGAGGATTTCGAGGACCCCTCCATCCTCGGGATCTTCGACTCCGACTCCGGCTCGGAGTCTCCCGAAGACTTCCGTGCCAGATCTAATCGCTTCAATGCGATCTACATGGTGGGCAGCACGACCGCCCCGCCAGATCTGTTCACCACGCCGATCCCGCCGACAGCGACGACCACGGAGGTGGAGGAAGGCCGCGTGCGACTCGCCGAGCGCGAGAAATATCGCCTCGAGCAGGAAACGGCGCGGGAGCTATCGCTCTACCACCGCCAGCGCGCCGGGACCGCTTGAACGTCGAGCGCCTAGGGCGTCTGAACTTCAACGACGAAAGCGACCCCAGCCGCATGCGCGCCGAATACTGCGAAGAACGCTGCGCGTGTAAGCAATCTGTGAGACCACCACCACGCACCGTCGCGAGCCCTCCACCACCCATCGGCCGCGGATACATTGCAAATGTATCTATAATTTTTGATGTTCCATGCTTGGTTTTATCCACTTTCTTGTGTTTTGTTCCAACTTTGGAGTACATTTCATATGATTTATTGGACTAACCTATTAACAAGAGCCACAGTGCCAGCTGCCTGTTTTCTGCTGTTTTTGGTTTCAGGAAAGTCAGAAAATGAATATTCTCGAAATTGGACGGGACAAAAGCCAAAGTGCCTATTTTTCCGGAAGGGATCAAGTGCCAGAATACGAGACGGAGAGGGCCAGGGGCCGGCCAGACCACCTGGCCGCGCGGCCAGGCCTGGCCCGTGCCAGGGGGTGGTGTGGTGGCTCCCGGCACCCCCTCGGCCTCTCCTTCCGACTATAAGATGCCCTCGGGACGAAAACCCTAAAGACCCGATCAAAAATCAACGAAAGAGTATGTAGCCGCCGTCATCTCCATCCCTAGATCGGGAGGGAACTGAAGCTCTTCCCGGCACCCTACCGGAGAGGGGAATTCACCCTGGAGGCCTTCTTCATCACCATGCAAGCCTCCGGTGTGATGCGTGAGTAGTTCATCCTTGGACTACGGATCCATGTAGTAGCTATATGGCTGGTTTCTCCTCCTTTGTGCTTACATGTTTAGATCTTGTGAGCTCTGTTCATGACCAAGATCATCTTTTTGTAATCCATACATGTTGTGTTTGCGGGGATCCGATGGATATTGAGATGCTATTTCAGATTGATTATTTATTCTATCATGTCATTGTTATTTGAGATCTTGCATGTTTTTTGTTGTTAGTAGCTATCTTGGCCAAGTAGATGCTAGCAACTCCAAGAGTTAGTATTTATGCTCGATAGTGGGTTCATGCCTCTAGTAATCTGGGGAAGTGACAGAAATCTCTAAGGTACTAGATGTGATGTTGCTACTAGGGAGAAAACAACAATCCTTTGTTCATAGAACAATCGTATTGTTTACTTTACACGCATTCGAAGCAATAATCTGCTGCTTGCAACTTAATCCGGAGGGGTTCGGATGATAACCTGAAGGTGGATTATTAGTCATAGATGAAGTTGGATGGCGGTCTATGTATTATGTTGTAATGCCCAATCAAGTCTCAGAGGAGTCAAGATGATTAGTATATGCATGTATTGCCTTCTCGGTGTTTGTCAATTGCCCCGCTGTAATTTGTTCACCCAACATGTTATCTATCTAAGGAGAGCCACCTCTAGTGAACTATGGATCCCAGTCCTTGTCTTTTACATACAATCTATAAACTGTTTCTGCTTTGTGTTTACTTTCTTCAAACTTTTACTTCTTTCCATTCGATACGTTTAATCCTTTGTTTTCCGCAAAACACAGTGAGATTACAACCTCATCGCAAGTTGGGGACAAAGTTTTGTGGTTGTGTTGTGCAGGTCTCCACGTTGCTAGTAGCACCGGTAGTGCGCCCTGCCAAAGCTCGGCTAGTAACACCTTTGAGGTGTTTCCTTGCTCATACTGGTTCGATTAAACCTTGGTTTCATAACTGAGGGAAACTTGCTGCTGTGCTCATCATACCTTCCTCTTGGGGTTCCCAATGAGCTCTACATCAACCACGAGCCATCAACACTTTTCTGGGCGCCGTGCATTGAGCCATCAAGCATTTTTCTGGCGCCGTTGCCGGGGAGTCAAGGACATCTTCACAAGGGGAGCCCCTCATAACCAATCTCTTTACTTTTTTTTTGCTTAGTTTCTTTTTGCTTTGTTTGCTTGTTTTGTTCTTCAAAAAAAACACAAAAAAATTAGTTTTACAAGTTTGCTTTCTTTATCAAAAACATAAAAAAAAATTATGTCTCCTTTAGTTGTCACCTCTTCCTTAGCTCACCATGTTGATCCCTACATTCACCTTGAAAGACCTTCCAATTGGTAGTGGTTCTATAATTGGGAAAGAAAACATTGAAGAATTCTTTAATCATGTTAGTAAGCATGAAGATACTGAGGATAGATCCCTTGTAGAACTTGCTCCAAACTATGAGATTGCTGCAGCTTCTTTAATTCACATGTTAGAAGCTAGGTTTGTTAACCTCAACCCCTTAATGCAAGTAATGTTTCTTAAGCTTAAAGAAATTGAGGATCCTGAAAAGAGGGATTTTATTCTAGAAACTTTGTTTAAGGAGTTCTATGATGTTGCCAAGGAAGCTAGAAAAGTTTTCAAACATTTCAATGTGCTAGGCTCATGTGTAGATGTTGTTGGTACACGAGAAAAGATGAACAAAACCGAACCTAATGGGTAGGAACCTAAGATACCAATACCCTTTAAACTATTAGCAATACATGATGCCATAGAAAAGAATCTTGATTGGATTGTTCCTGCAAACCCTTTTGATGAGAATAGTGAACCCAAGAGAATTGAGAAAGGATCCTCTAGAACTTACTTGGATGATATACCTTGCCTTGTTGAAAATATTTCTGGTATTGATCTTAATGCTTCTTCATTTGAGAAAACTTGATTCTTTCTTTGCTTCTTATGCCTAACTTAAAGGCGTTAAAGAAAAGTACTTGTTGGGAGATAACCCAAGAGTTTTAGATGAGTCTTGGAAGTTATTACCTCTATAATAACCTCTCCTTATCCTTTTTATTTGCTTTTTGTGCCAAGAGTAACCTCTAATGAGAGTGAAGTAATGATTGGAAAAGTTGCTGTCCCGAAACAGATTTTTGTGCTTCACCGTAAAAATTTCTGAGAGAGCTCTGTATGTCGGATTGAGCTGTAATTTTTGGTGCTTCTTCCACAGGTTGTTATATAACTTTCGTTAGTTCAACACGTTTTAATTTGAGCAATAGAAGGTCTTCGAAAAAATTCGTCTTTACCTGCTGGTCTGTTTTGACAGATTTCTGCCATTTTCTGCATTTGCTTCTTGTTGGTTCCTTCTTGAGTTCTTTTGGGGAATTGAGATTTTTGAGGGAAGTGCTACAGTAGCTAGTGTTCTAATGGAAGTTTAATTGGTGTTAGAACTTAATCTTAAGACTTATTTATCTTAAGTGCACTAATGTTGCTAATGAGATTGTGTGAAGTTTTGTATGAAGGAAAAATTTCAAGTGTATGGAAGGAATGAGTAATGAGATGAAGGATGGACTAAAGCTCAAGCTTGGGGATGCCAGCGTGTCACCCAAGAAATATCTAAGAAGTACAAGCATCAAAGCTTGGGGATACCCAAGGCATCCCCTTCTTCATCAATAAAAATTCCAGGTTTCTTCCGAACGCTTCATTTTTATTGTTTCATGCACAGTTGTGTTTTTCTTGGAGCGTCTTCTTTTTCGTTTTCGTTTTGGTTTTTCGTTTGCATTGGTTTGCTTAGTTTTCTGAATAAGTTGGTTGGACCCCCTCTTTCATACATTGGTTTGCAAATAGTTTGGTTTGGTTTGGAAAAGAGTAGGAAAGTTCATGCTTATGTGGTAAAAAGAGCTCGCTCTTGACTGTGGCTATGCTTTGTCATGCCATGCTTGATATTGTTTTGGATTTATGCTTAGTATTATTTTCTATAGCATGACTTGTTATAAACAATTGAGATTGCTTAATGTGCCTTGGATGAATCATGCGTTGTTTTAGCATATTAAAGCATAGTATAGTGGTATTCTCCTTTGATGCTTTATTTGGGTTGACTTGGCACATGCTCACACCATGTTATGACTGTCACAAGTCACCATAGCCTTTATGATCATTTAGTTTTCAACTTGTAGTATCACTTTATGCTTTGATCAATGATGTTTTGTCGCTTTGCATGATTATGGCCATTATTGCTCTCTTAGTTTGTCGCCCCCAGTCTTTTGCTAGCCTCCACAACAAAGTATGAGTTCCACTCATGCATCCAACTCCCTAAACCAAGTTATTCCAAAGATTCCACCATACCTACCTACTAGCTTATGCTATTCCAAGTATATTCATGCTTTTGTTTACCTTCTACTTGTTATGAGAAAACTAGTGATTAAAGCTCTCACGAACTTGATGGCACACTTTACTTTTTTTCCTCTAATAAAATTGAACCATTGGGTCCTTCTTTGTTGCGTATATGCTTGCGCTTTGTAAGTTGAAATTAGCAGAACCATGTACCATGGGGAACGCTTTCAACATTGCACTTGTACTTTGTACCCCGTTGATATCATGTTCTTTTGCTTACGGATCCCGGCAGTGTGAAATAAAAGTGGAACTTGTAAGATCATGGAGTTTGTATGTGTGTTAGAGAAACGCCTGGGCCGCTAGCCTAAGCCATGGCTAATCATGGTGGAAACTTGCAGCATCACCATAATGAGCACTCTATGAAGCATCCTTAATAAAAACCTATGCAAATAGCAAATAAAAAGATTGCTGAGATGCTCATTGTCTGCTTGCCTTGTCATTTTGATTATGGGAAAGCTCCCGTATCATGTGCAAGGGCTACCCCGTTGGCGGTTCTTAATGATACACATATACTTACAATGACAAGAGCTTACTCGTGACTGAAGTTGAGTAGCATGATGATCGGTCTTCGTAAGTAAGGGGCATGAGATTTCGGTTTATAACTTGCCAAGCATATCCTGTTAGTTGTGTCACTTTAACCTTAATCACTTCAAGATGCTTATGATAGGGGCAATGAGAGCTGAAAGTTATAAGTACCATAATTTTTGGAAGCTCTTTATGAGACTTGAATCCCTACTTCCTTTTACAAAAGGCTTTTCTTCCACCATTATATTGAGTCTCCACCTTCTATCTCTATGCACCTACTTTGAGAGCATAGCGGCCATTCTTAGTTCTATGTGCATTGTCCCAAGACTAGTTGATTGATGCATAACTTGATATTGCTTGTTTTAAACTATTGTATCTAGTCACTCTTATGAACTTTGAAGGTGTCCCATGCATTTATGTTTGCTACTCTATTGAGGGACAAGCTGAATACTATTATGCTATGTTTTCTTTATGTGAAACAAACAAACGTCTTGCAAAGCATGTTATTCATGAATCTTTTGTTTGTGCCTTTTCATGTTGCATCATAGTTTCTTTGCTTATTGCTAGAACTTTGTCTTTCATGTTATGATTGAAGTAGTATGATCCCAGCTTTGAGTGTTTTGCAAATACTTTGATCAAGTCTTTGATGGTGCATGTCACCTCAAAAATTCTTTCTTTTTATCACTTACCTACTCGAGGACGAGCAGGAGTTAAGCTTGGGGATGTTGATACATTGCAAATGTATCTATAATTTTTGATGTTCCATGCTTGGTTTTATCCACTTTCTTGTGTTTTGTTCCAACTTTGGAGTACTTTTCATATGATTTCTTGGACTAACCTATTAACAAGAACCACAGTGCCAGCTGCCTGTTTTCTGCTGTTTTTGGTTCTAGGAAAGTTAGAAAATGAATATTCTCGGAATTGGACGGGACAAAAGCCAAAGTGCCTATTTTTCCGGAAGGGATCAAGTGCCAGAATACGAGACGGAGAGGGGCCAGGGGCCGGCCACACCACCTGGCCCACACTAGGGGGTGGTGTGGTGGCTCCCGGCACACCCTCGGCCTCTCCTTCCGACTATAAGATGCCCTCGAGACGAAAACCCTAAGGACCCGATCAAAAATCCATCAAAGAGTCTATAGCCACCGTCATCTCCATCCCTAGATCGGGAGGGATCTGAAGCTCTTCCCGGCACCCTGTCGGAGAGGGGAATTCACACTAGAGGCCTTCTTCATCACCATGCAAGCCTCCGGTGTGATGCGTGAGTAGTTCATCCTTGGACTACGGATCCATATAGTAGCTAGATGGCTGGTTTCTCCTCCTTTGTGCTTTCATGTTTAGATCTTGTGAGCTCCGTTCATAATCAAGATCATCTTTTTGTAATCCATACATGTTGTGTTTGCGGGGATCCGATGGATACTGAGATGCTATTTCAGATTGATTATTTATTCTATCATTGATTATTTATTCTATCATGTCTTTGTTATTTGAGATCTGGCATGCCTTCCATTGTTAGTAGCTATCTTGGCCAAGTAGATGCTAGCAACTCCAAGAGTTAGTATTTATGCTCGATAGTGGGTTCATGCCTCTAGTAATCTGGGGAAGTGGCAGAAATCTCTAAGGTACTAGATGTGTTGTTGCTACTAGGGAGAAAACAACAATCCTTTGTTCATAGAACAATCGTATTGTTTACTTTACACGCAGTTTGTAAAGCAATAATCTGTTGCTTGCAACTTAATACTGGAGGGGGTTCGGATGATAACCTGAAGGTGGATTATTAGTCATAGATGCAGTTGGATGGTGGTCTATGTATTATGTTGTAATGCCCAATCAAGTCTCAGAGGAGTCAAGATGATTAGTGTATGCATGTATTGCTTTCTCGGTGTTTGTCAATTGCCCCGCTGTAATTTGTTCACCCAGTGTGTTATCTATCTAAGGAGAGCCACCTCTAGTGAACTATGGATCCCGGTCCTTGTCTTTTACATACAATCTATAAACTGTTTCTGCTTTGTGTTTACTTTCTTCAAACTTTTACTTCTTTCCATTCGATACGTTTAATCCTTTGTTTTCCGCAAAACACGGTGATATTGGCAACCTCATCGCAAGTTGGGGACAAAGTTCTGTGGTTGTGTTGTGCAGGTCTCCAAGTTGCTACTAGCACCGGTAGTGCACCCTGCCAAAGCTCAGCTAGTAACACCTTTGAGGTGTTTCCTTGCTCCTACTGGTTCGATTAAACCTTGGTTTCATAACTGAGGGAAATTTGCTACTGTGCTCATCATACCTGCCTCTTGGGGTTCCAAACAAGCTCTACATCAACCACGAGCCATCAACACTTTTCTAGGCGCCGTGCATTGAGCCATCAGCCGCACGCCCCCGCCAGACCAGCCGCGGATAATCATCTCGCCTCAAGCCCGCGACGCCAACGGGTTACCACTCTACTCCACCCCGATGGACAACGTCGTCGCGGCCGATGCCGCGATCGCCAACCTCGACGTCCAAGGCGACGGCGCGCTACATATCTAATACGCCAAGGCCCTACTCGTCAGGGCCGTCGAACAACAAGCCACGGGAGTCGACCCATGGGGGCGGATGTATTCCCGCTCTTCAGCAAGCAGAGCAGCGTCAAGCGGTCACCCCACCGTCGCCAATGCATTGACTTGCCCTCGACCGCAGCCCTTGGCGAACCAGCCACGGGCCGCCAACCCCGCTCTGTCCACCAACGAGCCGCGACCGACGAATAACATGGTCGCCGCCAACGAGCAGCCCATTGATGCCCGAACGAACATCATCAACAACCAGGCGTGGCGGGCGTGCCAGCCCAACAACTTGTGGCACACCCTCACCAACCGCGGCGACCCGGAACTAAGAGGCTCGCTCAGTCGAGTCGGTCCGCAATGCTTTGGACCCATGATCTGCGGGAAAAAATACCCCGCCAACTTTAAGGCTCCCAAGGAGATCGAAAAGTACGACCAGACATACGATCCCGCTGTCTGGCTGGACACATACCTCATGGCAATGGGAATCGCAGGCCACACCGACCTGATCGCCGCTCGCTACCTCCCCCGTATGATGGAGGGCGCAACTCGGCAATGGATCAACACCCTCCCCGCCGACAACATCGACTCCTGGGAAGAAATGCGGGACGCCTTCATCAGGCACTTCGAGGGCTCCTACACCCGCGCCACCACCATAGAAGACCTGGAGCAATGCATCCAAGGACAACGCGAGTCGACTCGCCGCTGGGTTCAAAGATGGCAGGAACTGTGGATCAATGCCTCTGGCATCCACCCAGACACGGCGATACATTGCTTCAAGAACGCGTGCCGGTATGAACCCCTGGTCGCCAAGATCAAGAGGGTCTACCGGACGCTGGACAACATCCCTGACCTCCTCGTGATCGCCAAGCGCTACGCGGAGGAGGACCCCAACCAAGACTCCGACGACGAGTCGGGAGGAAGACGACGAACCAGCATCCACGATAGCGGGCGCCTACGCGACATGCGCTGCAGCAACACCCACATCACCGGCAAGTGCCGCACGGACGGGCGAGTCGACTTCGTCGCCAATGCCGACTACGGCCAGCGCGACCCCAAGAGCTACCGCCGCGACGGAGGAAATTACCGCGACAGTGGAAACTACCGCTCCAACAGCACAGCGAGGCTGAAATTCGACCCCGCTGCCCTGCTCAACCAGCCCTGCATCTACCATAGCAGGGAGGGAAAACCCGCCAGCCACACCACCGCGGATTGCCACTCTCTCAAAGAGATTGAGAAGTCAAGGCGAGCAAGGGACGATCCCAACAACAACCCACCCTAGGACAACGGGAACGCCGGTGGCTTCAGCACCGCCGTCGGCTCGCTACACACCTTCACCGGACTTGGCACCAAGCGCGAGAGAAAGGTGCTCGCCCGCGTGGTCGCCGTCAATGCGGTGACACAGGTCGACATCCCACGCTTCCTCAACTGGTCCGAGCAGAGTATCACTTGGAGTCGCCAGAACCACGCCCCCAGAATCGAGTACCTGTACGAAGCCGGTAGTCAGCCAAAGTGGCCTATTATCATACCAAGACAAGACATTGATGGACGGCGGGAGCTCCATCAACATCATGTACCTGGACATGTTCAAGAGGCTACAGCTCCCAGAGTCGGCAATCCAGCCGACCCTGACAACCTTCCACGGTATCGTCCCCGGCCGGAAGGCATACCCGATCGGAAAAGTGACGCTACCCGTCACCTTCGGCACACCGGCAAACTACCGCACCGAGCGAATCGAATTCGAGCTGGTGAACTTCCGTAGCCCCTACCACTGCGTTCTGGGACGCCAGACGTTTGCCAAATTCATGGCGACCCCCCACTACGCGTACAACATAATGAAGCTCCTAGGGCCAAGGGGCATCATCACCGTCCACGGCGACCCCGACATGGCCGTGGAATGCAAGGACAAGGGAGCCAAGCTCGCCGACACCGTCATCGCCGCGGAGACCGACCATGCGGAGGAGCTCGCGAAATACGTGGGAAACATCAACAAGGACGACCCCACTATCCTGAAGAAACCAACCGCCGCGAACTCCACGTTCGAGGCGACCACGCACACCCGCACCGTCGAGCTCGTCCCAGGCGACTCTAGATAGACGGTCACCATCGGGGCGCACATGAGCCCCGCATAGGAAAGCGCGCTCATCGGGTTCCTCCGTGAGAACCGTGACATCTTCGCATGGAAGCCATCTGACATGCCAGGTGTCCCGAGGGAACTCGCTGAGCACAAACTCAACGCCGACCCCAAAGTGCGACCAGTAAAGCAGTTGCTACGGCCCTTCAATGAAGAGCGCCACCGAGCAATCGCCGAAGAAGTACAGCGCCTGCTAGCCGCAGGCTTCATTCGGCCAATCAAATACTCCAAGTGGCTGGCAAACCTAGTCCTGGTTCTAAAAAAGAACAACACATGGAGAATGTGCATCGACTACACCAACCTCAACAGCGCCTGCCAGAAGGAGGAGTTCGTCCTACCGTGCATCGATCAGATCATCGACTCGACCGCAGGATCGGAGTCGTTTTGCTTCCTCGATGCTTACTCTGGTTTTAACCAGATCAAGATGGCAGTCGAGGATGAGGAGAAGACGGCATTCATCACGCCATTCGGCGCCTTCTGCTACATGGCCATGACGTTCGGCCTCAAGAACGCCGGCGCCACATACCAGAGATGCATGCAGGAGTGCCTAGCGAGCCAAATTGGTCGCAACATCCACGTCTACATCAACGAAGTGGTGGTAAAATCCACCCGTCAGGACGACCTGGTCGCCGACCTAGCCGAAACCTTCACAAACCTACGGAGGTACAACATCAAGCTGAACCCCGGAAAATGCACCTTCGGCGTCCCCACCGGACAGCTCCTGGGGTATGTAGTCTCCAAGCGAGGCATCAAAGCAAACCCCACCAAGATCGATACCATCGCGCGACTCGGGAAACCCGAGTGCCTGCGCGACGTCCAGAATTTGGCAGGGCGAGTCGCGGCCCTCAGTCGCTTCATCCCTCGACTAGGAGAAAAGGCAATGCCCCTCTACCTCCTAATGCGCAAGAACCCCACGTTCCAATGGGACGCGGAGGCTGATGATGCACTCAAAGCACTCAAAGAAGTGCTACTCGTGGCCCCACTCCTCGCCGCTCCACTCGACAAAGAACCAATGCTCGTCTACGTCGTGGCCTCCACTCGAGTCGTCAGCACCGTGATGGTCGTCGAACAACCGTTGGTGGGCAAGGAACGCCTCATACAGCGCCCTGTCTACTACATCAGTGAAGTCCTGACAGACTCACGACAACGCTACCCGTAGTACCAAAAACTGGTGTACGCGGTATTCTGAGCTCAACGGCGACTCCCACACTACTTCCAGGAGCACCCGATCACGGTGGTCTCCTCTGCACCCCTGCAAGACATAATACGCAATCGCGAGGCGACCGGGCGAGTCGCCAAGTGGGCCATCAAAATCGGCGTCCACAACATCAAATACGAGCCCCGCAAGGCGATCAAGTCACAAGCCCTGGCTGACTTCCTCGCAGATTGGGAGGAAGCACAACAGCCAGAGAAGCTCCCGTACCTCCACTACTGGTCGCTCCATTTTGACGGCTGCAAGAACGCTGACGGCGCAGGGGCTGGGGTCATACTGACCTCTCCCAAGGGAGACAAGCTCCGCTACGTGCTCCACCTCAACTTCAAGCCCTACACCAACAACATGGCAGAATACGAGGCCCTCCTTCATGGCATGAGAGCCGCTAAGGAGATGAACGTCAACCGCTTATGATGCTATGGCGACTCCAATCTAGTCGCCGGCCAAGTCGCCGGGACGTGTGACGCCGTCTTCCCAACAATGATTGCATACTGCCAAGCGGTAGACCAGATGGGAGGACACTTCGACGGCTACTCCGTCGAGTGTATCGACGGACGCAAGAACAAGGAGGCAGACGCCCTCTCCCGGATCGGGTCAACCCGACAAGCTCCACCAGTAGGTGTCTTCCTCGACATCATCCATAAACCGTCGGTCAGCCCACCAAGAGAGATCGACGTCGGGATACCACTGCAACCAGAACCGGCCTTAGTCGCCATGGTTGTGGAGCCCAGCGACTGGACAGCACCATACGTCTCCTTCTTGGTGCACAAAACCTTACCAAGCAACGAGACGGAGGCGCGAATGATCGTGCGCCGCTACAAATCCTTCGTCATCATAAACGGCGAGCTCCACAGACGCAGCGTGACTGGCGTGTTCCAGCACTGCGTACAGCCAGAAGAAGGCCGCAAGATCCTCCAGGACATTCACGCCGGTGACTGCGGCCATCACGCTGGCACCAAGTCGCTAGTCGCCAAGGCCATGCGACATGGCTTCTATTGGCTCACCGCGCACGCCGACGCCACCGACATCGTCCAACGATGCCTCGGGTGCCAGAAGTACGCCCACCAGACGAACCTCCCTGGTTCGGCACTCAAGGCCATCCCCATCACATGGCCATTCTCCGTATGGGGCATGGACATGATAGGCCCGTTCAAGAAGGCCCCATTTGGCTTCACCCATCTCCTAGTCGCGGTTGACAAGTTCACCAAATGGGTCGAGGCCAAGCCAATAAATAAATGCGACGGCAAGACGGCCACCAAGTTCTTACGCGGGCTCATCTACCGATATGGCTACCCGCGCAACATCATAACAGATAATGGCACCAACTTCGCCAAGGGGGCCATGGCGGAATTTTGTGAAGAACATGGCATACGACTCGACCTCGCCTCAGTCGCCCACCCGGAGTTGAATGGCCAAGCAGAACGCGCCAACCAGAGCGTCCTCCACGGGCTCAAGCCGTGACTCCAAGTGCCCCTCGAGCGCACCCTAGGATGCTGGGTCGACGAGCTCCCCTCTGTCATATGGGGGATCCGCACCTCCGTCAATAGCTCCACCGGGTTCACACCCTTCTTCATGGTGTACGGCGCCGAGGCCGTAATGCCAACCGACCTAGAGCACGATTCACCTCGAGTCACCAAATACGTCGAAGCGACCAACGAAGTCGCCCGCCAAGACAGCATCGATCAACTTGATGAGGCACGCGACCTAGCTCGCACTCGCACCATCATATACCAGCAAGGACTCTGCCGCTACCACAGCCGCCGAGTACGAACTCACACCTTCCAGGAAGGCGACCTGGTCCTACGACTGGTCCAAGACAAGAAAGGCATGCACAAACTCTCCCTCCCATGGGAGGGGCCATTCGCCATAGGACGAGTCCTCAGCAATGACGCCTACTACCTCATCGACATACGGGGTGACGGCCAGCTCGAGGTCAGGAGGCCATGGAATGTAAACCTCCTTAGAAAGTTCTATACTTAGAACCTCAAATTGTACTCAGCTGGCATATATAATGAAATTCATTCGGATCGCACAAATTATGTCTACTCACCATATTCTTGTGCCACTCTCACTCGTACATATTAGGAATATGCTACCCACGGAAATCAACCTCTGGTCGAGCGACCGGCACGGCTAAGTAGTGCGGCACAAGGGCACCAGAAATACTCAGGCCTTGGGTCGTCACAGCGCCAACCGAGCCACCATTGGAGTCGCCTAGCCCGACTGGCCCACCGGGCCAAGACAACCGGTACACGCTTCTTACAGCGACCTGTCCCTCCCATCCTCGCGCAGAGCGACTCGAACGGTTAAGTACCACTCACGGGGACTCCGCACAATGGTAACCCCCACGCGGCTCGAGAATACACCAAGTAAGAGAGCTGCCTTGGACTCGCCAAGCGACTGGCCCTCTAGGCTAGGGGAGGAGACGCGTTACAAACAACGCATTTACAACCCACAATAGGAACACGTCCAGTATGGTTGAGCACCACGCTCGGGGACTCGCCTACAAATCGACCCTACTCGCGCTCGGGGACTCGCCACTCAGAAGATGCGAGAGATAAAACAACGCACAACCAAAACTAAACACAAAAGTATACAATCGAGTTATACCCCATTAAAGGGCGGATGCGCTCGAGGACTCGCTAAATCAAAAATAAATACACTACACAATCTTTGCCGCAATACGAGTCGATTGACTCCCTTTGGTGTACATTACAAAAATATTACAGCAGTTGCCACTTGGCATACATCACAAACTGCCCAACTACATTGTTTATTCTACAGGTCCTGACGAAGAAGCACCGCCACCCCCCTTGACACGAACAAAAGGCTGCCACGGGTTTGTCGGGTACGTCGTCAGCGACTTCGACAACGCCGACCAGAAGGGGTGCTCTGACTTCATGTCACGATGCTCCGGCTCGGGGTCGCCAGGTGCCAACACCGTCTCCTGGTATGGCAGCAGATCCCCCATAGCCAGGACCCGATCGGTGTAAGGGGCAGCCTTCGCAGTCAGCTTTAGCACCTCGGACATCTCCACCGTGCCGGTCGCCAATGGGTAGCCACTCGTCACGTCGTCCAGGTCTAAGTCGTCAGGGAAGTGGGCGAGACCCAAACTCAATGTTGTGGTGGCCCCGCGCCTGAATGCCGAGCGTGCCATCCACTCCACGACGGCAGGCACCTCCTCCAGATAGCGCCATACCTCCGTGAGCCCCCCAGGAATAACCTCGGTGGGGGACATGCCTTGGAGAACCGCCTGGACACATAACGCCGAAGTCGTGGCCGCATTCACCACGGCAGTCACGCACTGCGAAGCGTTGAAGGTCTGGACCACTGGGTCGCTTTGACCTATCACAGCTGCAAATTCAGATGTTAGTGAAACTACGGACATCCCCAATCAGGGACTCGCCGAACAAGTCAGGCGAAGACGAAGACTTACCAAGGAGTTTGCGGCAGCTCTCCGTGACATGCTTCTCCAAGGCGGCTTGCTCGTTGTGCAGCCCCACGATGATCGAATCCGTGGCTTTGCCTTCCTTCTCAGCGCAGCAACGACAGCCTTTGCTCGCTCCTCTGAAGAAATTGAGGATGCTTTTGCCTCCTCCAAGTCTCGGATCAGGGAGGCAATTCGTCCATTCGCCGCGTCCAGCTCGGCGACTGGAACATACCCTTCACAGGCCTTGGAAATCGCAGCCGGGAAACCATCTGAAAGAGAAGCCATCAGCATGTCACACACAAACAGGTGATACTCGACAAAGGAAAGGACAGAAAAGCAGATACTCACCAATAGTTTCCTGAAGCCGCCGATTCGCCTCCTACGCTTCGCGCAGGTCACGCTCCAAGCGCTCCCTTGCGGTCTGCCGATCGGTTGACTCCCTTTGCAAACCCTGCAAATAAACAATACATCTCAGCACATACCAAAACAGATTCCCAGTTCCCAGCCGTTGAAATTTAGCGACTAGGAACTCGGGGACTGGAGAATAGGAAAAAAGTTCAATTCCTAGCCGCTGAAATTCAGCGACTAGGAACTCGGGGACTGGAGAATATGAAAAAAGTTCAATTCCTAGCCGCTGAAATTCAGCGAGTAGGAATTCGGGGATTGGAGAGGAGAAAGAAGTTCAGTTCTCAGCCGCTGAAATTCAGCGACTAGGAACTCAGGGACTGGACATACCTGAATGGTGGCGCCAAGCATCCTGTGAAGTTCTCTGGCGTCAGTCAATGGGATCGTGAAGGAAGTGTGCCCACGACGAGACCCAATGTCCGTGTCCATGATCTCCGGACTCTGCGAAGACTAGGTGTCCGCCACGCCTAGAAATCCCCTGGCCATGAAGCACGGGAACGTCGCCGACGCTCTGGCAGGAACATTGGTTGTCGGGGCCGGCGTTTCCAGCGTGGCTACAGCCAAGGCTGGCTCTGATCGTGCTGCCACAACTTCTTTGGCGACTGCCACAATATCAGGCTCAGCGGCACCATCCTTGGCTGTGGCGTCGTCAGCACCCCCCTTCTGCTTCTTCGCGACTTCCGCGGTTGCCACATCTCTGGCGGCTTTTCTCTTTTTAGGGAGATCTCCCTCTCCCGTGGTGGCGGCCGGCGGAATCTTTGCCATCGACGGACGTCCAATCTTCTTGGCTCCAGACCTGCCCAAATTCCCACAGTTAATACAACAACAATACAAACACAAGAGGCGATTCGGCATGAAGAACTAATACTCACTTAGCGATCGAGAGCCCGGTGCTGATGTGGGTAGGCTTGTCCAATTCTGGACCTAGCTTACGAGTGAGCCCCCTCTCGAAGACGTCTGAAGCCCATGACACCGCGGGCTTCCTCGATGATGAAGCCGCGGTCGCTGGAATCTCCAGCTCCGAAGACGCGACCGCTCTCGACGGCTGCGGCGACTTAGACGTCGCCGCCCCGGCCGCTTCCTGGCTTGGATCCCCCAAGACCGTCGGTGCAATCGCCGCCAGGGGAACCTCTACCGCTGCCTCGATGTCCTCGCCCTCCAACCCCTCCGTCAGGATCACGTCCTTTGGGGCTTTGTGCGAAACTCCGGGGGTGTCTTCATCGTCGGAGTCGTCGTCCGACTCAAACACCACCGCCGACTTGGACGGCGACATTGGCTTCTTTGCTGGTGATTTGGGCTTGCGTGCGGGCTTCGACGGCATAGCAGTACGCCGGGACATGTGCTCCTGCGCGACCTCGTCGCCTCCGTCGTGTTCGTCCAGGCTGCGGCTCGCCTCGAATTCATGTTGCTTCTGCATACGGGTCTTATGAGCTACGGGCGCTAGAGGAGGAACCTCCTCTTCCTCCCTGTCGCTGTCGGAAGAGTCTCCCTCGGAGTCCTACTCGAGTTCCTAGGGAACCTCTTCGTCGAGCGGAGGGAACCAGCCCTCCAACACCTGAAAAGGCTGAAAAACACCACGAGTAAACACCAGATGCAGCGACTGAGAGTTGAGGTGCGAAAACAGCGACTGAGAAGGAAAACTTACTGTGGGGGCCTCGTTCTTCATAGGAGTGTACAAGGCGAGCCCAACCGCCACGCTGGTAAACTCCGCATCAGTGATCTTTTTCAGGGCGGTCTTGTAGTCCTCGGTCTCCCATGACTCTTTGCTGGTTCGGGAGGGATCGTGCTTCCCGCTGTATTCATACATCCAATGCGGCCGAGCCGCCAGAGGAACTAGACGCCGCTCGAGCCAGCAGTTATAGAGGGTGATCGAGATCAACCCCTGGTCCTTCAGCTTTTGGATTTGGTCCATCATTTCCGTGACGGCCATCCGCTGGTCTTCGGGAAGCTTCTTCGACGCCAACCGGCGAGGCTCGCTCCTCTAGGCCATGAACTCGGGAAGTGCCACCTCACCGGAAGGAGTGGATTCCTTTATGTAAAACCAGCTCTTCTTCCATTTGCTGGCGGCTTTCTTTGGTAGGAGAAGCTTGACGAAATTAGCCTTCGGCTTCAGTTGGAAAGTGACGCCGCCTACGGACAATATCAGGCCGCCGGACGCCTCACGCCCGATGCGGCCGTGGAAGAGCTCCAGCCATAGCGGAAAATATGGCCTGCAGCCGAGGTAGCACTTGCAGAAGGCGACGAAGATCGCCAGCTGCTCGATGCTGTGCGGGCCGAGATCCGACGGCTTGATCGCGTAGTATGCGCAGAAGCACCGAAAGAAAAGCAAGGTGGGGAACCCCAGACCTCTTTCAAGATGACTGGGGAAGCAGATGAATTTGCCGGCTCCCGGCTTTGGCTCGGTCTTGGAGGAGGGGGGAACCCGCCAGTTCCCCTTGCATAGGACTCCGGCGTCCTCGAAGGACTTGAGCTGGGTTGTGGTGCATTTGGATTTTCCCCATGAGCCTTTGGGAGGCGCCATCGGGTAGGACATGGAATCGCACGGTGCGGAAAGGACGAGTCGGAAGGTTGAAGGCGGGAAGATCGAGGACAGGAAGAATGCGTGTGGGAGAATGAAGAATGCGGGAAGGATTCGCAGAATTGGATCGTCATTCCCCTTATATGGGAATGTTGCTCGCCAAAATCGGGATAGCCGTTACTCACGGTAATTGCACCGAAGTTACCATTGGAAATTCCAACGGATAATTTGACCAGAATTGACGGTCCAACTCCTCCGTTCCACTTGCTACCTGCCAGTCTTTTCTACTCGTCGAAGCAGCGACTTCACGGCGATAACATTCATTGGGATGGCGAATGGAAACCACTGGAAATTCTCCTTGGTTCTGATGGAGTCCATCGCCGACTCGACTGCGCGTCCAAATTGGGCTCGCCTACTTCGAACACCAACGAGACACCTGCGCCTGCATCGATGATGGCCTCGAGGACTACTGATGGGGATATGCCAAAGGAGGTATGCCCAGCAGGATGCTCTGATTGGGCCGAAGGCCCTATGAGTGCGCCTGAAGGACGGCGACTGGCGACTGGAGGCCTAGGAGCGCAACAGAAGCCCAGTCGTATTAGGTCAAAACCTCTGAATCCTTATCTTGTTCGGTGGTAGCTTGTAAACCCTAGCGAGGTGCCTCATATATAAACCTCCCTAGGATATCCTAGAGACTCATGTTCCATCATACACCCCCTCAAGCGACTCGCTGCTTAGACGCCGAGCTCGCCACCCCTGTAACTCGCTCTCCAATAATCTAATCTAGTAGGAGTAGGTCTTTACCCTCTGAGGGGCCGAACCTGGGTAAACCCATGTGCATCCGCCCCCATCTCGCACCGCAGATGGCCGCCAACTCTTCCTCACGCTTCAATCAATCGCTGCTAGCGGCAGCGACTGCCGTGGCCATTTCCACGACAAGTTGTCGGCTCGCTAGAAACATCACTTGTGTCACCCTGATATCTTTCTGAGACGAGTATGTCAGACTCAGTTTGCTCATCATCTTCGGAAGCTTCAGCAACTTCTTCTCTATGGGGAGGTGGCACTTCAACGGGGCGTGAAAACGGCTCATCATAGCTGGCCAGCTCGGCCACACGAGAGGCGTATCTGGCACAAGCATCCCAGATCTCTTTGATGTTCTGTGGCTTGCCGTCTTCATCAACAGTCGAATATCCCTTGGTAACTTGCCATATTTCCATGCTTCCATGGTGGCTCATTACCATTGTCAGGGAATTCTATGCTGTTGTGCGTGCATACTATTGGGAATATGCCCTAGAGGCAATCATGTATTATGTTATTTCCAATGTATTCATAAAGTTATTGTCCATGTATGAACTACTCATATATATCATTGAATATGTGATTCGTTTGTGGAACTATATATTCATGTTGTTTATACTGATTGTCCTTGGTCGTTGAGGTTGTGCTGGACACACAACTTAGACTAATGTGAAAGTCAGCTGATGACTCGGTTCCACTTGTCATGGGCATAGAGATGCTATTCCAACTTACACGGATTCTTCTAAAGAGTTTAGCGAGTCGGACTGACCCATATTGAGATACAACGAATAAATCATCATTTGTATATCTCAATCAATGTAATCCTTAGACCTGAGGTTATTGCACAATCCGAGTTGAGGATCACCGACTTAGGTTCTGTCAAACGCTGTTCCGTCACTGGGTAGTTATAAACGCGGAGTTCGGGTCGACTGAGAATCAAGCTGCGTGATGTGAATAACCGAGATGGGATTTTTCCCCTTCGTTTGGAGAGATATTCTCTAGGCCCTCTCAGAATATATGATTTGGCAAGCGTGGCCATGCGTGACTCGATTAAGTGTTAACCAAGGCGACCGACTAAGAGTTAGTCGGATGAATCACTTATCTTGGATCGATAAAGAGAGTCGAACTATTTAAGGGATGACGATTATTTGCCTATAGTTCGACAAGGTATATCGTGAGGCAAAAGGGACTCAGCCAAAAGTCGCATTGGAAGGTAAGTCATCATGACTCTTTGGTACTTGGGAGTTGGCATGTTCTGCTAGGATCCGCTAGCAACTGATCGGTCACGAGTGAGACTCGGATCGTGTCTGGGTCACCATAAGCCTGTCGGGTCACACACTTAAGAGCAGGAGCGTATTTGGGTTGGACCCAAAAAGGAAACGGACAGAGTCAGTGATTTGGACTCGCAATGACTAATATAGGCCTTTTAGTGAATGGGCCACAAGTGAGTGGACCCTACTTTCACTCCCTAAATAAGCTGGGGCGCAGGTGCTTAGAGCACACGGTTAGGTCACTCCATGTGTTGGAAACCCTAGCTCCAGTCCAGTCTTGTCGCCGCCGTATCGAACCTAGCAGTCCATCACCGACGCTCCTCCTCATACGTGTGGATATTGGCGGAGGTGCTATACGTTCAACACTTCGATGATCGTGGATCAGAACAGATCGTGAGGACTGTAGTACATCAAGCGACGTGCTTCATCGATTCCGCAACCGCGCGTCTAGTGGTAATTCTCGTGGCCTACTACCTCAGCTAGATCTTGGGTTCACCGTGTAGGAAAAAGGTTTGTTTTTCTCTATGTGGCCCAACAGTGGTATCAGAGCGTTAGCTTCTGGTTTTAGGCTCGAGATCGTGCATATGTGATATGCGGTTGGTGTTAGATTGGATCTAATTGCAGTTTTGGTGGTCGATCTATGAGATAGATCGGTTTTGTACAAAGTTGATTGGATCAACTGTACTCGGGGAAATGGATGATCTGGTTTCCATGATCTAACTGCTAAGGTCGTGGAACGACATACCCCTACCGTTCAGCTTCCGCCATCGGGGTAGACTATGACACGTAAACCCGGATGCGGTGATCGAAGATCAAAGGGTTTGGTCGAATCGGAGTCCGGATTGGATTTGGGTAAAATTGTTTTATCCGATGACGAAATCCATGTCCGGACCACCGGCTTCGCCCTGTCATAGCGCCATAGATGTCGTTGCGAGTTTCACAACACCGGTAAATATCGTATCTATGCATAACTTGTTTTTGCAGGATGATGTTGTGAATGGTATGGCTTATGTGCATGTGATGTGTGTAATCCATATGTGATCTGCGTATCACGGTTTTTGTCAGCCGGCTGGAGCCTAGGTGCTGTCACTTTATTGTATAACGACCTGCGTGTCAGATTCTCTATGTAATTTAAAATTACAAGCTAGTGTAGCTGTTTGGAGAACAAGGATGGCATGCAAGTCGGCTACATGGAGTAAGACGACATGTGACAAGAGTTGACACGAGTCGAATTACATGTTTTGTGGAGATGGAGATCGCCATGAAGAGAGCCATACCATTTCACATTATAATTGCTTTATTTTGTGTTATTGTTATGTCTCTGATTTACCTCTATTAGATAGTTGGTAGAAAGTAATCCCTCAAAGAAGGTCTAGTCGGTTTCCCTGCCAGTGCTGCACCATCACAAGTCGGACATTTTTGGTAGTGGGCTCATAAAATTGAGGTACTATCAATTCTTTCCGACTAGGTGGGTTCGAGTCGGACTCTTACAACGGAAGCACTCGGTAATCTAGACAGGTCTATCACAACGGTTGTTGGACTCGGGGAAAAGTCGGATGGGAGCCGGGGCATGTGATGCCACCCATCCAACAAGAGTCGTATGAGATACGATTGACAAGGAGTTGTCTACCTAGATCACTTGACGGCTAGCGGTGATGCTAAAGCTCACTAGTCGACTTGCTTATTTAGGGTCCTGAATCACTAAGTAACCATCGGAGGGGTGTTGATTCTAGTGGGAGCATAAGTATTAAAGTGTTTAATATGCTTGCTCTTTTATGGATACATGTCATAAGTGTTTTGCATATTTTTCTGTTGTAGATCAATGGCACCTAGCAGTCTCCCTTAGATTTCCAGTTTTGCTTTGAGAACCATCTTAGAGAAAGATAAGCTAAATGGAACTAACTTCACCAACTGGTATCGTAATTTGAGAATTGTTCTCAAGCAAGAAAAGAGGGACCATGTCCTAGACAACCCACTTCCAGATGAGCCGAATGAGAATGCAACCGTCGCAGCCACCAATGCCTACCATCGGATTTGTGATGAATCCACGGAGATTAGCTATCTTATGCTTGCTCACATGGAACTGGACTTGCAGCAGCAGTTCGAGAATGTTGAGGCCTATGATATGATCGAAAGCCTCAAAAGTATGTTCCAGGCTCAGGAAAAGACTGAGAGGTATCAAGTCTCTCAGGCCTTGTTGAGCTGCAAGCTTAAGGATGGTGATCCACTGAGTCTGCATGTGATCAAGATGGTTGGTTACATGCAGTCTCTAGAAAGGTTGGGCTATCCCATTAGCGAAGAGTTCGCTACGGACATAATTTTGAACTCTCTTCCTAGTGCATATGGTCAGTTCATATCGAACTACCACATGCATGGTATGGATAAGAAGCTCACTGAATTACATGGGATGCTCAAGAAGGCTGAGGCGGATCTCAAGAAAGGTGCCAATCAAGTGTTGATGGTACAGAATAAGGCTAAGTTCAAGAAGAGTTCTTGGACTAAGAAGAAGAAGGCTAAGTCGGGAGGTAAGGTTGAGGACCCAGTCCAAAGCGCTTCCTCAAGGACTAAGCCATCTCCTGCAGCCGGATCCACTTTCTTCTACTACAAGGCGGATGGCCACTGGAAGAGGAATTGTAGCAAGTATCTGGCTGACAAAGCCAAGAGTGGAGGTGTTACTTCCGGCTCAGGTGCGCTTGTTTGCAATGTTATAGACATTTATCTTGCTGATGCACCTGGTAGTTCTTGGGTATATGATACCGGATCAGTTATTCACATCTTCAACTCGTTGAAGGGACTGGTAAGAACTAGGAGCGTGGCGAGAGGCGAGGTTGACATTTGAGTCGGCAACAAAGCGAGAGTCGCTGCGTTGGAAGTCGGCACAATGCAACTTCATTTACCTTCTGGATTCTTAATGGAGCTGAATAATTGTTATTATGTTCCAGTGCTTAGTCGAAACATTATTTCTGCCTCATGTTTGATGAGGCAAGGCTATGAGTCGAATATTAAGAATAATGGTTGTTCTTTATATTTGAATAATATGTTTCATGGCTTTGCACCCGTCCAGGACGGGTTATTTATTTTGAATCTTGAAGGTGAATCTGTCTATAACATAAATGTGAAAAGGTTGAAACAAATGATCTGAATATGACTTACTTTTGGCATTGTCGGCTTGGTTATATAAGCTAGAAACGCATGAAGAAGCTCCATGATAATGGAATCCTAACTTTGTTCGACTTGGAGTCATTCGAGACATGTGAATCCTGCCTACTCGGCAAGATGACCAAGACACCTTTTGCAAAGAGTTGTGAAAGTGCGTCCGACTTATCGGGACTAGTACATAGTGATGTATGTGGCCCGATGAGCACGACAGCCTGAGGTAGTTATGAGTACTTCATTACATTCACTGATGATTTGAGTAGGTATGGATATATCTACTTGATGAAACATAAGTCGGATGCCTTTGAAAAGTTCAAGGAATTCTAGAATGAGGTACAAAATCAACTCGGCAAGAAAATAAAATTTCTTCGGTCGGACCGAGGAGGCGAGTACATGAGCCATGAGTTTGATGACCATCTGAAGAGTTGTGGAATAGTTCCCCAGCTCACTCCTCTAGGAACGCCACAGAGAAACGGTGTGTCGAAAAGGAGAAATCGGACCTTGTTGGACATGGTATGATCAATGATGAGTCGGACAGATCTGCCCTTATCATTTTGGGGTTATTGTCTAGAAACTGCAGCGTTCACACTAAACAGAGTACCATCAAAGTCAGTAGAGAAGACACCGCATAAGATGTGGACTGCCAAGAAGCCGAGTTTATCTTTTCTTAAGATTTGGGGTTGTGAAGCTTTTGTCAAGCAACTTCAGTCGGACAAGCTTATAGCTAAGTCGGGTAAGTGTATTTTCATAGGATATCCGAGGGAAACCTTGGGTTACTACTTCTACAACGAGAAGAGGGCAAAGTGTTTGTCACTCAGAACGGTGTCTTCCTTGAGAAAGAGTTTCTTAGTCAGGGAGTCAATGGGAGCACAGCGCAACCCGAAGAAATTCGAGAGGTACCGGCCAGTAGCAAGTCAGCAAAAGCCTTGGAGGTTGAGCCGGTCATGGTACCTAAGCCAGAAACATCACTAACACTACGAAGATCGGCCAGATTGCGAAGTGTTCATGATGTGTTACTGTTAGACAGTGATGACCCGACAACTTATTCGGAAGTGATGGTGGGTTCTGATTCTGAGTCATGGCTTGGAGCCATAAGATCCGAGTTAAAGTCCATGGATGAAAATCAAGTTTGGAACTTGGTTGATCTGCCAGACGGTGCAAGACCCATCGAGTGCAAATGGGTCTTTAAGAAGAAAACTGATATGGATGGAAATGTTTCTATCTATAAGGCACGGCTTGTCACGAAGGGGTTCCGACAAGTTCAAGGAATTGACTATGATGAGACTTTCTCTCCCGTGGCGATGCTTAAATCAGTTCGGATCATGTTAGCTATAGCAGCCTATTTCGACTATGAGATGGCACATGGATGTCAAGACGGCTTTCCTTAATGGAAATTTAACCGAGGACGTGTATATGATACAGCCCGAGGGTTTTGTCGATCCGGCTAATGCTGACAAGTTATGCAAACTTCGGGAATCCATTTATGGGTTGAAGCAAGCATCTCGGAGTTGGAACATTCGCTTTGATGAGGTAGTCAAATCGTTTGGCTTCATCAAGAGTGATCATGATTCTTGTTTATACAAGAAGTTTAGTGGGAGCAAAGTAAACTTTCTGATCTTATATGTGGATGACATATTACTGATTGGAAATGATGTCCAGATGTTGCAAGAGACCAAGGAATCATTGGAAAAGAGTTTTTCGATGAAAGACTTGGGTGAGGTGACTTACATACTAGGAATCTAGATCTATAGAGATAGATCAAATCGGCTCATTGGATTGAGTCAAAGTACATATTTGGACAAAGTATTGAAGAAGTTCAACATGGAATCGTCTAAGAAGGGTTTCTTACCGATGTCCCATGGCGTGAAACTTAGCAAGACTCAGGTCCTTCGACAACTGATGAGGGAAGTCGGATGAGTGCGATTATGTATGCTTCTGTAGTCGGATCCATCATGTACGTTATGATTTGTACTAGGCCAGATGTTTCCTATGCTCTAAGTGTTGTGAGCAGGTACCAGGCTGACCCTAGAGAAATCCACTAGGAAGCGGCTAAAAATATCCTCAAGTACTTGAGATGGACTAAGGATATGTTCCTGGTTTATGGTGGTGATGATGAACTCAGTGTAAGGGGTTACACGGATGCGAGTTATCTCACTGACTCAGATGATTCTCGTTCGCAATCCGGATATGTGTTTGTAATAAACAGAGGGGCTGTGAGCTGGAAGAGTTCCAAGAAAGAGACGGTGTCTGCGTCTATGATAGAGGCTGAGTATATTGCTGCCTTAGAGGCGGCAAAGGAAGCCGTTTGGATTAGGCATTTCCTCATGGATCTTGGTGTGGTTCAGGGCTCGTCCAATCCGTTAGACGTGTATTGTGACAACAATGGTGTTATTTCACAAGCCAAGGAACCTAGACAACACCAGAAGAACAAACATATACTCATGCAGTACCACCTTATTCGCCAGTTCGTGGATCAAGGTGATATCAAGTTATGCAAGGTACACACGGATGCAAACATTGCGGATCCATTGACAAAGCCACTTCCACAGCCGAAGCATGAGGCGCACCTGAGAGCTATGGGCATTAGATGCCTAGACATGTGATGTCGGATGATTGACTCTAGTGCAAGTGGGAGACTATTGGAAATATGCCCTAGAGGCAATCATGTATGATGTTATTTCCAATGTATTCATAAAGTTATTGTCCATGTATGAACTACTGATATATATCATTGAATATGTGATTCGATTGTGGAACTATATATTCATGTTGTTTATACTGATTGTCCTTGGTCGTTGAGGTTGTGCTGGACACACAACTTAGACTAATGTGAAAGTCGGCTGATGACTCGGTTCCACTTGTCATGGGCATAGAGATGCTATTCCGACTTACATGGATTCGACTAAAGAGTTTAGCGAGTCGGACTGACCCATATTGAGATATAATGAATAAGTCGTCATTTGTATATCTCAATCAATGTAATCCTTAGACCTAAGGTTATTGCACAATCCGAGTTGAGGATCACCGACTTAGGTTCTGTCAAACGATGTTCCATCACTGGGCAGTTATAAAGGCGGAGTTCGGGTCGACTGAGAATCAAGCTGCATGATGTGAATAACCGAGATGGGATTTTGCCCCTTCGTCTAGAGAGATATTCTCTAGGCCCTCTCGGAAGATATGCTTTGGAAAGCATGGCCATGCATGACTCGGTTAATTTTTAACCGAGGCAACCGACTAAGAGTTAGTCGGATGAATCACTTATCTCGGATCGAGAAAGATAGTCGAACTATTTAAGGGATGACGATTATTCGCCTATAGTTCGACAAGGTATATCGTGAGGCAAAAGGGACTCAGACGAAAGTCGCATTGGAAGGTAAGTCGTCATGACTCTTTGGTACTTGGGAGTTGGCACGATCTGCTAGGAGCCGCTACCAACTGATCGGTCACGAGTGAGACTCGGATCGTGTCCGGGTCACCATGAGCCTGTCGGGTCACACACTTAAGAGCAGGAGCATATTTAGGTTGGACCCAAAAAGGAAACGGACAGAGTCATTGAGTTGGACTCGCAGTGACTAATATAGGCCTTTTAGTGAATGGGCCACAAGTGAGTGGAGCCCACTTTCACTCCCTATATAAGTTGGGGAACAGGTGCTTAGAGCACACGGTTAGGTCACTCCATGTGTTGGAAACCCTAGCTCCAGTCCAGTCTTGTCGCCGCAGTACCGGACCTAGCAGTCCATCATCGGCGCTCCTCCTCGTACGTGTGGATACTGGCGGAGGTGTTGTACATTCAGCACTTCGACGATCGTGGATCAGAATGGACCGTGAGGACTGCACTGCATCAAACGACGTGATGCATCGATTCTGCAACCACGTGTCTAGTGGTAATTCTCGTGGCCTACTACCTCAGCTAGATCTTGGGTTCACCGCGTAGGAAAAAGTTTTGTTTTTCTCTGCGTGGCCCAACACATACGACATGTTCCAATCCTTGACAAGCTTGGGCATATCCTTCGCCTTGTCTCGTAGCTCAAAGACTGACATTGAGGTCAAGCCGAAGAGCTGAACGGATTCACCAATTTCCTCCAAAGATTGGCGGAAGTCGTGGATCATGTCCACAATGGCGACAAGCCGACTGGTACAAGACTCGGATGAAGAGGCGTCAATGATGTTGAGAGGACCTGAAGATAAGAGAACAATGTCCATGATGTATTCGAGTATACAAAGTCGGAAAAACAACAATTCAGAGACAACAAACTTACCAAAAGTCGGAAAAACAAGTTCACTCCGAAGGGCTTCAAAGGTATCCTTCTCCCTATCCAAAGCATTTTGCAAGCCCAAGATTGTTTTGTCTTGTTTGGCTATGGTGTGGTCATGCACCTCAGTAGCGTGATTGCTGGATTCAAGAATAATGGCGATGTTGGTCTCATGATCTACTTTGAGTTTTTCCAGCTCATCACGCAAGTGAGCATTCTCTACCTCCAAGACATTATAATCTTCGGCTTGCTCAATCATTTTACAAGACTGTTTCACAAGTTCTGGAGCAGCAAGAAATGAAGTCGAATAAATATTCAGCTGCAACTCAAAAAACAGACTATCAAAGTGAAGCCTGAAATGCTTACCTTCAGCTTCATCCTTTTCAACTTTAAGTTGCGCATATTCAAGTTGGAGAGATCTAATCTCTCTCCGCTTATTGCAAATATTCTTAAACAAATCCTGGTTATAAGCATTAACATTATGTAAGTTAGAATGGTAACTAGAGTTAGAAGTCTACTAAGACTCGGCTAATATTTTAACTAAGTTAAATATCAGCACAAGCCTTGGGGCGACTATACTAATTCATTCTTTGGCATCCTATAAAAGCATAAGTCTGGATTCCTATCCAACTTCATGCTTGGAGGCTAGAGGATATTATATGAAATACAATAAAAAGAGTCAGTTTATGACTTACATAATGCTCACGTGTCAATTTGTTGAGGCTCATGCTCACCTCACAAGAAATCTTCACGGCGAGAGTTAGACGAATCACTGGTTATGGTGGGGCAACACCAGCCTTCAACTTCTCATCACAAAGACGAACTTGGTCAAGAAGATCGACGAGTTTGATGTCCTCGTCTTCTTGCGCCTCCTCCTCTGCTATGATATTCCGGGTCTCCCAACAATGGAGAGCCAGCTTCTGGATCTCTTCTGTGCTCTTCCGAGTGAGGCCAAGTTTTGCAATACCCAGATTCTGCAGAAGGTTCTCCATGAAGGTCTCAGCTGAGGGATCATTACCCTTTGCGGGTTCACCCTTATCAAATCCCAACTCACTCACGGTGAAGTCGGTCTGTGAACCGAGGTTTGCTGGCTCTGAAGATTGATCCAAAACATCTTCAACATGTGGAGAGGAAGTACCCTCCGGTGCTGATGATGGCTTTGGGGTAGGAGTCAGAGGCTGGGCAGTAGGTGAAACCAGAGTCAACTTCTGCTGGCGCAAAGTCTTCCCCGGTTATCCTTTTCCCATACCCTTAGCAATTGTTTTAGCCCTAGATGGTAACAAAATAAGATTGTTGCAATTCAAAAAGAATGTGAATTAATATAAAGAACCTTGTAAGGAAGTTTACCTCTTTACAACGGGCACTTTCTGAGTGCCTACAGAGACACTCGGAGTTTTGCGCTTCCGAGTAAGCCCCTCCGGCAGTAGTTTAAGATCTTCATCCTCCCGAGGAACCAAATCCTCAGGTGGATATCCCTCGAGAGGAGCAATCTCTAACTCAGGGAGGTCAGTAAGCTGAAAGATAGAATTGAAGGAAATATGCCCTGAGAGGCAATAATAAAGTTGTTATTAAGTATTCATTGTATATGATAGATGTTTATTTTGCATGCTATAATTGTATTGATAGGAAACATCAATACATGTGTGTTTAATAAACAAAAAGGGTTCCTAGTCATGCCTCTCTTATAGACTAGCTTGTTGATTAACAGGATGATCAAGGTTTCCTGATCATGGACATTGGATGTTGTTAATAACAAGGTCACACCATTGGTGGAATGATGTGATGAACATTCATCCGAAGTATAGCATTACGATCAAGTCATTGTGTTTATATTGCTATAACATCATACGAAGTAATCTTTATCCTTAGACCATGAGATCATGTTAATTGCTAACACCGGAAGAGTATCTTGATAACATCAAACGTCACACCGTAATAGGGTGACTATAAAGATGCGTTCGGTGCTACGAAGGTGTTATGTTGAGGCTCTTGGATCAAGAGTGGAATTTGTCAATCCAGATGACGGATAGATATACTCTGGGCCCTCTCAGTGATATCACATTAGGATAGCTTGCAAGCAAGTGATGTGATCACTAGAATGTTATATCACGGGAACAAGAAAAGAGTGCATGTTGATAACGAGATCAAACTAGGTATGGATATACCGATGATCGAATCTCGGACATGTAATATATCGAGAGACAAAGGGATTTAGTTACAAGCGTTAAAGGTTCTCACGATCACAGGAGTCATCGTTGAATGTGTAGGAGTCAGTACGGATCTCCAGGTCCCGCTGCTGATTATTGATCGGAGAAGGGTCTCGATCATGTCTGCATTATTCGCGAACCGTAGGGTGGAACACTTAAGAGTTACCGGACACCATTTTGGAGCACATATGTTTCAGACGAAGAATTGCAAAGCGCAGGAATTGTTTCAATAGAAACCAGAAATTGTTTCGGGTGAAATTGCAGAAGGTGGTTCTGCATGTGATATTGAAATATTGCAAGGGGATATATGTGAATGTTTGTTAATTAAAGTAATTAACAAAATTATGAATAAATTTAATAAAAGAGTTTTATTAAATGAGAGAGCATTAAATTTGGAGAAACTTAATGCATTTAAAGTGGAGACTTTAAAAGGGAATGTGAAGAGGCATTTTAATGTGGAGGAGTTACCACCACATGAATGGGGGAGGTGAGGGGTCACCCCCCCATGCGCTGGCCATGGAGAGAGGGGCACCCCCTCCTCCTATAAAAGGCCACCCATTCCCTCCTTCATCCTCACACCTCCTTGTGAAGGATCTCTCTCCCCCTCTAGAATTATTCCCCCATGGTCTCGGATTAGCGAGATACATGTTCCCGGTGGCATTTCGTCTAGAAGGAGTTGCTTCTTCCGCTGGATCGCTGGAGCGAGGAGGTGGAGTTTGTCCGGTGGCTTGAACGTGTGTGAAAAGGATGCGCTGCTGAGTTGCGGCGCTCAGACTTCCTCACGATCTTGAGATCGCCAAGTGTACGACTACATCAACCACGAGTTCCTACATGTTAACAAAGCTCGTTGTCTTCTAGGGTAAGTTATCTATGGATGTATGTCCACCCGTTTGCTTTGTACCTAGTAGATAGATCTTGGCGTGTAGTTCACACCATAGGAAATTTTTTGTTTTCTATGCTGCGGACCCAACAGTGGTATCAGAGCCTGATCTATGCGTAGGTGCTTTTGGGTAGTACACATATGTTTATATGTGGGCGATGATGATCATGTTATTGCATCTTCTATGTATTTTGGATATTGGTGGCATAGTGGGATGAAGCGGCCCGGACCAACCTTACATGTCATCGTACATGAGACCGGTTCCACGACTGACATGCAACTTGTTTTTCATAAGTGGCTGGCGGGTGTCTGTCTCTCTTACTATAGTCAATATCTGATTTACAACGAGTGGCTAATAACTTGTTTATCCTCGTTGTGTTTCATGTTCGTAGGTTAGACAGGTTCTATCTCCGAAAGCCCTAAGCCACGTAAAACTTGCAATTGATAAATTAGAGGCGTCTAGTTTAGATCGTTGTTGGGCTAGTGTTTTGATATGGTATTGTTGTAAGTAGATGTATAATAGATACTCTTACAACTCACTTAACGTGTAAGTTCCATAGACCTTGGCCTTACACACAAAGGAATGATAGAGATCATACCACGATGCAAATGATAGAGATCAAATGCATGGACCATATCACCTCACTTCACACATTAGATGTTAGCATCTTATATTGCTAGTTTGGCGCATTTGGTAGCATTATAAGATGATCCCTCATTTAGATATCAAGATAAAATGTGTTCTTCCTTAAGTATGCACCATTTTGTCGATCGTGTTTTGAGGCATCACGTGATGATCGAGTGTTTTCAACTCTACGCTTTCATACAACGGGTGTAAGACAATTTTACACACGCAAATACTAAGGTTCTTACTTGACGAGCCTAGCATGTACAGACATGGCCTCGGAACACGGACCGAAAGGTTAAGCATGAGTCATATAGTTGATATGATGTCCATATAGATGCTCGCCTTTGAAGCTACACCGACTCACGTGATGATCGGACTTGGTGTAGTGGATTTGGTTCATGTAATCACCAAAAGGACACGAGGGATGTCGTTTTTGAGTGGGAGTTCATTAGTAATTTGGATTAGTTGAACTCAATCTATCATAAAATTAGTCTAAATATAATTTACAAATTCTGTTGTAGATGGCACCACCTGCTTTTAATTTCAATGTGTTCATGGAGAAAGAGAAACTTGCTGCGAATGGTAACAACTTCACCAACTGGGCTATGAATTTGAGGATTCTCCTCACTACTGCACAAAAGCAATATGTGCTAGATGCGCTGCTAGGCCCCCCACCATCTCCTGATGCCCCTGACGAGGAAAAGAACATCTATATAACTCGTCAGGAGGACCACAACTTAGTTCATTGCGGCATACTGTATGGCTAGAGCTAGAACTTCGAAAGCATTTCGAAAATGGAAATGCCTTTGATACCATGGGAGAATTGAAAATGATTTTCGATACCCATGCTACCGTAGAGAGTTATAATGCTACAGAAAAGTTCTTTAGCTGCATGATGGAGGAAAACAACTCCGTTAGTGAGCACGTACTCAAAATGTCTGGGTACGCCGATAAGCTTTTGTCCTTGGGAATAACGATTCCCATTGACTTAGGCATACATCATGTTCTCCAATCTCTGCCACCTAGCTACAAGAGCTTCGTGATGAACTATAATATGCAGGGCATGAATAAGTCTCTTCCCGAGCTTCTGTCAATGCTTAAGACTGCAGAAGTGGAGATTAGGAAAGAACATCAAGTGTTGACGATCAATAGGACCACCGGTTTCAATAAGGACAAGAAAGGCAAGCACAAGGGAAAGAAGGGTGGCAAGTCTGTTGCCACGCCTGAAAAGAAACCCCGAGCTGGCCCTAAGTCTGACACTGAGTGCTACTATTGCAAGGATCGCCATTGAAGCAATCCCCAAGTATTTGGCAGACAAGAAGTCCGGCAAGGCAAACAAAGGTATATGTGATATACATGTTATTGACGTGTACTTGACTAGTACTCGAAGTAGCACCTGGGTATTTGATACGAGGTCGGTTGCTAATATATGTAACTCGGTTCAGGGGCTGCGGAACAAGCGACAACTAGCAAGGGATGAGGTCACGATGCGGGTCGGCAATGGATCAAGAGTTGATGTGATCGCCGTCGGAACGCTGCCTCTCCATATGCCATCTGGATTAGTTATAAACCTAAATAATTGTTATTTGGTGCCTGCACTGAGCATGAACATTATATCCGGATCGTGTTTGATGCAAAGTGGTTATTCATTTAAGTCTGAAAACAATGGTTGTTCGATTTATATGAATAATATCTTTTATGGTCATGCACCTATGTTGAATGGTTTATTTCTGTTGGATCTCAATAGTAGTATTACGCATATTCATAATGTTGATGCTAAAAGGATTAAACTTGATAATGATATATCTACATATATGTGGCACTGCCGTCTAGGTCATATTGGCGTTAAACGCATGAAGAAACTCCATTCTAATGGACTTTTGGAATCACTTGATTTTGAATCATTTGATACATGTGAGCCATGCCTTATGGGCAAGATGACTAGAACGCCGTTTTCCGGTTCAATGGAACGGGCGACAGATCTATTGGAAACCATACATACTAATGTGTGTGGACCAATGAGTGTGTCGGCGCGAGGTGGATATCGTTATTTTGTTACTTTCACGGATGATTTGAGTAGATATGGGTATATCTATTTGATGAAACACAAGTCTGAAACTTTTGAAAAGTTCAAAGAATTTCAGAATGAAGTGGAAAATCATCGTAATAAAAAATCAAATTTCTGCGGTCCGACCGTGGAGGAGAGTATCTTAGTTACGAGTTTAGCACACATATGAAAGACTGTGGAATAGTTTCACAACTCACGCCTGCCGGAACACCACAACATAATGGTGTGTCAGAACGTCGTAATCGTACTTTATTGGATATGGTTCGATCTATGATGTCTCTGACTGACTTGCCACTGTCATTTTGGGGTTATGCACTGGAAACCGCTACATTCACTTTAAATAGGGCACCATCTAAATCCGTTGAAAAGACACCGTATGAATTACGGTTTGGAAACATTCCTAAGCTGTCATTTATTAAAGTTTGGGGATGCGATGTTTATGTGAAGAAACTTCAACCGGATAAACTCGAACCCAAAGTGGAAAAATGCGTCTTCATAGGATACCCTAAGGAAATGATTGGGTATACCTTCTATCAAAGATCCGAGGGCAAGGTATTTGTTGCCAAGAATGGATCCTTTCTTGAGAAGGAGTTTCTCGCGAAAGGTGTGAGTAGTCGGAAGGTAGAACTCGAAGAGGTTATTGAACCTTCTCTTCTTGAAATGGCGAGTAGCGCAGCTCCAGAAGTTGTTTCGGAGTTGACTTCACCTAATGAAGAGAGAGCTAATGATATTGATCATGAAACTCCGAAAGAGGACACTACCGAACCTCGCAGGTCAAGCAGGACACGTGCAGCTCCTAAACTGTACGGCAATCCTGTTATGAATTTCATGATTGATGAAATAGATGACCCTGCGACATATGAAGAAGCGATGATGAGCCCGGATTCCAACAAATGGGTAGAAGCCATGAAATCCGAGATGGAATCCATGTACGAGAACCAAGTTTGGAACTTGGTGGAATTACCTCACGACCGAAAGGCCGTTGAGAATAAATGGATTTTCAAAAGGAAAACTGATGTTGATGGTAATGTGACCATCTATAAGGCTCGACTTGTCACAAAGGGGTTTCGACAAATTCAAGGAGTTGACTACAATGAGACATTCTCTCCCGTAGCGATGCTTCAGTCGGTTAGGATTATGTTAGCAATTGCTGCATATTTCGATTATGAAATATGGCAGATGGATGTCAAAACTGTGTTCCTCAATGGTAATATTGAAGAAGAGTTGTATATGATACAACCTAAGGGTTTTGTCGATCCTAAGGATGCTAATAAGGTGTGTAAACTTCAGCGATCCATCTATGGACTGAAGCAAGCATCACGGAGTTGGAATCTCCGCTTTGATGAGGTGATCAAAGAGTTTGGATTTGTCCAAACTTATGGAGAGGCTTGTATTTACAAGAAAGTGAGTGGGAGCAATGTGGCATTTCTGATATTATATGTGGATGACATATTATTGATTGGAAATGATTTAGATCTTTTAAACAGTGTTAAAAGTTATCTAAATAGCAAATTTTCGATGAAGGACCTTGCTGAAGCTTCATATATATTAGGCATTAAAATCTATAGAGATAGATCAAGACGCCTAATTGGGCTATCGCAGAGTACATACCTTGATAAGATATTAAAGAAGTTTAATATGGACAGAAGTAAGAAGGGGTTCTTACCTATGTTGCAAGGCAAGACATTGAGTAAGACTCAAAGTCCGGCTACGGCAGAAGAAAGAGAGATAATGGATAAGATCCCCTATGCCTCAGCCATAGGCTCTATAATGTATGCCATGCTATGTACAAGACCGGATGTGGCACATGCTATTAGTTTGACTAGTAGGTACCAATCTGATCCAGGTTCGGAACACTGGATAGCGGTCAAGAATATCCTTAAGTACTTGAGAAGAACTAAGGATATATTTCTTGTATACGGAGGTGAAGAAGATCTAGTCGCTAAGTGTTATGTCGATGCTAGCTTTGACACTGATCCGGATGACTCTAAGTCTCAATCCGGATACGTATTTCTCTTGAACGGAGCAACAGTTAGTTGGAGGAGCTCCAAACAACCTGTGGTGGCTGAATCAACAACGGAGGCGGAATATGTTGCTGCTTCAGAAGCAGCGCAGGAAGCAGTTTGGATGAAAGAGTTCATTATGGAACTAGGTGTGGTTCCCAGTGCGTTGGACCCGATGGTGATCTATTGTGACAACAATGGAGCCATAGCCAATGCCAAGGAACCAAGGTCTCACAAGAATTCCAAGCATATTAAGCGCCGGTTTCACTCCATCCGCGAGCATGTCAAGGATGGAGATATAAAGATTTGTAAAGTACACACGGACCTGAATGTAGCATATCCGTTGACTAAAGTACTCCCTAGGGCAAAACATGATCAACACCAGAACTCCATGGGTGTTATATTTATCACTATGTGAACTAGATTATTGTCTCTAGTGCAAGTGGGAGACTGAAGGAAATATGCCCTAAGAGGCAATAATAAAGTTGTTATTATGTATTCCTTGTATATGATAGATGTTTATTTTGCATGCTATAATTGTATTGATAGGAAACATCAATACATGTGTGTTTAATAAACAAAAAGGGTTCCTAGTCATGCCTCTCTTATAGACTAGCTTGTTGATTAACAGGATGATCAAGGTTTCCTGATCATGGACATTGGATGTTGTTAATAACAAGGTCACACCATTGGTGGAATGATGTGATGAACATTCATCCTAAGTATAGCATTACGATCAAGTCATTGTGTTTATATTGCTATAACATCATATGAAGTAATCTTTATCCTTAGACCATGAGATCATGTTAATTGCTAACACCGGAAGAGTATCTTGATAACATCAAATCACACCGTAACAGGTGACTATAAAGATGGGTTCGATTACTGAAGGTGTTATGTTGAGGCTCATGTATCAAGAGTGGAATTTGTCAATCCAGATGACGGATAGATATACTCTGGGCCCTCTCGGTGATATCACATTAGGATAGCTTGCAAGCAAGTGATGTGATCACTAGAATGTTATATCACGGGAACAAGAAAAGAGTGCATGTTGGTAACGAGATCAAACTAGGTATGGAGATACCGATGATCGAATCTCGGACATGTAATATATCGAGAGACAAAGGGATTTAGTTACAAGCGTTAAAGGTTCTCACGATCATAGGAGTCATCGTTGAATGTGTAGGAGTCAGTACGGATCTCCAGGTCCCGCTGCTGATTATTGATCGGAGAAGGGTCTCGATCATGTCTGCATTATTCGCGAACCGTAGGGTGGCACACTTAAGAGTTAACGGACACCATTTTGGAGCACATATGTTTCAGACGAAGAATTGCAAAGCGCAGGAATTGTTTCAATAGAAACCGGAAATTGTTTCGGGTGAAATTGCAGAAGGTGGTTTTGCATGTGATATTGAAATATTGCAAGGGGCTATATGTGAATGTTTGTTAATTAAAGTAATTAACAAAATTCTGAATAAATTTAATAAAAGAGTTTTATTAAATGAGAGAGCATTAAATTTGGAGAAACTTAATGCATTTAAAGTGGAGACTTTAAAATGGAATGTGAAGAGGCATTTTAATGTGGAGGAGTTACCACAACATGAATGGGGGAGGTGAGGGGTCATCCCCCCCCCATGCGCCGGCCATGGAGAGAGGGGGCAACCCCCCTCCTCCTATAAAAGGCCACCCATTCCCTCCTTCATCCTCACACCTCCTTGTGAAGGATCTCTCTCCCCCTCTAGAATTATTCCCCCATGGTCTTGGATTAGCAAGATACATGTTCCCGGTGGCATTTCGTCTGGAAGGAGTTGCTGCTTCCGCTAGATCGCTGGAGCGAGGAGGTGGAGGTTGTCCGGTGGCTTGAACATGTGTGCGAGTGCGGATGCGCTGCTGAGTTGCGGCGCTCGGACTTCCTCACGATCTTGAGATCGGGAAGTGTACGACTACATCAACCACGAGTTCCTACTCGTTAACAAAGCTCGTTGTCTTCGAGGGTAAGTTCTCTATGGATGTATGTCCACCCGTTTGCTTTGTACCTAGTAGATAGATCTTGGCGTGTAGTTCACACCGTAGGAAATTTTTTGTTTTCTATGATGCGAACCCAACAAGAATATGTCAGTATTGCAAATAAATACTCCCTCCGTCCCAAAATGTAAGGCGCCTAAGCTTTAGTCAAAAGGCAACATATTTTAAGTTTGACCAAATTTATACATGAAAATATAAATATTCACAATACCAAATCAATATCAATAGATTCACCCGAAATTATAGTTTCTCAAAATGTCCATTTGATATTGTAGGTATTCATATTTTTTCGTATAAACTTGGTCAAACTTAGAAGATTTTGACTTTTGGCAAAAGCTTAGGCGCCTTACATTTTGGGATGGATGGAGTAACAAAGTATATCTGAGCTAATCATTGAGTATGAAAGAATCAGCCCGAAAACTTACTGGTGTCAAAGGCTTGTCAGCAGTATATATATCCAGAGAGATGTCTGGAATCTTCTTATCAACCCACTCCTTGATCAACCATTTGATCTGAGTCTCATACTCCTTATCCGGGATTGGGAGCGGGCTGATCCTCAAGCTATCTTTCTTACTCTTGGTGACCGTGTGCATGGGTCGGTCACCATGGTACTGGAGGGGTTGAATCTGACACGCCAGCCAACAGTGGACTAAGTCGGATCCCTTCAGACCCTTATGCTTTATCAAGTATTCAATCTGCCTCTTGGCACGGATCAAATCTTTAGTAAGAGCTGGAGCATCTGCATCCCAAGATTCTTGGGGCGTGGCGGCACTGTCGACAAAAGATGACAAAGCTTCTTGCTTGCCGGGAGCTGTCTTGTCCTTATGGTAGAAGAACGTGGATGGCCACTTCTTCACCAACTCATTGGCTATAACCTTGGGGTAGACTCAGTCTCTCCTAAGGGTCAGGCTCAGTGTTCCGGTAATGTAGGGATTACAGGCAGTGATGGAATTTCTCCGAGTACCGAAGTAGTACTAGAACAAAACAAGACTCGATTTTATTATGAGATAACCCTCACACAAGGAAGCATAGGCGCTAAGCTCTAGAATCGTGTTTGGGGGGAAGTTGTGGAGTTGAGCTCCATAGTGATCTACAACCTCAAAGAAGAACTCTAAGGGGGAAACTCAAACCTCTGTCCAGGTGAGTGCCAAAGTGAACCCTCTCGCTGACGCGAGGGGTGGGGACGACCTCGTCAAAGCTGCCATGCTAGTCACCAGCACAGAGGAGACCTTCCTTCTCAACACCGCGTAATTTCTCATTGTCGAGGATGCATGAAATCCAGACTTTAAGGAAATTCTCCTTCTCTGTCGCCACAATCATTGCCACCATCATCGCCACTGTACCAGATGAGGATGCGTCGGCCATTTGGGTGGAGGCGGTGACCTTGGATGGGCGGCGCTGTGAAATTTGGCGGAAGGAAAAGGAAGCATGAGCATGGTGTCGTTTGGAGGAAGAATATGGTGGAGACGCTGGTGAGACAAAATGAGGAGATCTAGACCCCTTATAAGCCTCACCTACATTAAGATTCATGTGAACAAATAGTAAAATGTGCCATGCATAGCAGAAAGAACTGAGCAACTTCCTCGAGAAGATTATGCCTCTTCGATCTCTGTGCGTGCATTAAATGGCGCCTCGGTTCCGCGATAGGCAGACCCACCAACGGTCACACTGATAGGAATGTCTTTCAGTGATGAGACTTGACCTTGACTGATGTTAGGTCACGTCAGAGGCCAATTTATAGCTTAGTTTGAATTTCAAACTAGAAAACCGTATGCCATACTCATATGTCCAACTCAATTTGAGACCCGGTTCCTACTTTTCTTTTGGAATTTAAGGAACCCTTCAAGATTCTGCAGCCGAAGAAAGATCAAGCTTGACGATGAAATCTTACTTTGGATCTTGGAGGCTTCCGGGGGCTACTATTGGGGATATACTTTCTGGGTATACCCACTGTGACTCACTGACCAGGGTGGGCCCACTTCGGGTTAGAGCTTTGCTTCACGGGCAGCCCAGTTAGGGAGAGAAGACGGAGGTCCATCCTGCTACGGGAAGGCCCAGAAGACTTACCGACTTAGGCCTGTTTAGTTACTTGTAGTCCAAGATGTACTCTGTAACCGACTCTGTATCGTAGCCAGATAGGTCTCTCCTATAACCCTAGGCCGGATATCTATATAAGCCGTCCTAGGGACCAGCCTTTAGGGCACCCACAATCTACAATCTCAACTTGCACAGGAGAACCTCTCTTGTAATCTGTACTTCCGGCTCTGGCGTATTACTGGATTGCTAGTAGGAGTAGGATCCATCCAAAGCCGGTGGATTCGAACCTGGGTAATGCTTGTGTGCTCACTGTCTCGGAATACCATCGCCTCACACCATCTTTTCACCACACGTCTCGAGGACCCCCTCTCGGCGTACATGTCTTCAATCCAACGACATAGAGTCCTTAGGAATCTAGATGGAAAGTGTAATTAGAATGGGATGCACCCAGTAAATAGGAGGGTTGCACACTGTGCATATTCACTAAGTGAAGAACACCATAGACACAACCATGCCCTAATACTGGCACAACCATAGCCACTAGCTAGAGGAAGAATAAGAATAGTAAACAATCACTAATAGAACACTAAATCCCTATCTCACTCCTCATCCCTAGATATGATCCTAAGATATGCCTAAGGATGAGAAATGAGATAAAGGTCAAGTGATGACTGCAAGTGCACAAATCGATTGTAGCTATTTTTGAAATAAGAGTATCGAACCCACAAAGATCTATTTGGTTAAGGTATTTATGACCCTCATCACTATCTACCAAAGGATACTTGTAAGCTAGCTTTGATCTCAAGTAAAGGGTGTTTGAAAGATTTTGCATTTGTGTGCAAGAAAGTAATAAAACAAGTAAAGAAAGCGTTAGGGAATGGTGTTGGAACTCAACAAGGCTAAAATGTTCTCAGGGATTTAGGATGCACTACTAGCATGGAGTAATTAATCATAATTAGGATAACCTATTTATTTATTCATGATATGTGTGGAGAGAGCTCAATAATAATATGTTCACTACAAGACTCGTGGGCAGTCGCTTTCTTGAGTCAGGTAATGAGGTCATCTCTAAATAACCACTATGATTCCTAAGAAGAATCAGTCATACCGATCACCAAAATTAAGGGGTTTCCCCATGTATATCGTAATAAGCTTAGTGAATCTCTCTTTATTCCCCCTTTGACCATGCAGGTTATAAACCAATGCTTGTAGTCACAAAAGTAACACCGGACATACTCTCATACATGTCCTAAGGGTATCACCCTGTCTTTAGACCCAGAGGCAATTGATATGTGGCCAACTACACATACCATGTAGAGAGAGAGATCAAAAACAACATCATAGATCAATGGATCATGGACCAAAGTAATATATCATATTTATTTCATTTCATAATAATGCTAGGGCTTCTCCATTTCCCCAAAAACAAAGAGAACTACCCACACATAGAAGAAATCAAAAACATCATCATATTCAAATGGATGGATAAAAATATGAAGATAAATCTAGTGCAAACCACAATTCTATTTGGAATTACAACAAGACCTAAAGTATGGAAGGGTGGAATGGTAATGGTGATGGAGATGCAGAGGCCAATGATCCGCAAAGCAGCAAGAATTTTCCCTTCTCTTAGTTCCTCCTGCAGATCCCTATCTGGCTTGGTATTTCAAGGTTGATGGTTTCTATGAATGTCGGATCTCAAATCCGTCTTCACGAGGTGAGAGTATTTGACAAGACAAACACTCTGACAGGTGGTACGGGCGGATGGTATGGGCAAGCTCCGCCTGTACCAATTCTCGTTAAACCGTCTGTAGGCTTCTCCACGTTTGCTATTCTCCTATGTGCGAGAAAAAATCAATTAAATACCATTTATCACTTAGAAATATCATATTACCACATAATATGACAATCCCAATTGATATGTCCATAAAACACTTAGTAATTTGGGATCCTGTTGAAACAAAGACAAAAGGTGCGGGCGAGCGCAGTAAAATACTAAAAACCTTACTCTACTTATGCAAAAACAAGAGGTAAATATGCTTAAATTTTGCACTCATCATAAATCATTCTAAATAAGCACCTGCATAAGAAACATGAAACAATTCTTAACCAACACACTTACACAACTAAACTTGAGTAACATCTAGAGTAATAATAGTGAACTAAAGTGATACTACCAAATTACTTTTGGTGAAGTTCATAATTAATAGTAAAGTAACATACCGAATTAGAACTAATAAAGCATATACACTGAATTAACTTGACAAGAACAAACATGGACAAGTATACTAACACATTAAGAATACTTCCTAACAGTACCAGATGACACTAAGTATATCAATATTGATCTTAGAAATGAAAGAACCAGTACTGCATCACCTAAATTAACTTATGTAAGTACCAGTAGCGAACATTTAACTAAATAAACATTTTAACTGAAGCAAGTCTTAGTGATCAAACATTCAGTAAGCCTAAACCTAAGAACAGTCGATCATGCTAAGCAATAGAATCCTAACTAACATCTTGAAAGCCCTAGAAGCCTCTAGAACCTATCAGAAAACCCTAGAAACCCAAGTATTAGTAGAATTACTGAAGCATAAACCATAGTATCAAGAAGTAGAACTAGAGGAGGAAGAAGAGGAGAAGAAGGGGACCTACCTTCAAAAAGCGTGAGCCGAGATCACGCTGACTGAGTAGAGAAGGAGAGTAGTCACGACAGCGGCGGTTGGTGGCACATGGGAGTTTCTAGAAGGGTATCTCACCCCACACCGGCTAGATCAGCCAGAGGACTCGTTGTAGACGTGTAGGAGAGTCGGAGTTCCGCTGGAGACGAGAGAGGCAACACATCGCTGAAACCCTACATCGGGTTAGGGTTGCTAGCGAGCAACTAAGAGCGAGAGGAATGAATTGGGTCGGTAGGATGGTAGAGCAGAGGAAAGGGAGTAATCTGAGCGGAAGAGCAGCGGTGTGGGAGATCAGAGTGGTCAGGCGACGCAGCAATAGAGCGTAGACGCCTACACGTGCAAGAGAGAGAGAGAGAGAGAGAGAGAGAGAGAGAGAGAGAGAGAGAGAGAGAGAGAGAGAGAGAGAGAGAGAGGTGAGTGAGAGAGAGAGATACGCAAGTGAGTGGGCTGTGTTGGGCTAGACCTAATCCAAAAGCTAGTTTTGACCCACAGGGTATGACCAGTGGGCCCATGGTTGGATGGGTATTTTGGTCATTTCACATTTACTCTTAAACCCAAATAAATCATAACTCGCACATAAAACTCAGAAAAATAAAATAAAATAGTTTTGTGTGTAGTAAAATGCAATGAAGCCCAAAAAGTATTTTGTGGGTTTTGCAAACACTTTTATTTTTATGAATTTGTGAGTGGAAATAATTGGTTTCTTAACTTTGAAATTCATAAAAAATCCAATAAAATTAGTAAAATAAGCAAAAATATGTAAACCCCAATTTTCATAAAATTATGAAAATTCTAAAGTTAAATACTTAATATTACCTTGTGGATTGCAACAATAAATAAAATACCAAAGAAAATGCAATAAAACCCTAAAAAGGGAGAAAATCACCTAAAATAAAGAAATTGAACCAGTGAAATTCAAAAACAACACACGTGAAGTGCATTTCATGTAATTACATTAGAGCATCACATATTTTCCACCGAAACGTTGTATTTATCGGACGATGTTGTGAATTTCAGAATCCGAGGTCCAGAGTCAAGTAAAACTTTCAAACTGCATTATCTCGCAGTTACCAGCCAAGTTCGTACTTGCATCACCTTTGTAAGGAAACCTGGCAATCCATTTATAAGTGAAATTTTACATGTCCTTTTGCTTATTTGTGAGAAATATTTTCGAAACATTATTATTACTTGCATTTAAAACGTAATATTATTTTTGGAATAAAATAAATAAATGGCGAGTGATGGAATCATGAATGTATACATGGTTAAAAGATCATGTGGTGGAGATTCCATAGGATTAAGAACAACAACAGTCAGCCATTCTTGCATCGTATAGTACCGTGCTAACCACAATTCTTGTTATGGGGTCAGCGAGTCATAAGTACCTTATTCCTCTCGTCTGTCCTTGTATATCTAGTTGGAATATGAACCAGAGTGTTGATCAGCGGGTGGGAGCCTGTGATGGCCCTATCATGTGCTTCAGGATAACGACTTGGTATATTAGAAGGGAGAGTAATGGAATATAGGTCCCGTAACTAAAATTCGTTACATTGGGTGGACAACGGGGTCATGGAGGGGGGCTCGATATTACTTGGTGAAACTTCGTATCAAGACCCATATCTAAGGAAATATGGAATGAGTAATAAGGCCAAGAACATTTGTGGGAAAAGTAGCACACCTCTCGAGAGTTTATAAATGCAACATGTTACTTCCTATCCTGGGAAAGGATTACGATCGCAGCATGGAAAGAAACTCCACGAAATTTCAGACAACCCATGAAGATTGATAGCTTTGGAATTTTAAAATATACAACTTACCTTTTTTTTAAACCCGTTTTCGAAAACCTACACAAGTCTTTGATCTTTGATCAACAACTTTCAAATAAACATCAGACAACCACCATAAAACTTATTGAGTATGCTTGTACTCAATTTATCTTCTTAAACTCTTGCTTAGGATGTGAGAAGACTCGACGACCGACATGAAGAGTAAAATCACAACAAGGTATCAGATTATTAGAAATAAGACAGAATACAGATATAGGATCCACTAGAGCATGTATAGATAGATGAGCTAGCAATAGTATAGCTTCTCCAATAAGTTGCCAGCTCTAATGATTTTAAGCTTAGTATTACCATTGGTTAAGAAGTTATCCCTTCTGCATTTCAATTTTTATCGTGTTGTGAATTCTCATTGGACCGAGAAGGATCTCATAGCTTTTTTACACTTTTGACTCTTCGTATGAATAAATAAAGTTGTTGGATACGTAATGTTTCTGTTATACCACTCTGAGGGATGTGTTATCTGCGGATGAGAACTTTCGCGAGGGTCATGTCAGCGACTTGTAAACTACAACATGAAGTGGTGTAATGGGTCGCCGCACTATCTACGGTCGAAACTCTATCATATCTAACAATCGATGAGAAGAAATTTTTTGGGAGGCGCCCAACATTTTTAAAAGAAAATGCGGGCGCCTGGCAAATACCCCTACCGAGCTTGAAAGGATGTCCTAGTAGGCCGTTGAGATGTACCCGGGAGGAGGAGGTAGATGAGAGCGGTAATCCTAGTCCAAAAAAGTTGTATTTGTGTGGATGAAGAATGTCGAGCAAGTAACCCCACCTTTTTATTTTGCGGGACCCCACCTAACCAAGCTGAAATCCTTCCTGACATCGAGCTTGAAAAGGAGTGGAGGTGTTTGTGTACGTAAAGGTCCACCAATTTATTAAAAATCATTCATAGAAGCATAAATAACCAAAAAAGAATAAAAATTATATGTATATCTCTAGCAACTATACATCAGCACGAACCGGAGGTGCACCAGTTCTCACCACTAAATGTGGAGGTTCTTGTGTACCTTAAGTTTATCCCTTCATTTATTGTGGGATTCCTTTTAAATTGATTAGCAGATTTGTTGTCTCACTCTATAGAATGCATATATATATTTTATCTTGGGCTTGAAAACCCCATATGGATCTTGGGCTAAGGCTGTTTTAAATTCAAAAACTTTAATTTTCCATGTGTATTTTTTTAGAAAAAATATACACATGGAGATTTCTAATATTCACGTTAAAAGTTTCAAATAACTATCTTTAAAGATGTGATCCACAAAAGAAAGATAAATGTGAATTCGAAAATCCAATTTTTGAATGCCTATTTAGAGCCATATATTTTCACTTTTGTGTAAACGAAATAGACCTACACATTTATGGAAATCTTCTCAATGTACCTCTACAGAAAGAAACAATCGAATTATTTTTGAAACCTTTAAACATGATTTTCTTTTTTTAATGGAAAACTCACTTTTTTCAATAAAGGACGCTTTTATTACATAAAAAGTTTTAAATATTACAACCGGTCTCTGCATAACTAAGATGCACACTGCCGATACACATTCCATAGTCGCAAAACCAAAATAAGAATAGAAGAATTGCATATCATGATGAGAAATTGCAAAATGTCTGATGTGGTGTAGGGCCGATCCAAAGATTATGCTGTCATCCATGTCATATAAATAAATCTCCCGTTGTATCCTCCAGACATGTACATATCTCTATAAAGAGGTCATGAAACTCCACACGGTGTAAAGACGACCATAAGCTAGGGATACCAGTACACTTTTAGATAACCTACATGAGAGAAGAATTTTTATCATTAAACACTTTATCATTTCTACATAGCCATAGCAATCAGATAATGGCAATCGCTCTTACCCTAATAAGTATTATGTACTAGTAATCTAAACCATTTAATCAATTTCCAAAAATATTAGCGACGCTACATGGTGGATACAAGTCTGAAGCTTATTGGATGATTGACCATATAGAATGAGAAAAATTACGTTGGAAGAACAAATACTTAATTGTCTCATCGTGATGAAAAACATTTCGTATTTCTATACCATTTCTACTTAACAAGATTGTCTTAAGTAAGAATAACCCCTAATAAGATACCAAGCAAACAAATGTTTTTTATAGGTATCTTTATCTTTCCTATTTTTCTATTATTATTAACTGGTAAGTATGGCTGAACTACTGTGTTGTACATAGAACTAATTGTGAATTGACTATTCTTGTTTAAGTTCCAAAAAAAATTATTAGGCCCAACTGCTAATTGGACTAATGCCAAGCTTTGAAGTAGGGTATTCCAAGAAGCGAGTCTAGGTCCAACTAAATCTCTTCTAAAAGTCACATTCGAAGGAGAAGACTATATCGGTGTGGCGAGTGTATCACCCTTATGACGAACAATATATACAAAGCAAGATATTATTCCCGTAGTTTAGCATTGCCTAGCAACTTATCCTCCCAGAACTATATCTCAGATCCATCGTTAATTAAAAAGATCCAAAGCAGAAAAAATGTTTTCGTCATCAGACCAGCACAGAAATGTGAGTCACAGGGTTTACTAATTACTCGAGATAAAGCTTTTGATCCAACATATTTTTGTTTAAGGAGAGTTCGCCACACCCATCTCCAGTAAGTAACTTGAAGAGTCATTTACAAAGGAGGGTTGTATTCTTGATCACAAGATCATGAATACGAAGCCCACCCTGGCCTTTAGGGCAGCAAACCATGCTCCACTTAGCCCACCGATATTTCTTTTTATCATGGTCACCCTGCTAAGAGAACCTTGGCCGGAAGTAATACAATCGTTTTAAAACTTCTTTTGATAGTTGGAAGAAGGATATCATGTACACTACCATGTTACTCTAGTGAGTTTATGAGAACCAATCTTCCCCGAAGGGATAAGAGTTTACCTTTCCAAATGTTCAATCTTAATTATAATCTTTCCTCAACAAGTTTTCATTCAACATTTGTAAGTACCCAATAATAAACCGGATGCCCAAATACCTAAGAGGAAACTGACCTTGACGGCAACCAAATAATTCAGTATGCAGGTTGGTCTCATCTTGAGCCTCACCGAAGCAAAATACTCACTCTTATGTAAATTTATTTTTAGACCCAAAATTTACTCAAATTTTGAATTAATTAATTTCATATTTCTCGCATTTTCGATATCATGTTCCATAAGAAAAATCATATCATCGACATATTAAAGAACGGATAAACCTCCATCAACCAAATGAGGAATCACCTTCAATTTTGCCATCGGACTTTACGCGCTCAGTCATGACAACTAACATATCAACCACTATATTGAATAGCATTAGTGATAATGGGTTGTCCTATCTTAACCTTTCTTTGTTTGAAAGTATTTGCCAAGACATGTTGTTATTCTTTCACCAATCAGAACCATCCTTATCTCTCCTCCTTCCTCTTATAATACGGCATCCTGGTCATTCCTTACACCCAAAAGAATTCTGAATCGTAGAAACCTAAAGATTGGCTTTGGCTTGGGGTTAAAGTTTTCTTGTCCATCCTTTTGAAGTCTGGTCGAGGTATGACTAGATGTAGATACATACTGAGCAGCAGGAGAGATAGAGGCAAAGACAGTGCTTGCTTTGGTGGCTAGAGGGTGAAAGCAAAGCCAATAATTTCCTATCTTACTCTCGATATTGTTGTTGGACATGGTGGGACAAGAATGATACGATTTTTATATATTGCCGCCTTATCATTGTCCTATTGAGGTGAGACCAGAATGTGATGGAAGGTGATAGGAATGAGAAATGCGACAACAACTATGGCACAAGCTTTTATTTATCCGAATTGGAGAATGGTTTACCATAGGATGGTCAAAGGAAGTGATAATAGCATAGCCAAGAGCTATATGGAGAAAGACATTCCACAAACAAGAGGAAGGACACAACCATAGTTTAAGAGATGTGTAAACACCATGAGCTCACAGCCTCATACACATTAATAAATTTATCGTGTCATTATAATTTATTTTTATTTATATTTTTTAGTCCGTAGTAGCGCACGGACATTCAGGCAGTTAATGGTAGTTTATAATAGACACCCCGTATAAGACCATATTTAGTTCACTGAGTGAAATAATCAGTATAGTTTACACAATGAAATAGAAAACTGAAATAGCCGGGACATTGTTTCTACTTACAAAACCCCACAAACGGAATCAAATGAAATATTAAAGCCCAAGAATCCAACAAATGCTAAATGCTTGCTTCAAGAAAAAGACACTCGATTTGACGGACACAGCAAATTTGACGGCATAGTTCTAACCACGGTCGTGCGCGCGCGCGAACCATTGAGCATTGAGCCATTGACGCATACTAGTAGTTCACTTTCCTGCAGTTGGCACGAATCTCCCCGCTGCTCCCGGTGAGCGGGCTCAGGCTGCCCATCCTCACCATGGCCACCGCGAAGTCCCTCCTGAACGCCTCGTTGTTGGCGCCGTAGAACCTGACGAGCCCGTCGGTGGGACCGGCGAGTAGTTGGTGGTCCGAGTGCAGCACACCCCTGCTGTGCAGCAGCGAGCTGTAGTAGCCGCCGTCGAACCGCGCCGGCGTCGGGTCGAGCGGCGCGAGGTTGTCGTCGCCATCGCCGTCGGCTCGCGGGCAACGTCCCCTGAGCTGCGCGGCAAGGGAGGCGTCCAGGGTGGCGGTCTCGTTGTAGATGCGGTCGCGGAAGTTGGTGCAGCGGGAGAAGCCCAGCGTGTGGGCGCCGGAGAGCACGACGAGGTCCTGCGGTGTGAGGCCGTGCGAGCCGAAGTTGGAGACGAGGCGGTCGAGGTCGAAGGTCGGCGCCGGGATGCTGTTGTTCGCTGCCGCCTGGCTCGCCGCCCGCGCGTCCCTCCGGCCCAGCTGCACGTCGTACGACGGGCCTCCCAGCTGTAAAAACATTGCCGGTTATATAGGTCGATTGCGCGCATAGATTTTTCGTGGTGTTCTAGCAGGGAATAGGAAGCGAACCGCGACGATGGAGTCACGTGCTGCGACGGCCACGACGTCGGCGCAGGACACCACGTTTCCCTTGCACGCGGCGTTGACGGCGTCCTTGATGCGGTCGATCACGTCGAAGCCGCGGACGGAGTTGGCGTTGGGCGCGGCGTTCTTCTCGCCGGTGAAGAAGGGCGTGTCGTCCAGCAGGATGGATCCGTCGCACCCCTGAATCAATGTGCGTCAACACGAACGTCTCTCCCAATCAAATAATTTCAGATGCATAGACACGCGCGTGTGTACGTAACGTACGTTGACGAAACAGTCGTGGAAGTGCAGGCGCAGGAGCGAGGCGCCCATGCGCGGCTCCACCGCGACGGCCTCCTCTACGACCTTCCTGATGGCGGGGAGCGCCGGCGGACAAACCTTGTCGTAGAAGTGAGGGTCCATCAGCTGGCCATTGCTCGCCGTGGCCAGCATAGCAAACACCATCATCATGGCCACAAACAAGCAGCCGTGAGAAGCCATGCCGACGTACGATCGAGGTACTATGTACTTCTGCAGTACAGAGATCGACTTAATTTGCTGATCAAGTCTGAATGTGATCAATTGGTGTGAATGGTGAGGAGTGAGGACACAAGGCACGGCGACAAGTGCTTATATAGCGCACCAAGCTGACCTCGTCGTGAGGCTCGGCTCTAGCAAATCTAGCGTCCATTGCTCATGATGATCTTCGAATTAAGGTAGAAAGGGAGGCATCCATGTTCAGTTAGCTAACTAAAGTTGTGTGCGTGTTTGACTTTGTTCGGAATATCCAGGATTTCCAAATAGTAGGTTGGAAAAAAAGAGAGCTCTGTCGATCGATCAAGTGCGTTGAGCCGGTGAGGATTTTGCTAACCGAATTGACTAATCGGCACGGTATCTCTAGCTAATGTGCATGACGACTGCTAGCAACTAATCCCGCGAGCTGCTGCATTGATTTGCTCAGCAACCATCCGGGTTTGAAATGAAGGTCATCTACCACAAACCAACTCACAGCTAGTTCCATGTACTTGCTACGTTAATTAACCGGCCAGTAGCAAGACGCATCATGTTCAACTTTCAATATCTCCACATATATCCACAGAACGATCAAACTAGTGTACTTCTTATACATAGCTAAATGACGAGAGGCATTCGCGCCGGGTATCAACTGGTATCTTCGTATCTGATCCTACATGTAGCCGTCTTCACCGTGCGTTGTTAAATACGGTATAGCTTGTGTATATGTAGTCGTGTGCGCATGTACTTGTAACACCTGATCATCAATATATATGTGGACCATGCGGTGGCTTTGACCCCCACGAAAACCCTAAACACAATCTTAATTTGGTATCAGAGCCTTGGGCTCCGACCGCCGCCGTCGCACCCCCAATCACACACGCGCCGCCGCTGCTTCCTTCCCCAGATCGTCAGGGACGATGACATCCTCCGCCCTGCAGGTCTCGAACGCGACCGGGCGCTCGGCCGGAATAACTTCATGCTATGGAGGGGAATCACGGTCCCCATCATCTACGGCGCTAACCTCCACGGCCACCTCGACGGCACTACGGTGGCACCGCTAAGACCCTCATCCAGGGCACCAGAGACGTGGCGACCACCGTCGCCAACCCCGAGTACCACCGCTGGTGGACTTAGGACCAGAAGGTCGTCGACCTTCTCCTCTCGTCCATGGACGAAGACATAGCATGCCAGTTAATCGGCTGCAAGATGGCGGAAGCCATGTGGAAGGCGGCCACCGCCAGCATAAGGTGAGCTTTTGATCCCCAATCCGTGCGCTCGTGCTCAATTTCATAAAAGTGCGCAAATTAGGGTTCATGTGAAATTTGGGATTTAGGGTTAGGGTTCATGCATAAAGAGGTTCATCTTTTAACTTGCATATTTGTGTCCCTCGTTCTAATTGCTCATACATGACTCAACAAAAGATTAAAAGTAATTAACCTAGACATCAATGCAGGAGATATGCCCTAGAGGCAAATAATAAAGATGCTTTATTGTCATATCTCAAACATACACAATAAGTTTTATACCATGCTATAACTGTATTAAACGGAAACATTAGTACACGTGTGGTATGTAAACAAACCAAGTCCCTAGTAACCTCAAGTCAACTAGCTCATTGGTCAACCAATGATCGAGGTTTCCCGATGATTGAGGCGTATGCATTGAGATTGATATTTGTCCATCCGTGTGACAGATAGATACTCTGGACCCACTCGGTGAGATTCATCTATAAAGTTTGCAAACATGTGACTAGGTCACGGGGATGTAACATCACGGGAATGAGTAAATGTGTTTTTCGGTAACAAGATCGAACTGTGTATAAAGATACCGAAGATCAGGTCTTGGACAAACCAGGTATCAAAAAGCAAAGAGAATGAGACTCGATGTTTAAGGTTGAAGCGATCAAGTTAATTCGGGGATTGCATGGGGGTCATCATGGTTTCCAGATCCCGCTGTTGGTAATTAATCAGAGAGATGTATCGATCATGTCTACGCATTCCTGAACCGTAGGGTGACACGCATAAGGGTAGATGACGCTTAGTGATTGATCTGAGATTGTAGGAGAAAAGAGAGAGAACTCTGGAATAGTTCCAGGATGGTACTAGAAAGGATTCGGGGATATTCGATGATGATAGGAGGGTCCCGAAAGATGTTTCTGAGTAAGGGGAATTAAATAATACAGTATGTATTTGATATTAGTTAGGTGAATTAATATTAAATATATTTTTTAGTTCAATTTAGGAGCAACCCACCTAAATGGGCCCCTCCCTAAGGGAAAGACCCATGTAGGGGACCCGTCCTAAGGGACAAGGAGGCCGGTCGGACCAAGGTGGCTGGTTGGGCCAAGGGGGTGGGGCGTGTGTGGGCCCCACTAGGGCAGGCGTCCCTTTAGTCCCACCTTGCCCACCTCCTTGTGGTGGCACTCCTCCTCCTATATAAAGAGGGGAGCCCCTCCCCTCAAATCCAATCAATTGGTTTTTGCCTTTCTCTCTTCCTCTCTCTCCCTCACGTGTGGTTCCTAAGTCGAAATGTGCATACGTGGATATGGGTTTCTTCATCATAAGTGAAGGATATATGCCCTAGAGGCAAATAATAAAGGGTGTTTATTATCATATGTCATTAGTTCACATTAGTTTTATACCGTGATATAACTGTATCAAGCAGAAATATTGATACATGTGTGGTATGTAAACAAACCAGAGTCCCTAATAGCCTCTATTTAACTAGTTTATTGGGCAACTGATGATCAAGGTTTCCTGATCATGGTGCAATTATGCCAATTGACAATAAATTCCTATCATTAGTAAATGATGTGATGGACATTACCAACATAAGTATTGTGATACAATAAAGTCACAAAGTTCATCATTGCAATAATTAGAAATTTAGTATCCTAATCCTTAGACCGTGATATCATATTTAATCACTATCATCTGAGGTTGCTTAGATTTAGATCAACTATCACACTGTAATAGGGTGATCATAAAAGTGTATATTGGGTATCTAGAGGGATATGCTGAGGCGTACGCATCGAGATCGGAATTTGGTCTCCTACGTGATGGGAAGATACAATGGGCCCACTCAATGATATTGCATCCATAATGTTACGCAACATGTGACTTGGTCATTGATATGGTATGACTTATCAGGTTCTCAAGATTGGTATACCTAGTATGTATCTAAACTAAGGCCCATAAGGCCCACCTGAAACAAAGAGTCCTGGGAGCACACGAAGCTCGGGAACTAGGCATCATGATTGTCAACACCCGAATTTTTAATCCCAGATGCCCGTTGTGCCATACCTCGCAATCCCAGGATTACCATTTTTGCGAGACATAACGGATTGGATATCACAGTACATCATCCATTACAAACCATACATAAGGTCTTACACAAATAAGGATCTCATGATCCAGTCTGAATACAACAAGCAGCGGAAATAAAAGATAAGCGTAGCGGTGGGGTCCATCTTCAGGGGCACAGGCAATGCTGACGAAGGCAGATAGCCCTAGTTATCATAGCCGTCCTGTTGTCCATCATCTTGATAGTCTCCTTCATAGTCTGGCCACGAGAAGAGCCAGGGACAAAAGCCATGAGTACTCTTTAAGTACTCGCAAACTACCACTAACAAGTAGTATAGTGCTAAGTTAAATGCTAAACTCTATGTTTAACTATAAGGTTAAGTTTGAAACCTAAGCTGAGTTCTGAAGCAAAAAAAGATAAAATAAAGTTCTAGAATCACTTAAGTTGGGAAGCTAGTATCATAAACACAACCCTGTTGTGGTCAAATCAAGATTCATCATTCATTTCATAAGTTGTTTTGAAAACATCTGACAACGAAACAGTATGGCTATTCCAACTGTCTTTAACCATGGACGCGGCTATTCGAATAGTTTGACACTCTGCAGAGGTGGTACACTTTCACCACAAGATTCGATACATCTGTCAGGGACAACTCTGAATCATCATACTTAGTATGCAGATAATCAAACATAACCTTTCCTTTACACACCCTAGTATAAGCACCTCTCCTATGAGCATGGCCTCCCAACCATGACCATCAGTCATCTTGGGCACTGCATAGGTGGACATCATTGAGAGGTAGCCTCAGCTCAAACCTCTCCCGCGAGGGAACTAATACTAATGCACATAAATTTCCAGCTAAGCCTTTCCCAATTCAGGTAGTGTGGTTGTACGGTAAATTTGGAATGGTATCGCATCCGAATCCAACCATCAGTTTTATAAAAGGGTGAAGGCTCATGCCTCAACATTTTCATCATCATAAACCATTTGTGTTTCTCAACACATGTCAAAACATCTCAATAGAATGACTCATCATTCCAGGGTTTTCACAATTCATTTTCACCAATTGTCCCCATCTAAAGTGACTCAAGTTTTGATCTACTCTAAACTACTAAGTTAAGAGTGTTCACTAAGGTGGAAAGATGATGGGTTCAACCTCATGCCATAGAATGACATCTAAAGCTTAGCTAAATAGGTCAAGTTTTATACTTTTTATGCTACCTTCAAAACAAGTAAGGGACTTTGTGTAAACTAAAGGAATTAAAGCTGGTAAGGTAATACTTGGGGTAGTAATAGTCAAGGTGGTATGACCAAAGCATGCCTAAGGCATCTTTGCTCATTCATCTCTCTTCATTCTAGCTTGCTAACAATATCTTGCACTTTTAATGGTGGCTTGCAAGTACAACTTGCAAGGGTTAACTTGGATAGTGCTAGCTTGCCTTGGTTGGTGTAGTGGTTGAAGTTTTCTTCTTCTTCCTGGTAGCACTTCTCCTCCTCGTAAGCTTGGTCGGTACTATCTTCTATAAATACATACGGAGTACACAATCACCAAACAATACTTAACTAATCTAATTAGCATTCTAAGACACACATTTGATGATCTATTATCATCACAAGCATCACAAGTTTAATTCACTAGTTTCTTCCTTTTTATTTTAGAAAAGTAATTTCTACTCATTGAAAAATTAACTAAGATTTAATATTCACCACTTAAAATATGGGATCATGTTTACACATGTCATCACCATATATTCTAACATGTGGGAATGAGATTTAAAGGTTGGATCATAATTACTTTGGTTTAAGTTCATTATTTAATGATTTAAAGTGACTAGAAATGCCTATATAGCATTATTTTGGTACTAATCCAAAGTCACTGCATGTAAACCTTAATATTATTACATATTTAGATAGATATGATCAAATGTGATTTTTGAGAGTTGGAATCAACTCAAAACCTGTCTTGGTTGATTTTATAAAAATGTTGGAAGGTGCAAATGCTTCTGTTTTATTATTTTTACTAGGAGAGATCTATAACTCTAATTGAATTAAATCCAATGGCCTTGGATAGATCATTTCAATACCTTTCAGGCAAAATTAGTTTCATGCAATTTGGATTTGTCAAACTCTCTGAATTGATTTTCAAACTCAGAGCCAGAACTAAGTTTAAACTAAATAGGAAAAATCTAATTCAAACTAACAGGGTCGCGCGGGAAACTCTAACGGGCCGGCCCAGTGTCACTCCGTAGCGCGGGGCTCAACTAACAGGTGGGGTCCACCGGTTAGTGGCTCATAACGCGCGAAGCGGTACGGGGCGATGTGGGTCATTAGATTAGACTGAGGATCAACGGCTGTGGCTTGTCGTCGACGACGGACCTGTCTCCAGCGAGCTTGAACCCTAGAGGCTCGGTGGGGGTGCATAGGGGGCGTACCAGGGCTCCAGCAAGGTTGGCGAGGCGGGCAAACGGACTGGTGGTTGACGGCGAGCTCGGGGACGGTCGAGGCAGCTCTGGGGGTGGTCGCAATCAGCGGCGCTCCTTCCTCCTCTGCTGCGGGCTACTCCAACCAAATTCCGAAGAGCAAGTGCTCGTGCTGCTCCGGCTAGAGGTGGGGAACGGTCAGTGAGGTGAGGGGAGTGGAGTGATGTGCTTCAAATGGCTGGGGGTGCCCTCCTTTTATAGGCTCGATGGCGAGACCGAGAGGGATGGGCAGGCGACGGTGGCGACATGGCTATGGGTGGCTAGCGGCATGGCTGAGGGTGGTGATCGATAGGCGGTCTCCTGGTGGTGCTCTAGGAACTCAATGCGGGCATAGGAGGGTGGTATGCGGTCGGGGGCAGCTGGCGCTCTGAGCGGGCGGCTAGCGGCATGGCTGAGGGTGGCGATCGATAGGCGGTCTCCTGGCGGTGCTCTAGGAACCCAATGCGGGCATAGGGGCGGTGGTATGCGGTCGGGGGCAGCTGGTGCTCTGAGCGGCAGAAGCGGCAATGCCCACGGCGAGCGGTGGCTGTGGTGCGTTGGGCGGCAAATGGGCGTGTCCGTCGTGTTCCCTGGGTCGTGGCGGAGGCGGTGGCTGCGGTCAGCGGCGCGGCTTGTGCACGCTGCAAGGTGCGGCGCTCTTCTGCTCGGCATGGCTCATGGCTCCTGGCAGGCTCTCTCGGTGGTCCACTACTGCGCTTGGCTCGGGCAAGAGGCAGGGTGTGAGTGATATCTGGCTCGCAGAGAGGAGGTATGTGGCTCGCTACCTCCTAGACATGGCGAGAGAGAGGGAAGTGGTCTGCTGGGGCGAGTGCATGGTCGGCCGGCGAGGGGTGGGTCGGCATGGCATGGCTTTGCCAGTAGGGGGGTAGGGGATGGGTGCTAATGGCCTGGTTAGACCCTGGGGGACAAAGGGATTAAATGAAGATCATTTGGGGGCAAAAGCCTGTTCAAAACAGTGAGCTAGGATTAGGGTGTAATTCATGCCTGCCAAGTGTTTGATGAAATGGCCGCATGAAATAAACTTTTGAATTTTGAAAAGATTTTTGGTGGGTTTGCTAGGAATAAGCTTGAGACTCTGTGGTTGCTTGGGTTTTGAAAATTGAGCTTGTTTGAGTGGTTTTTGAAATAGAGGGATCTTCCCATATGAATTAGATTCAATTTTAAACTATCATTTAAAATTAGCATTTGACAGATTTTTGTAGATCACAAAGTGGGCCTTGGTACCTCATTATGTGTACTATCAAGGGGTGTAAAGATCCACACATGTTTCTGTTAAGTTTTGAGTACTAGGAATAGCCAAAGTAGGCATGGTAGTTAATTTGGCCAAAATGACCATTCACTTGAATTATTCATTTTGAGTTGTTCTTCTTTGGGAAAAGTTTGGGAAAGATGTAGATGATGTTTATTTCACCTAGAAAACATTTTACAAGCAAAGAATCACAAAACCATGGAAATTCAAATCAAGTCCTAATTTAAATGCACACACACATGAATGCTTTCATTTTTACTTTGGAAAAGTTTTTGTTAACCCTAATTTTGATGATTTGGATCTTGATAAGCTTGGATTAAAGTTTTGGGATGTTACAAACCTTCCCCCCTTAAACAAAATCTCGTCCCGAGATTTACAAAGAAAACTAGGAACTAAAGAAATCTGGGAACTATGTCCTCATGTAATCTTCGCGCTCCCAAGTGGCTTCCTCCTCGGTATGGTTGCTCCACTGAATCTTGAGAAATTTGATACTCCTGGTCCTGGTGGTTCTGTAGGCTTCTTCTAAGATACGGATGGGCACTTCCTGATAGGTCAGGTCATTGTTGATTTCTACGGCTCTGTGATCTATGTTCTTGAAAACTTCAGTCTTCTCGGGCACTTCCAAGCATTTGCGAAGTAACGAGATATGGAACACATTGTGGATGGCTGACATCTATTCAGGCAGTTCCAGCTGATATGATACTTCTCCTCGACGGTTCAGAATCTTGAAAGGTCCGATATATCTGGGGGCTAACTTTCCCTTCAGACTAAAGCGTTGAGTTCCCTTCAATGGTGAAACCTTGAGATATACAAAATCTCCGACATTGAAAGTCAGGTCTCTCCTTCTCTTGTCAGCATAACTCTTCTGTCTGGATTGAGCGGTCTTGAGGTGCTCACGGACTTTGTGAACCTTCTCTTCGGCTTCTCGGAGAATGTTGGGTCCAAAAATCTGACTCTCCCCTACTTACGACCAATTCAAAGGGGTACGACACTTTCTTCCGTATAGGAATTCAAATGGTGCCATCTACAAACTAGCTAGATAGCTGTTGTTATATGAGAATTCTGCGAAAGGCAGGCAGTCTTCCCATTTTGATCTGTATTCCAACACACAAGCTCTAAGCATATCCTCTAGGATCTGGTTGACTCTCTCAGTCTGTCCATCAGTTTGCGGGTGATAAGCGGTACTGAAGTTCAACTTGGTTCCTAATCCTTCCTGAACTTTCTGCCAAAATCTTGAGGTAAACTGGGTTCCTCGATCTGATACGATGGTCTTGGGGGTTCCATGCAGACTGACAATCCTAGCAATATACAGCTCTGCTAGCTTCGCACTCTGGTAGGTAGTCTTGACAGGTATGAAGTGAGCTACCTTGCACAATCTATCAACTATGACCCAGATTGAGTCATTTCCCCTACTGGAAGTAGGCAAACCGGTGATAAAGTCCATTCCGACGGAATCCCATTTCCATTCCGGAATCAGCAATGGTTGCAATAGTCCTGCAGGTCTCTGATGTTCTTCTTTGACTCTTTGACAGATGTCACACTTGGCGATGTAGCTTCCGATTTCTCTCTTCATCTTATGCCACCAAAATTGCTCTTTCAAATCTTGATACATCTTTGTTCCTCCGGGGTGGATAGAATAAAGAGTATCATGAGCTTCCTTCATGATAATTTCCTTTAGCTCCGAATCTGCTGGCACACAGATACGTCCTTTGTACCACAGTACTCCTTCTTCATCTTCAGCGAATCCAGGTACCTTTCCTGTACCAATACGACGTTTGATTCCGTCGATACTTTCATTCCCCTTCTGGGCTTCCTTGATTTGGCTAATCAACATGGGTTGAAGTTCAATGCTAGCTAAGAATCCTTGGCTAACTAATTCAGTCCTGAACTGCTCCAACTCCTCATACAAACTTGGTTGCTTCTCCTTGATCATGGTATTTAGCCTGCCAGGCAATCTGCTAAGAGCATCCGCTACCACATTGGCTTTGCCAGGGTGATAGTGAATGTCAAGGTCATAATCCTTGATTAACTCTATCCATCTCCTTTGCCTCATATTCAGTTCCTTCTGAGTGAAAATATACTTTAAACTCTTATGATCTGAGTAAATCTCACAGTGATTACCCATCAGATAATGACGCCATGTCTTCAATGCTAGAACCACAGCTGCTAGCTCAAGATCATGGGTCGGATAGTTCTGTTCATGCTGCTTTAGTTGTCGAAACAGATACGCGATGACTTTGCCTTCTTGCATCAATACACATCCTAGACCAATCTTGGATGCATCACAATATACATCAAATGGCTTCTTGATGTCTGGCATGATCAAAATTGGGGCTGGTATCAATCTCTTCTTCAGCTCTGAAACCGGCTTCACTTTGTCATCCCATTCAAACTTCTTGTCCTTCTTCAATAATTGGGTCATGGGTCGGGCGATGCTCGAGAATCCTTCTACGAACTTGTGGTAGTATCCCGCTAATCCGAGAAATGCGCGGACTTGGGTTTGAGTGGTTGGGGCTTCCCATTCTTTGACATCTTTGATCTTGGCGGGATCAGCAGATACTCCTCCGACAGACACAATATGTCCTAGGAATCCTACTTCTTTCAGCCAAAACTCACACTTGCTGAACTTGGCATATAACTGATGCTCTCTCAGGGTTTCTAGGATGATTCTCAGATGTTGCTCATGCTCTTCTTCTGACTTGGAGTAGACAAGGATGTCGTTGATAAATACAACTACAAACTTATCTAGAAAATTCATAAAAATCTTATTCATGAGATTCATGAAATAAGCAGGGGCATTGGTTAATCCAAAAGACATAACCGTATACTCATATAAACCATACTGAGTAGTAAAGGCGGTCTTCGGAATATCCGTTGCACGAATCTTAAGTTGATGATAACCAGTCCTAAGATCAATCTTTGAGAATACCTGGGCTCCAGTCAACTGATCAAATAGATCCTCTATCTTTGGCAAGGGGTACTTATTCTTGATGGTGACGTCCTTCAACTTTCTATAATCTGTACACAGACAATTGCCTCCATCTTTCTTGTCAACGAATAACACTAGTGATCTCCATGGCGATGCGCTTGGTTGAATCAAGCCTTTTTCTAACATGGCATCCAACTGCTTCTTCAGTTCCACTAACTCTGAGGGGTCCATGCTATAGGGTCTCTGGGCTATGGGTCCGGTTCCGAGGATTAGCTCGATAATGAACTCAATATCCCTATCCAGGGGCATACCTGGCAATTCATCTGGGAATACGTCGGGGTATTCACAGACTACTCTGTCTTGGTCTATGGTGGGTAGGGCTAGACTCTTGTTGCACTTGAATTGATGGGGTAAGGTTTCAGAGATATGCTCTACTGTTACTCCAGAACTACTGGCCATGGTGGGGGCTTTCTTAGCACAGTCTATCGGTCCTTTATGCCTTGACATCGAGTCCATACCTAGTACTACTTCCAATCCTTTGGTTCCAAGTACGATTAGGTTGGCATAAAAATCTATCCCATGTATTCTGATAGGCACAACTTTGCAAATTTTTCTAGCTTTTGTAGTTGAACCGGGGATTTGAACTATCATGACATGCTTCAGGTTGGTTGGGTGAATCTTACTAGTGCATGCAAATTCTTCGGTGACAAATGAATGCGATGCTCCCGAATCAAACAATACTCTTGCTAAAACTGAGTTAACAGAAAACATACCCAGCACTACATCTGGCGCTTCCTGGGCTTCTTCTGCGTTCATGTGGAAGAGACGACCGTTGCGGTTGTGAGGGTTCCCTGGGGCAAATCTTCTTCCTGGTTGAACACGACGCTGCTGCTGAGCTGGGGCATTCACAGTGGCATTGGCTACAGTCTTCTTGGGACACTCATTGGAGTAGTGACCCTTCACTCCACACTCGAAACAAGTGATCTGGGACTTGTCCTTGGCTGCGACAGGAACAACATTGCTGCCAGTTCTGGGTGCAGTGTTGTTGTTGTTATTGCTCTTGGGAGGGGCACGGGTGAAATTGTTGGCATTGCCGGAGTTGGGATGGTTTCCTCCGGACTTCACATTGCCTCCGCTACGGTTGGGGTAGCTTGGGCGAGACATTGGGGGTCGGTTGTTCCTGGGTGCATATCCTGGTGAGGGGTTGGGACGGGACTTCTGGTGACTACTGGATCCTGATTGCTGCATCATATGACGTTTGTGATTTTCGTTTGCCTGATTAATCTTCCCTTCCATCTGAATGGCAGAGTCGACTAGCTCTTCGAGATCCTGAAAACGGATGTTGACGAGGACAGTCTGCATCTCATCATGCAGTCCGTTCAAGAATCTCTCCTTCGTTTTGGCCTCCGTGTTGATTTCATCAGGTGCATATCTGGCAAGTGACAGGAATCTGTCACAGTATTCTACCACAGTCATTCTTCCTTGCTTCAATTCGTGGAATTCATCTCTCATCCTGTTGACGAGACCTTGCGGCACGTGGGTGCGGCTGAACTTGACTTTGAATGCTTCCCATGTCATCACTTGACCATGGTTCATATTGCGGATGTTATTCCACCAAGCTCTTGCATCTCCCGCCAGATAGTCGGTGGCGAAGAGAACTTTATCACTTTCATCTACTCCTGCAACTTCGAGGTTGTTTTCCATCGTCTGTAACCAGTCGTCAGCATCTAATGGGTTTTCAGATTGGTTGAAGATTGGGGGATTGGTATTCTGAATTTTTTTGAGTTTGGATCCATGGTGATCCTGATTTCCATGCCCTTGGTTGTTGAGAGCCATCTGGGCTATCTGCTGTAGTGTTGCTAAGTTGGCTTGACGTTCCGCCCTGCTTGCTTCACGGTCGACAATGAGATTCTGCAAGATCTGCAGCATTGGGTCTTGCGACGAGTTGCTCCCTCCTTGGTTTCCACAAGTCATCTGAAGATTGAGATAGATATAGGGGTAAGAGGGAAATTCTAAGGTTCATGGTTTTGGTTTCAAAGCTTAAAACTTTGAGTTAGACTTAGGTTTTTCAACTAACTCCATTTCATTCATGCAGACAAACACACGATACAACACACACCACAACAAACAAAGGAAAACAGATGGTTTGAAGAACCATTCTGCAAGCTACGATACAGTGGGACCGGTACATCTCATGCTACGACAGTGCTCTAGTGCATCTACTCATTATTGATGAAGTCAGAGTCCTCATCGTCAGTGTAGAAGTCCACGGCATCTACCTCCAGAAAGTCATCATCATTGCTGAGGTAAGAATCCATGTCTCCCTGGATGTCTTCACCCTCATCTTCTGGTTCCTTGGCGGCAAGCTGAGCTTCCTGCTCCTTGACGGTCTTCTCGAGGTCGGCCACCTTCTTGCAAAGACGGGCGATGGTGTGATCCTTCTTGGCACGCTGGCGGCGAAGAGGTAGCAATCTGACGGCAAAGGTCGAAAAGCTGGGCCTTACAGTCGGCAATGGCACAATTATGGTTGGCTAACTCCCTGGCATTGTCCAGTTCCTGCTGTCTGTCATGCAGCAAGAAGTCAAGATTCTCCACTTGACGCCTCAACTCTGGGTGACTTGGCATCTCCATCGGCATTCCCATTAAGTCACGTCTTGCATAGTGGGCAAAACGGGTTCCTTGGAGCTTGTTGACGCTAAGGGCACATAGACGTGCGAGAGCTTCATGCATTTCCCTAGCTAATCCATCTAGCTAGTTGTTCTCTCTCACGGAGAACTGAATTCTCCTAGAAGTTGGTGCTTCAATGCTTCCTCTAAGATCTACGGTGACTAGCCACTGTAGGTATCCTCCTGGGGGTCCTGGAAGTTGAGCTCCAAGAAACTCCGGATGTGGGCGTCCCAATAACTCCAACAGTGAATCCAGATCCCTCTCGAAGATCAGCTGACCTCCGTTTCCCAACTGGTAAAACTTGCTGAACTGAGTCTCCATCTACAAGAATTAAGGATGAGGAAATTAGTGAAGTGATCAAGTGTGTCAAATTTTAAGTAGTAATGAAAGAATTTTGAGGAACATGAATTTCTGAGAAAGAAAGAATTCCCAAGGATAAGACAGGAGATAGTTTTTCGTAAATACTCACTTTGGTTTTGAAACTAAGTTTTTATACGGACGTCCATTATAACTAGGGTCTCCTATGGTCAGGATGGCTCTGATACCAACTTGTCAACACCCGGATTATTAATCCCAGATGCCCGTTATGCCATACCTCGCAATCCCAAGATTACCATTTTTGCGAGACATAACGGATTGGATATCACAGTACATCATCCATTACAAACCATACATAAGGTCTTACACAAATAAGGATCTCATGATCCAGTCTGAATACAACAAGCAGCGGAAATAAAAGATAAGCGTAGCGGTGGGGTCCATCTTTAGGAGCACGAGCAATCTTGTGAGGCAGATAGTCCTAGTTATCATAGCCGTCCTGTTGGCCATCATCTTGATAGTCTCCTTCATAGTCTGGCCACGAGAAGAGCCAGGGACAAAAGCCATGAGTACTCTTTAAGTACTCGAAAACTACCACTAACAAGTAGTATAGTGCTAAGTTAAATGCTAAACTCTATGTTTAACTATAAGGTTAAGTTTGAAACCTAAGACGAGTTCTGAAGCAAAGAAAGATAAAATAAAGTTCTAGAATCACTTAAGTTGGGAAGCTAGTATCATAAACACAACCCTGTTGTGGTCAAGTCAAGATTCAGCATTCATTTCATAAGTTGTTTTGAAAACATCTGACAACGAAACAGTATGGCCATTCCAACTGTCCTTAACCGTGGACGCGGCTATTCAAATAGTTTGACACTCTGCAGAGGTGGTACACTTTCACCACAAGATTCGATACATCTGTCAGGGATAACCCTGAATCATCATACTTAGTATGCAGATAATCAAACATAACCTTTCCTTTACACACCCTAGTATAAGCACCTCTCCTATGAGCATGGACTCCCAACCATGACCATCAGTCATCTTGGGCACTGCATAGGTGGACATCATTGAGAGGTAGCCTCAGCTCAAACCTCTCCCGTGAGGGAACTAATACTAATGCACATAAATTTCCAGCTAAGCCTTACCCAATACAGGTAGTGTGGTTGTACGGTAAATTTGGAATGGTATCGCATCCGAATCCAACCATCAGTTTTATAAAAGGGTGAAGGCTCATGCCTCAACATTTTCATCATCATAAACCATTTGTGTTTCTCAACACATGTCAAAACATCTCAATAGAATGACTCATCATTCCAGGGTTTTCACAATTCATTTTCACCAATTGTTCCCATCTAAAGTGACTCAAGTTTTGATCTACTCTAAACTACTAAGTTAAGAGTGTTCACTAAGGTGGAAAGATGATGGGTTCAATCTCATGCCATAGAATGACATCTAAAGCTTAGCTAAATAGGTCAAGTTTTATACTTTTTATGCTACCTTCAAAACAAGTAAGGGACTTTGTGTAAACTAAAGGAATTAAAGCTGGTAAGGTAATACTTGGGGTAGTAATAGTCAAGGTGGTGTGACCAAAGCATGCCTAAGGCATCTTTGCTCATTCATCTCTCTTCATTCTAGCTTGCTAACAATAGCTTGCACTTTTAATGGTGGCTTGCAAGTACAACTTGCAAGGGTGAACTTGGATAGTGCTAGCTTGCCTTGGTTGGTGCAGGGGTTGAAGTTTTCTTCTTCTTCTTCTTGGTAGCACTCCTCCTCCTCGTAAGCTTGGTCGGTACTATCTTATATAAATACATACGGAGTACACAATCACCAAACAATACTTAACTAATCTAATTAGCATTCTAAGACACACATTTGATGATCTATTATCATCACAAGCATCACAAGTTTAATTCACTTGTTTCTTCCTTTTTATTTTAGAAAAGTAATTTCTACTCATTGAAAAATTAACTAAGATTTAATATTCACCACTTAAAATATGGGATCATGTTGACACATGTCATCACCATATATTCTAACATGTGGGAATGAGATTTAAAGGTTGGATCATAATTACTTTGGTTTAAGTTCATTATTTAATGATTTAAAGTGACTAGAAATGCCTATATAGCATTATTTTGGTACTACTCCAAAGTCACTGCATGTAAACCTTATTATTACATATTTAGATAGATATGATGAAATGTGATTTTTGAGAGTTGGAATCAACTCAAAACCTATCTTGGTTGATTTTATAAAAATATTGCAAGGTGCAAATGCTTCTGTTTATTATTTTTACTAGGAGAGATCTATAACTCTAATTGAATTAAATCCAATGGGCTTGGATAGATCATTTCAATACCTTTCAGGAAAAATTGGTTTCATGCAATTTGGATTTGTCAAACTCTCTGAATTGATTTTCAAACTCAGAGCTAGAACTAATTTTAAACTAAATAGGAAAAATCTAATTCAAACTAACTGGGTCGCGCGGGAAACTCTAACGGGCTGGCCCAGTGTCACTCCGCGGCGCGAGGCTCAACTGACAGGTGGGGTCCACCGGTCAGCGGCTCATAACGCGCGAAGCGGTACGGGGCAATGTGGGTCGTTAGATTAGACTGAGGATCAAAGGCTATGGCTTGTCGTCGATGACGGACCTGTCGCCGGCGAGCTCGAACCCTAGCGGCTCCGTGGGGGTGCATAGGGGGCGTACCAGGGATCCATCAAGGTCGGCGAGGCGGGCAAATAGACTGGTGGTCGACGGCGAGCTCAGGGACGGTCGAGGCAGCTCCGGGGGTGGTCGGAATCAGCGGCGCTCCTTCCTCCTCTGCTGCGGGCTACTCTGGCCAAATTCTGGCGAGCAAGTGCTCGCGCTGCTCCGGCTAGAGGTGGGGAACGGTCAGTCAGGTGAGGGGAGTGGAGTGGTGTGCTTCAAACGGCTGGTGGTGCCCTCCTTTTATAGGCTCGACGGCGAGACCGAGAGGGATGGGCAGGCGACGGTGGCGACATGGCTACGGGAGGCTAGCGGCATGGCTGAGGGTGGCGATCGATAGGCGGTCTCCTGGCGTTGCTCTAGGAACTCAATACGGGCATAGGGGCGGTGGTATGCGGTCGGGGGTAGCTGGCTCTCTAAGCGGCAGAAGCGGCAATGTCCATGGCGTGCGGTGGCTGTGGTGCGTTGGGCAGCGAACAGGCGTGTCCGTCGTGTTCCCTGGGTCGTGGCAGAGCGGTGGGCACGGGATGAGGTCGAGCGGTGGCTTGTGCATGCATGCCGGCTGCGGCGCTCTGGCGCGTGCTTGGCATGGCTCGGTGGCACTGGGTGTGGGCTCTCCTCGGTGGTCCACTACTGCGCTTGGCTCGGGCAAGAGACAGAGGGTGGCGGTGAGGTCCTGGCTACCTCCTAGACATGGCGAGAGAGAGGGAAGTGGTCTGCTGGGGCGAGTGCATGGTCGGCCGGCGTGGGGTGGCTCGGCATGGCATGGCTTTCCTAGTAGGGGTAGGGGACGGGTGATAATGGCCTGGTTAGACCCTGGGGGACAAAGGGATTAAATGAAGATCATTTGGGGGCAAAACCCTGTTCAAAACAGTGAGCTAGGATTAGGGTGAATTCGTGCCTGCCAAGTGTTTGATGAAATGGCCGCATGAAATAAACTTTTGAATTTTGAAAAGATTTTTGGTGGGTTTGGTAGGAATAAGCTTGAGACTCTATGGTTGCTTGGGTTTTGGAAATTGAGCTTGTTTGAGTGGTTTTTGAAATAGTGGGATCTTCCCATATGAATTAGATTCAATTTTAAACTGTCATTTAAAATTAGCATTTGAAAGATTTTTGCAGATCACAAAGTGGGCCTTGGTACCTCATTATGTGTACTATCAAGGGGTGTAAAGATCCACACATGTTTCTGTTAAGTTTTGAGTACTAGGAATAGCCAAAGTAGGCATGGAAGTTAATTTGGCCAAAATGACCATTCACTTGAATTATTCATTTTGAGTTGTTCTTCTTTCGGAAAAGTTTGGGAAAGATGTAGATGATGTTTATTTCACCTAGAAAACATTTTACAAGCAAAGAATCATAGAACCATGGCAATTCAAATCAAGTCCTAATTTAAATACACACACACATGAATGCTTTCATTTTTACTTTGGAAAAGTTTTTGTTGACCCTAATTTTGATGATTTGGATCTTGATAAGCTTGGATTAAAGTTTTGGGATGTTACAATGATCAAGGCAGAATCCCAAAGCTATAAACTAATAGTCATAGAGTCGTATTCAAATTGCAATCCGACCCTGTATAGGACTCTGGGACCCAACCCCTCATATAAGAGCTGTTAGGAGCCGACGGGGAGACTATCGTTTTCCTATCATAGCAATCCTCCATAAGCTAGATCAAATCTGAAAATCGACGACTTTGTACTCCCCATCAATAAAGATCAGACAAGTAGTAGCAGGGTTTCATCTACACGGGCCTAAACCTGGGTAAATTACCTCCCTTGTTTATCTGATAAGCCAACGAAATCACCGACTCTCTCCTTTTACCCGAAACCCAAGTCCATAACTATGGACATTTCCAAGGTTACGATTCGTCAATTGGCATTGTCTGTGGGAAATCTGAGCGCTAGAGTCATGAATTCGATGGCTCGCTCTTCACTAATCAGCAACTCGACGATCGGGAGTGGTTAGATCCATTCCGGTTCCACCGACATCATTCCACACCCACCTGCCCCTCTCCAGCCTACGACAACCTCGGCGAGGAGACATATCTGATGATCAGAAGCTCCAACTTTCACATCGTATCAGCAGTAACTTTCTGCCATTTGGAACCAATTTATTCGGGTCCATCAGTAGCAATCGTAGATCCCACAACAACACCAGCATCTTCCGTCGGCTCTATCGGAGAGGCAATCTCACCCTAGCAAACATCATGAGCAATCGCGACTACATCGCGGACCGGGAGGATTACTGACGCGTGTAATAATGAGCTCGTTGGGGAACCCCAAGAGGAAGGTATGATGAGCACAATAGTAAGTTTCCTTTAGTTATGAAACCAAGGTTATCGAACCAGTAGGAGCAAGGAAACACCTTCAAGGTGTTGTTGCCAACTTGGAATCCTGCACAACACAACCATAAAACTTTGCCCCCAACTTACAGTGAGGTTGTCAATCTCACCAGTTTTGCTGAAAACAAAGGATTAAACGTATTGTGTGGAAGAAAGTAAAAGCTTGCAGAAAGTAAACAGAAAGCAGTAAAAAGTTGTAGATTGATGGTAAAAGAAAGGACCAGGCTCCATAGTTCACTAGTGGTGGCTCTCCTTTAGATAGATACCATGTTGGGTGAACAAATTACAACGGGGCAATCGACAAACATTGAGAAAGCATACATGAATCTACTAATCATCTTGACTCCTTTGAGATTTGATTGGGAATTACAACATTATACATAGACCGTAATCCAACTGCATCTATGACTAATAATCCACCTTCAGGTTATCATCCGAACCCCTCCAAGTATTAAGTTGCAAGCAGATAATTGCATTACACATTGCGTGTAAAGTAAACAATACGATTGTTCTATGAACAAAGGATTGTTGTTTTCTCCTAGTAGCAACAGCATATCTAGTACCTTAGAGATTTACCACTTCCCAGTTACTAGAGGCATGAACCCACTATCGAGCATAAATACTAACTCTTGGAGTTGCTAGCATCTACTTGGCTAAGATAGCTACTAACAACGGAAAGCATGCAAGATCACAAATAACAAAGACATGATAGAATCAATAATCAATCTGAAATAGCATCTCAATATCCATCGGATCCCCGCAAACACAACATGTAGGATTACAAATAGATGATCTTGATCATGAACGGAGCTCACAAGATCTAAACATGGTAGCAAAAAGGAGAAGAACCAACCATCTAGCTACTACATGGACCCGGAGTCCAAGGATGAACTACTCACGCATCACACTGGAGGCTTGCATGGTGATGAAGAAGGCCTCCAGGGTGAATTATCCCCTCCGGCAGGGTGCCGGGAAGAGCTTCAGATCCCTCCCGATCTAGGGATGGAGATGATGGTGGCTACAGACTCTTTTGTGGAATTTTTGATCGGGTACTTATGGTTTCTCTATCGAAGGTGATATATAGGCGAAAGGGGAGGCCGAGTGGGTGCCCTAGGTGGCTGCACCACCCCTTGGCGCGGGCTAGGCCTGGCCGCACGGCCAGGTGGTGTGGGCGGCCCCTGGCCCCTCTCCGTCTCGTATTCTGGCTCCGTGTCCCCCTCGGTGAAAAACTGACTTTGGCTTTTTTCCCGTCCAATTCCGAGAATATTCATTTTCTGACTTTCCTGGAACCAAAAACAGCAGAAAATAGGCAACTGGCACTGTGGCGTCTTGTTAATAGGTTAGTCCAAGAAAGTGTATAAAGAGTACTCCAAAGTGTGGACAAAACATAAGAAAGTAGATAACCAACAAGCATGGAACATCAAAAATTATGGATACGTTAGCAACGTATCAACATCCCCAAGCTTAACTCCTGCTCATCCTCGAATAGGTAAGTGATAAAAAGAAAGAATAATTTTTGAGGTGACATGCACCATCATAAACTTGATCAAAGTATTTGTAAAACATTGATAGCTGGGATCATAGTACTTCAACATAGCATGAAAGATAAAGTTCTAACAATAAGACATAGCAACTATGTTGTAACATAAAAAGGCACAAACAAAAGATTCATGAATAACAATGCTTTGCAAGACGTTTGTTTGTTTCACATAAAGAAAACATAGCATAGTGGCATTCAGCTTGTCCCTCATAGAGTAGCAAACATAAATGCATAGGACACCTTCAAAGTTCATAAGAGTGACTAGATACAAATAGTTTAAGAACAAGCAATATCAAAATTATCCATCAATCAACAAGTCTTGGGACAATGCGCATAGAACTAAGAATGGCCACTATGCTCTCTCTATAGGTGCATAAAGATAGAAGGTGGAGACTCAATATAATGGTGGAAGTAGGGATTCAAGTTTCATAAAGAGCTTCCAAAAATTATGGTACTTATTATCTTTCAGCTCTCATTGCCCCTATCATAAGGATATTGAAGTGATTAAGGTTAAAGTGAACAAACTATGGAGTATATGCTTGACAAAGTATAAGTTGGAAATCTCATGTCCCTTGAATACGAGGGACGCTCCTCATGTTACTCAAGTTTAGTTACCGGTAAGTTCTTGTCATAGTAAGTACATGTGTATCATAGAGAACCACCAACGGGGTACCCCTTGCCCGATGATATGGAAGAATCCCCATATCAAAATGACAAGGCAAGCAGACAACAAGCATCTCAGCAATCTTCTTATTTACCATGGGAAAATGGTGCTTTTTTCTCTCTTTCCTCTTTTCTCATACCTCTTTTTTTTCTTTTTCTCTTTTTTCTCAATATCTGAAACTTTTTTTATAAGAAGAATGCTTCATAGACATCTCATTATGCTTACGCTGCAGGTTTCCACCATGATGGCATGGATTAGACCGGTGGCCCAGGCGTTTCTCTAACACACATACATAACTCCATGGACTTACAAGCTCCCCTTTCATTTCACACCGATGACATCCATAGACAAAAGAGCATGATATTAACTAGGTACAAAGTACAAGTGCAATGTTGAAAGCGTTCCCCATGACAGCATGGTTCTGCTAATCCCCAACATATAAGTGCAAGCATGTACAACATAGACGACACAATGGTTCAAGTTTTTTAAGGGCAAGAAAAGTAAAGTGTGCCATCAAGTTCATGAGAGCTTTAATCACTAGTTTTCTCATAACAAGTTTAATTTGGAAGGTAGATAAAAACATGAATATACTTGGAATAGCAAATGCTAATAGGTAGGTATGGTGGACTCTTTGGAATAACTTGGTTTTAGGAGTTGGATGCATGAGTGGAACTCATACTTGGTTATGGAGGCTAGCAAAAGACTGGGAGCGACCGACTAAGAGAGCAATGATTGCCATAATCATGCAGAGTGACAAAACATCATTAATAAAAGCATAAAGTGATACTACAAGTCGAAAACTAAAGGATCATAAAGGCTATGGCGACTTGGGATAGTTATAACATGGTGTGAGCATGCGCCTAGTCAACCCAAATAAAGCATCAAAGGAGAATACCACAATACTATGCTTTAATATGCTAAAACAACGCATGATTCTTCAAAGGCACATTAAGAAATATCAATTGTTTATAACATGTCATGCTACAACGAAGGTCACTAAGCATAAAGCCAAAATAATATCAAGCATGGCATGATAAAGCATGGGCCACAGTCAAAAACAAGCTCTATTTACCACTTAAGCATGAACCTTCCTACTCTTTTTCCAATCCAAACCAAACTATTTGAAAACCAATGTATGAAAGAGGGGGTCCAACCAATTTATTCAAGAAAACTAAGAAAACCAAGCAAACGCAAACAAAAAACAAAAAACGAAGACGCTCCAAGAACAACACAACTGTGCATGAAACAATAAAAATGAAGTGTTTGGAAGAAATCTGGGATTTTTATTGATGAAGAAGGGGATGCCTTGGGCATCCCCAAGATTTGACGCTTGTAACTCTTGAATATTTCTTGGGGTGACACGGGGTGGCATCCCCAATATTGAGCTTTAGTCCATTCTTCATCTCATTACATCATTCTCTCCATACACCTGAAAATTTTCCTTCATACAAAACTTCACACAATCTTTATTAGCAACATTAGTGCACTCAAGATAATAAGTATTTGGGTTCAGTTTCAACACCAATAAAACTTACATTAAAACACAAGCTACTTAAGCACTTACCTCAAAAAGCTCAATTCCCCAAAGAGAACTCAAAAAGGAACCAACAAGAAGCAAATGCAAATAATGACAGAAATCTGTCAAAACAGACCAGCAGGTAAAAACAATTTTTTCGAAGACCTTATGTTGATCAAATAGAAAAGTGTTGAACTAACTAAAGTTAGATATCAACCTGGGGAAGAAGCACAAAAATTCATGCCTCAAAACAACGTACATAGATTTTACACGAATTTTTATGGTGAAGTAAAAAAATCTGTTTTGGGACAACAACTTTCCCAATCATTACTTCTCTCTCGTTAGAGGTTACTCTTGGCACAAAAAGCAAATAAAAAGGATAAGGAGAGGTTATTACTGATGCAATAACTTCCAAGACTCATCTAAAACTTTTGGGTTATCTCCCAATAAGTACTTTTCTTTAACGCCTTTAAGTTAGGCATAAGAAGCAAGAAAAAGAATCAAGCGTTTTCAAATGAAGAAGCATTAAGATTAATACCAGAAATATCTTCCACAAGGCAATGTATCTCATCCAAATAAGTTCTAGAGGATCCTCTCTCAACGCTCTTGGGTTCACTATTTTCATCAAACGGGTTTTTGGGAACAATCCAATCAAGATTCTTTTTTATGGCTTCATGCATTGCTACAAGTTTGAAAGGTATTGGTATCTTAATTTCCTCCCCATTAGGTTCGGTTTTGTTCATCTTTTCTCGTGTACCAACAACAACTACACATGAGCCTAGCATATTAAAATGTTCAAAGACTCTTCTAGCTTCCTTGGCAACACCATAGAATTCCTTAAGCAAAGTTTCCAGAATAAAATCTCTCTTTTCGAGGTCCTCAATTTCTTTAAGTTTAAGAAACATTACTTGCATTAAGGGGTTAAGGTTAACAAACCTAGCTTCCAACATGTGAACTAAAGAAGCTGCATGATACATTGCAAATGTATCTATAATTTTTGATGTTCCATGCTTAGTTTTATCCACTTTCTTGTGTTTTGTCCACACTTTGGAGTACTTTTCATATGATTTCTTGGACTAACCTATTAAAAGGATCCACAGTGCCAGCTGCTTGTTTTCTGCTGTTTTTGGTTCCAGGAAAGTTAGAAAATGAATATTCTCAGAATTGGACGGGACAAAAGCCAAAGTGCCTATTTTTCGGAAGTCATCAGATGCCAGAATACGAGACGGAGAGGGGCCAGGGGGCCACCACACCACCTGGCCACGGGCCCAGCCTGGCCTGCACCAGGGGCTGGTCTGGCCGCCTCCGACACCCCCTCAGCCTCTCCTTCTGCCTATAAGATGCCCTCAGGACGGAAACCCTAAGGGCCCGATCAAAAATCCACGAAAGAGTCTGTAGCCGCCGTCATCTCCATCCCTAGATCAGGAGGGATCTGAAGCTCTTCCCGGCACCCTGCCGGAGAGGGGAATTCACCCTGGAGGCCTTCTTCATCACCATGCAAGCCTCCGGTGTGATGCGTGAGCAGTTCATCCTTGGACTATGTATCTATAATTTGATGTTCCATGCTTGGTTTTATCCACTTTCTTGTGTTTTGTCCACACTTTGGAGTACTTTTCATATAATTTCTTGGACTAACCTATTAACAAGAGCCACGATGCCTGCCTGCTTTCTGCTATTTTTGGTTCCAGGAAAGTCGAAAATGAATATTCTCGAAATTGACGGGACAAAAGCCAAAGTGCCTATTTTTCCTAAGTCACCAAATGCTGAATCACGAGATGAGAGGGGCGGGGCCACCACACCACTGGCCGAGCGGCCCAGCTGCCCGCCGGGGTGGTCCGCCCGGCACCCTCGGCCTCTCCTTCCGCCTATAAGATGCCCTCGGGATGGAAACCCTAAGGGCCCAATCAAAAATCCACGAAAGAGTCTGTAGCCGCCGTCATCTCCATCCCTAGATCGGGAGGGATCTAAAGCTCTTCCTGGCACCCTGCCGGAGAGGGGAATTCACCCTGGAGGCCTTCTTCATCACCATGCAAGCCTCCGGTGTGATGCGTGCATAGTTCATCCTTGGACTACGGATCCATGTAGTAGCTAGATGGCTGGTTCTCCTCCTTTGTGCTTTCATGTCTAGATCTTGTGAGCTCCGTTCATGATCAAGATCACCTATTTGTAATTCTGCATGTTGTGTTTGCAGGGATCCGATGGATATTGAGATGCTATTTTAGATTGATTATTCATTCTATCATGTCTTTGTGATTTGTGATCTTGCATGCTTTCCGTTGTTAGTAGCTATCTTGGCCAAGTAGATGCTAGCAACTCCAAGAGTTAGTATTTATGCTCGATAGTGGGTTCATGCCTCTGGTAATCTGGGGAAGTGACAGAAATCTCTAAGGTACTAGATGTTCTATTGCTACTAGGGAGAAAACAACAATCCTTTGTTCATAGAACAATCGTATTGTTTACTTTACACGCAGTTCGTAAAGCAATAATCTGTTGCTTGCAACTTAATACTGGAGGGGGTACAGATGATAACCTGAAGGTGGATTATTAGTCATAGATGCAATTGGATGGCGGTCTATGTATAATGTTGTAATGCCCAATCAAGTTCCAAAGGAGTCAAGATGATTAGTATATGCATGTATTGCTTTCTCGATGTTTGTCAATTGCCCCGCTGTAATTTGTTCACCTAGCATGTTATCTATCTTAAGGAGAGTCGCCTCTAGTGAACTATGGATCCCGGTCCTTTTCTTTACATACAATCTACAAACTGTTTACTTCCTTGTGTTTACTTTCTGCAAACTTTTACTTCTTTCCATTTGATACGTTTAATCCTTTGTTTTTAGCAAAACACGGTCAGATTGACAACCTCATCGCAAGTTGGGGACAGAGTTCTGTGGTTGTGTTGTGCAGGTCTCCACGTTGCTACTAGCACCGGTAGTGCGCCCTGCCAAGGCTCAGCTAGCAACAACTTTGGGGTGTTTCCTTGCTCCTACTGGTTCGATTAAACCTTGGTTTCATAACTGAGGGAAACTTGCTGCTGTGCTCATCATACCTTCCTCTTGGGGTTCCCAACGAGCTCTACATCAACACCGCAACAACATTTTTCTGGCGTCGTACACTGAGCCATCAAGCATTTTTCTGGCGCCGTTGCCGGGGAGTCAAGGACATCTTTACAAGGGAGTCCCTCATAACCAATCTCTTTACTTTGTTATTTTTGTTTTTCTTAGTTTCTTTTTGCTTTGTTTGATTGTTTTGTTATCAAAAGCACAAAAAAATTAGTTTTACTAGTTTGCTTTCTTATTAAAAAACCCAAAAAAATGACCTCTCTTGAAAACACTAAGTTGTGTGACTTCACTAGCACCAACAATAATGATTTTATGAGCACACCTATTGCTCCACCTGTGCCTGAAGATACTTTCTTTGAGATAAAACCTGCTTTACTCAATCTTGTTATGAGAGAACAATTTTCTGGTATTGGTAATGAAGATGCTGCTGCCCATCTAAATAACTCTGTTGAACTTTGTGAGATGCAAAAGCATAGGGATGTAGATGGTGATATTATTAAGCTGAAATTGTTTCCTTTCTCTTTGAGAGGAAAAGCTAAAGAATGGTTGAATTCCTTAACTAGGAATAGTATTGATTCTTAGACTAAGTGCAAAGATGCTTTCATTGGAAAATACTATCCTCCTGCTAAGATTATATCTATGAGAAGTGAAATAATGAAGTTTAAACAATCTGATAATGAGCATGTTGCTCAAGCTTGGGAAAGAATGAAATCTTTGGTAAAGAATTGTCCCACTCATGGACTGACTACTTGGATGATCATCCAAACTTTCTATGCAGGATTGAACTATTCTTCAAGGAACCGATTGGATTCTGCTGCTGGAGGTACCTTTATGACCATCACTTTGGGTGCTACAACAAAACTTCTGGACAATATGATGTATAATTATTCTCAATGGCATACTGAGAGAGCTCCACAAGGTAACAAGGTAAATTCTGTTGAGGAAACCTCCTCTTTGAGTGATAGGATTGATGTTATTATGTCTATGCTTGTTAATGGGAAAGCCCATATTGATCCAAATAATGTTCCTTTAGCCTCTTTGGTTTCTCAAGAAGAGCAAGTTGATGTGAACTTCATAAGAAATAATAATTTTGGCAACAATGCTTATGGTAATAACAATTATAGGCCCTACACTTCTAATAATACTTATGGTTATAATGGTAAACCTGGATTACCTAGTGAAGGAAGAATTTTAGAAGTTGAAAGAGCTACTAAGAACTTCATGCAAATGCAATATGAGCAAAATCAACTATTTACTAAAACTATGGAGGAACAATCTATCATTTTGAAGAACATTAGCCATCAACTTGAGAGTTTAAATAGGGAAATTCCTAGTTTACAGCTGAAACTTTCTAATGCTGAAAGAAATATATCATCTTTGTCTGAAACCCAATCCTCTTTTATTAATAAAATGGCTGCTAAACCTGAAACTAATGATAATCCCTTTGCATCTACTAATGCCATACAAGTAAGAATTGATGAAAATGTTAGACTATTAGCTGAATTACATGCTAAGTGGGAAAGAGAAGATGAAATTGCTAGAAACATTAGTGTTTGTACTATTACCACCACTAGTGTTGAGGCTAGTAATAGTTCTACTACTTTAGATGATAAATTTGATTTTGATGTTGATGGTTGCAATATCTCTGAAGTTATTAAGTTCCTACAAAAGCTTGCTAAAAGTCCTAATGCTAGTGCTATGAACATGGCCTATACAAAACACATTACTGATGCTCTCATAAATATTAAAGAAGAAAAGATGAAACAAAAAGCTTCTATTCCTATAAAACAAGAAGATGGTTGGGAACCCATCATTAATATGAAAGTGAATGACTTTGATTTCAAAGCTTTATGTGATCTTGATAGTAGTGTTTCTATTATGCCTAGAAGGATTTATGATATGCTTGATTTGCCTCCACTTGAAGATTGTTATTTGAATGTCCCACTTGATGATAATGCTAGAAAGAAACTCATGGGGAGTCTTAATGATGTTATTATTATGGTTAACAATGCCTATGTCCCTGTTGATTTCTATGTTTTGGATGTTGAATACAATGCTTCTTGTCCTATTACTTTGGGAAGACCTTTTCTTAGAACTGTTAGTGCCATTATTGATATGAAAGAAGGCACCATTAAATATCAACTCCCACTTAATAAAGGTATAGAACACTTCCCTAAGAAGAGAGAGAAGATTTCTTTTGCTTCTCCTATGAAAACAAAATTTGGTCTTAATGCTTCTTCATTTGAGAACACTTGATTCTTTCTTGCTTCTTATGCCTAACTTAAAGGCGTTAAAGAAATATACTTATTGGGAGATAACCCAAAAGTTTTAGATGAGTCTTGGAAGTTATTACTTCAGTAATAACTGCTCCTTATCCTTTTTATTTGGTTTTTGTGCCAAGAGTAACCTCTAAGGAGAGAGAAGTAATGATTGGGAAAGTTGCTGTCCCAAAACAGATTTCTGTGCTTCACCGTAAAAATTCGTGTAAAATCTCTGAACGTATTTTTGAGGATTGAATTTTTGTGATTATTCCCCAGGTTGTTATATAACTTTAGTTAGTTCAACACTTTTTTGTTTGAGCAACATAAGGTCTTCTAAAAAATTCGTCTTTACCTGCTGGTCTGTTTTGACAGATTTCTACCATTTTCTGCATTTGCTTCTTGTTGGTTCCTTTTTGAGTTCTTTTGGGGAATTGAGATTTTTGAGGGAAGTGCTACAGTAGCTAGTGTTCTAATGGAAGTTTATTTGGTGTTAGAACTGAACCTTAATACTTATTATCTTGAGTGCACTAATGTTGCTAATAAAGATTGTGTGAAGTTTTGTATGAAGGAAAAATTTCAGGTGTATGGAAGGGATGAGTAATGAGATGAAAGACGGACTAAAGCTCAAGCTTGGGGATGCCACACGTGTCACCCCAAGAAATATCCAAGAAGTACAAGTGTCAAAGCTTGGGGATGCCCAAGACATACCCTCTTCATCAATAAAAATCCCAGGTTTCTTCCAAACGTTTCATTTTTTTGTTTCATGCACAGTTGTGTTGTTCTTGGAGCTTCTTCTTTTTCGTTTTCGTTTTGGTTTTTCGTTTGCTTTTTTTTGCTTAGTTTTCTGAATAAATTGGTTGGACCCCCTCTTTCATACATTAGTTTGCAAATAGTTTGGTTTGGTTTGGAAAAGAGTAGGAAAGTTCATGCTTATGTGGTAAAAAGAGCTCGTTTTTTACTATGGCCCATGCTTTGTCATGCCATGCTTGATATCGTTTTTGCTTTATGCTTAGTATTTTTTGTTGTACCATGACTTGTTATAAACAATTGAGATTGCTTAATGTGCCTTGGATGAATTATGCGTTGTTTTAGCATATTAAAGCATAGTATAGTGGTATTCTCCTTTGATGCTTTATTTGGGTTAACCTGGCACATGCTCACACCATGTTATGACTATATCAAGTCACCATAGCCTTTATGATCCTTTAGTTTTCAACTTGTAGTATCACTTTATGCTTTTATCAATGATGTTTTGTCACTCTGCATGATTATGGCCATTATTGCTCTCTTGGTTTGTCGCTCTCAGTCTTTTGCTAGCCTCCACAACAAAGTATGAGTTCCACTCATGCATCCAACTCCCTAAACCAAGTTATTCCAAAGAGTCCACCATACCTACCTACTAGCTTATGCTATTCCAAGTATATTCATGCTTTTGTTTACTTTCCAAATTAAACTTGTTATGAGAAAACTATTGATTAAAGCTCTCACGAACTTGATGGCACACTTTACTTTTCTTGCCCTTAATAAACTTGAACCATTGTGTCGTCTATGTTGTATATGCTTGCACTTATTTGTTGGGAATTACCAGAACCATGCTTTCATGGGGAACGCTTTCAACATTGCACTTGGTACTTGTACCTAGTTGATATCATGCTCTTTTGTATATGGATGTCGTCGGTGTGAAATGAAAGGGGAGCTTGTAAGTCCATGGAGTTATGTATATGTGTTAGAGAAACGCTGGGCATTGGTCTAATCCATGCTGACATGGTGGAAACCTGCAGCGTAACCATAATGAGTTGTCTATGAAGCATTCTTCTTATAAAAAAAAGAGTCCTATATTGAGAAAAAAGAGAAAAAGAAAAAAAAAGATTATGAAATAAGGAAAGAGAGAAAAAAGCACCATATTCCCATGGTAAATAAGAAGATTGTTGAGATGCTCGTTGTCTGCTTGCCTTGTCATTTTGATATGGGGATTCTTCCGTATCATCGGGCAAGGGGTACCCCATTGGCGGTTCTCTATGATACACATGTACTTACGATGACAAGAACTTAACGGTGACTAAACTTGAGTAGCATGAGGAGCGGCCCTCGTATACAAGGGACATGAGATTTCTGACTTATACTTCGTCAAGCATGTACACCATAGTTTGTTCACTTTAACCTTAATCACTTCAAGATGCTTATGATAGGGGCAATGAGAGCTGAAAGCTATAAGTACCATAATTTTTGGAAGCTCTTTATGAGACTTGAATCCCTGCTTCCTTCTATGAAGGCCTTTCATCCACCATTATATTGAGTCTCCACCTTCTACCTTTATGCACCTACTTTGAGAGCGTAGTGGCCATTCTTAGTTCTATGTGCATTGTCCCAAGACTAGTTGATTGATGCGTAACTTGATATTGCTTGTTTTAGACTATTTATATCTAGTCACTCTTATGAACTTTGAAGGTGTCCTATGCATTTATATTTGCTACTCTATTGAGGGACAAGCTGAATGCGATTATGCTATGTTTTCTTTATGTGAAACAAATAAACGTCTTGCAAAGCATTGTTATTCATGAATCTTTTGTTTGTGCGTTTTCATGTTGCATCATAGTTTCTTTGTCTTATTGCTAGAACTTTGTCTTTCATGTTATGATTGAAGTACTATGATCCCAGCTTTGAATGTTTTACAAATACTTTGATCAAGTCTTTGATGGTGCATGTCACCTCAAAAATTATTCTTTCTTCTTATCACTTACCTACTCGAGGACGAGCAGGAGTTAAGCTTGGGGATGTTGATACATTGCAAATGTATCTATAATTTTTGTTGTTCCATGCTTGGTTTTATCCACTTTCTTGTGCTTTATCCACACTTTGGAGTACTTTTCATATGATTTCTTGGACTAACCTATTAACAAGAACCACAGTGCCAGCTGCCTGTTTTCTACTGTTTTTGGTTCCAGGAAAGTCAAAAAATGAATATTCTTGGAATTGGACAGGACAAAAGCCAAAGTGCCTATTTTTCCAGAAGTCATCAGATGCCAGAATACGAGATGGAGAGGGGCCAGGGGGCACCACACCACCAAGCTGGCCTAGCTGGCCCGTGCAGTGGTCTGGCGCCTCAAGCACCTCGGCCTCTCCTTCCGCCTATAAGATGCCCTCAGGACAGAAACCCTAAGGGCCTGATCAAAAATCCACGAAAGAGTCTATAGCCGCCGTCATCTCCATCCCTAGTTCGGGAGAGATCTAAAGCTCTTCCCAAGACCTATGGGAGAGGGAATTCACCACGAGGCCTTCTTCATCACCATGCAAGCCTCCTGTGTGATGCGTGAGTAGTTCATCCTTGGACTACGGATCCATGTAGTAGCTAGATGGCTGGTTCTCCTCCTTTGTGCTTTCATGTCTAGATCTTGTGAGCTCCGCTCATGATCAAGATCATCTATTTGTAATTCTGCATGTTGTGTTTGCGGGGATCCGATGGATATTGAGATGCTATTTCAGATTGATTATTGATTCTATCATGTCTTTGTGATTTGTGATCTTGCATGCTTTCCGTTGTTAGTAGCTATCTTGGCCAAGTAGATGCTAGCAACTCCAAGAGTTAGTATTTATGCTCGATAGTGGGTTCATGCCTCTGGTAATCTGGGGAAGTGACATAAATCTCTAAGGTACTAGATGTGTTTTTGCTACTAGGGAGAAAACAACAATCCTTTGTTCATAGAACAATCTTATTGTTTACTTTACACGCAGTTCATAAAGTAATAATCTGTTTCTTGCAACTTAATACTAGAGGGGGTTCGGATGATAACCTGAAGGTGGATTATTAGTTATAGATGTAGTTGGATGGCGGTCTATGTATAATGTTGTAATGCCCAATTAGGTTCCAAAGGAGTCAAGATGATTAGTATATGCATGTATTGCTTTCTCGATGTTTGTCAATTGCCCCACTGTAATTTGTTCACCCAGCATGTTATCTATCTTAAGGAGAGCCACCTCTAGTGAACTATGGATCCCGGTCCTTTTCTTTACATACAATCTATAAACTGTTTACTTCTTTGTGTTTACTTTCTGCAAACTTTTACTTCTTTCCATTCAATATGTTTAATACTTTGTTTTCAGCAAAACACGGTGAGATTGACAACCTCATCGCCAGATGGGGACAGAGTTCTGTGGTTGTGTTGTGCAGTTCTCCACGTTGCTACTAGCACCGGTAGTGCGCCCTGCCAAGGCTCAGCTAGCAACACCTTTGGGGTGTTTCCTTGCTCCTACTGGTTCGATTAAACCTTGGTTTCATAACAGAGGGAAACTTGCTGATGTGCTCATCATACCTTGCTCTTGGGGTTCCCAACGAGCTCTACATCAACACTGCACCAGCATTTTTCTGGCGCCGTACACTGAGCCATCACTGCAGCAATTTCATAGTTTGGAGCAAGTTCTGCAAGGGATCTATCCTCAATATCCTCATGCTTACTAACATGATTAAAGAATTCTTCAATATTATCTTTTCCAATTATAGAGCCACTCCTGATTAAAAGGTCTTTCAGGGTGAATTTAGGTATCAACATGGTGAGCTAAGAGGTAACAACTATAGAAAGGCTAAATTTTTTGTGTTTTTAATTAAGAAAGCAAACTAGTAAAACTAATTTTTTGTATGCTTTTGATAAAGAAACAAGCAAATAAAGCAAAAATAAACTAAGCAAAACAAAAACAACAAAGTAAAGAGATTGGTTATGAGGGACTCCCCTTGTGAAGATGTCCTTGACTCCCCGGCGACGGCGCCAGAAAAATACTTGCTGACTCGTGTAATAACGAGCTCGTTGGGGAACCACAAGAGGAAGGTATGATGAGCACAACAGTAAGTTTCCCTCAGCTATGAAACCAAGGTTATCGAACCAGTAGGAGAAAGGAAACACCTCCAAGGTGTTGTTGCCAACTTGGAATCCTACACAACACAACCACGGAACTTTGCCCCCAACTTACAGTGAGGTTGTCGATCTCACCGGTTTTGCTGAAAACAAAGGATTAAACGTATTGTGTGGAAGAAAGTAAAAGCTTGCAGAAAGTAAAGCGATAACAGTTGTAGATTGATGGTAAAAGAAAGGACCGGGGACCATAGTTCACTAGTGGTGGCTCTCCTTAAGATAGATAACATGTTGGGTGAACAAATTATAGCGGCGAAATCGACAAACATCGAGAAAGCAATACATGCATATACTAATCATCTTGACTCCTTTGGAACCTGATTGGGCATTACAACATTATACATAGACCGCCATCCAACTGCATCTATAACTAATAATCCACCTTCAGGTTATCATCCGAACCCCCTCCAGTATTAAGTTGCAAGCAACAGATTATTGCTTTACGAACTGCGTGTAAAGTAAACAATAATATTGTTCTATGAACAAAGGATTGTTGTTTTCTCCCTAGTAGCAACAACACATCTAGTACCTTAGAGATTTATGTCACTTCCCTAGATTACCAGAGGCATGAACCCACTATCGAGCATAAATACTAACTCTTGTAGTTGCTAGCATCTACTTGGCCAAGATAGCTACTAACAACGGAAAGCATGCAAGATCACAAATCACAAAGACATGATAGAATCAATAATCAATCTGAAATAGCATCTCAATATCCATCGGATCCCCGCAAACACAACATGCAGAATTACAAATAGATGATCTTGATCATGAACGGAGCTCACAAGATCTAGACATGAAATCACAAAGGAGGAGAACCAGCCATCTAGCTACTACATGGATCCGTAGTCCAAGGATGAACTACTCACGCATCACACAGGAGGCTTGCATGGTGATGAAGAAGGCCTCTAGGGTGAATTCCCCTCTCCGGCAGGGTGCCGGGAAGAGCTCAGATCCCTCCCAATCTAGGGATGGAGATGACGGCAGCTACAGACTCTTTCGTGGAATTTTTGATCGGGTACTTAGGGTTTCTGTATCGGAGGCGATATATAGGCGAAAGGGAGGCCGAGGGGGTGCCCTAGGTGACCGCACCACCCCCTGGCGTGGGCCAGGCCTAGCCGTGCGGCCAGGTGGTGTGGGCGGTCCCTGGCCCCTCTTCGTCTCATATTCTGGCTCTGTGTCCCCCTCGGTGAAAAACTGACTTTGGTTTTTGTCCCGTCCAATTCCGAGAATATTCATTTTCTGACTTTCCTGGAACCAAAAACAACAGAAAATAGGCAACTAGCACTGTGGCATTCTGTTAATAGGTTAGTCCAAGAAAGTGTATAAAAAGTACTCCAAAGTGTGGACAAAACATAAGAAAGTAGATAAAAACCAAGCATGGAACATCAAAAATTATGGATACATTAGCAACGTATCAAGGATCCCACTGATCTAAGTGACAGTGTCTCTCTCAGTTCTGATAATGAGCTAACATCGGCTTCAGCACTCCGCACCGTGGACCTGATGATCATCATCAATCGCGTACTCGACAACGAGATCAAGTCCGGAATCAAGAAAGTCGACCCGTACCTAGAAACAAACTCATTGGATTTGACTTGTCTTCAAGACGGTGTCTCCTACTCTTCTGATAGCTGCAACATCATCCCATACATAACGCGCCACCAGGTGTGTGTGATCGTAGGAGCCACAGTGACAGACGGATTAACTTCGGAACCACACGCTCCAACGGCAACCCCATCATCAACACCGATGACTTCTCCATGGAGGATGACATGGAGGCCCGTAGAACTGGGTCGGAGACACCCGTCTAAAACCGTGTTGTTTAGGCACACGAGAGGGATGGTGCAAACAATGGGAACCGATTAACTGTTTGGATCTCTACTGAATCCCGAGAGAAAGCAAGGAACTCCATCAGGGGTCTTGTACCTATGATAGCAGATGCCACGTGCGAAGAACTCATGGCCTACCAGTACCTGCTCCATCACCAGAGGCGACAACTGATGAATATGCGGAGACAACTGGATGAGTGAAAAAGTCTAGCTGATGAATCAAGTCTTTGATGGGCATAGTTAAGTTCCACCAGCAATTCTGCAAGCATCATAGGAGGAGCGCTGCCCAGGAGGGGTGGCTCGAGACTGCATAACATCCTCGAAATCAAAAGGCATGAGGTAACCCAATATCTGGATCTATCTTTCATGTTAGTGGATTCCGCAGGTAACATAAAGGCCAAGACACCTCATGCCGCCATCGTCACGACCCAAACATACCTACTCTCTACTCAACCTGTAGACGACCATCTGTAGGAAGCCATCCATCGCTCCGCCCTCATGGGCCTCAGCATGGTCGAGGTATCACTTGTGCAAGGAGATAAAGAGGTTGCCCCACAATACGATAGATCACCACACCGTCGCAGAATCCCTCGACAGGTGGTTGAAACCCGAAGGTCCAGCTCACCACACCACGTGTGTTTTAACCAAATTTCGCGCAGCCAAGATGCCAGGAGCAACATCATGCAATGTAGAGTCGACAAATCTCGGGACGAGTGCAATAGCCAAAGGTACTCAGATGGTAAGGATGAGGATGCCCATGAACCTTGTGGTGCAAGTTGCTTTACCCGTCGGGTTTGCAAAACAGAAGTACCCAATAACTTCAAGCTACCCCATGGCCGAAAAAAATATGATGGGCTCCAAGAGCCAGAGGCATGGTTGGGGGACTACCTGCAAACTATCAAACTCCAAGGTGGCTCAAGGCCACCGCTATGCAAAGTCTACAATTGCACCTCAGTGGCTGAAGAAGATACCCGAAGAATCCATTAGCAGCTGGAGTGATCTGGACGAAAAGTTCATCCGAAACTTCAGGTCCACCTTCAAGTGACCCGCATCCACTGAAGAATTACAGGCTTGTGTGCAGAGATCCAGGGAGACGCTACGCCCATACATACAACGTTGGAACATCATCAAAAATACAACCAAGAACATCTCTGGTGAGATGGAAATTGATGCTTTCAACAATGGCCTACACCGAACATAGTTTATTGAAGAGCTGGGCTGCACCAAGCCAAAAACAATTTCACACCTCATGGACATCGCAAATCGCTGGGCGGACAACAAGGACGCAGTAAAAAACAAGCAAGGCTGCTCACCCGAAGAGGACCATGAAATACGCAACAGTGACACTAGGGGGAGGCATAAGCACAATTACCACGATTATGGGAGACCCAATCAAGTCGCAGTCTGCTTCACCAATGAGAACGACCGTAGGAGCGAGTACCACAATAGCGGGTACCGCAACAATAGAGATGAAGCCACAAACACCAGGAAAATACAACAGTACCGGCCAAGGCCACCTCGAATGCCCATCTATCGCCCATGCAGATGCTCGATAGACCATCCCACATGCACTACTACATTGATTCAGAAGGGAGGAAATGGTCGAGTCACCTCATGAAGAACTTCCACACCTTTTTGGTACTCTAGGGAGCCTACAATAGCAAGGTAGCTGAAGCAACGAACCAAGGGTACAATGTCGCACCCGGAACTCTGGCAATCAACGCACAACCACCATCGCTAGGGCCACCTCTGGTAGTCATGGTAATTCAGCAGCAACCCACGACAAACATGGCCCAAAACTATGAGTACTTGCGGCCTATGGGAGCAATGCACAAGATTTATAAAGGACACACGTCCAGCAGGACCTAGAAGTTAATCACCCGACAAGTCAATCTGGTGATTAGGGCACCACCCCAACACCCAAGTACCTTAACTAATCCGAACAAGAGATCACCTTCAGCGGAGCTAATCACCCCTACAGGTCTCGCGGCCAGGCCATTCCGCACTGATAGTTGAGGCTCAGATCGGTGGGTTCGACATGAGCAAGGTTTTCATGGACGCAAGAAGCAGCATCAACCTCATCTATGCCAAAACTCTATGCGCAATGATCTACTCCCTGACCTACCTAGTGCCAACAGGTACCTCCTTCCACAGCATAGTCCTGGGAAAAGCAGAAGTCCCTTAGGAAAGATCATACTCGATGTTGTCTTCGGGTCAAAGGAGAACTGCAGGCGTGAGAAAATCGAGTTTGGGGTTATGGACTGGACATCATAGTACCACGCAATCCTTAAGCGACCCACATTTGTGTGGTTCATGGCGGTGCTGCACTACACATACCTCATGATGAATATGCCAACACCTAATGGAATCATAACTGTAAGGGGAAGTTTTGTTCGTTCGGACAACTATGACCGGGAGTTCAACAAAATCTCTGATTCCTTCGGAATTGAAACAGAGTTTGCCCAGCTCAAGATCTCCATTGATCACAACGTACTACCTTAAGCAACAAGGTCCATACCCAGCCAATCCTTCAACTCCACAAAGGATACACGAGAGGTCCAAGTTCACCCTACCAACCCTAAGAAAACAACATTTGTGGCTTCCAACCTTAGTCCCTCATAGGAAAGCGTGCTTGTCGAGTTCCTCCGTGAGTGATGGGAAATCTTTGTAGGGTGTCCAATAGACATGTCAGGAATTCCCGGGGAACTCGCCGAGCCTGCACCCAATATATACCCCAACGCCAAGCCAGTCAAGCAATCCTTATGCTGCTTCGTGGAGCCAAAGTGCAAGGCCGTTGGTAAAGAGATTCATCGGCTCCTCGACGCCAAGTTCATCCAAGAAAGCAAGAAGGCAACCTAGCTAGCTAATCTAGTGTGTGTCCCGAAAAAAAATCACTACAACACGGAGCTCGGGACCTAGCGCTTATAGATGCCGAGGCACAACCCTGGTTGCTGCGCTCACGCTAGCGCGACAAAAAAATCCACATGGGATAACTACGTCGAGGATTGTGCAACAACGGCAAATTTTTTGCTCGGCACGACGTGAGCCGCTGAGCTAGCGCTTCCACGGCAGAAAAGCATTTACACCACGACGCATGTAGGGAGGCACTTCCTAGTTTCCATGGCAGTTGTGCGTGACTGTCACAATTCGGTGCCATCCTATATACCCGTGCACGACATAATTTTTAGTGCACCCGATGATGCTTCTAGGCGCAGCAATTTAGTCAGCTGTTTCTATATTTAGGGCTACATTAGCTTAATTAATAGAAATTATAGATAATCATAATAAGCATCACACATGATGCTTCAAATATCATCAAAAGTTCACAACATGTACAAATATGACATAGGTAGCAATCAGTTCCACGGTACTACATAAACCTGAACATAATAGAACATGACTTAACAAAAATCATCCTCCGAAGAGATCCCAAATTCTTCCCATAAGAAAGTAGCATGGACGCGCTTGTAAGGGCTGTCCTTGTCTTCATAATTGTATGGCTCAAGGTCAGAGTCATCTTCTACACGATCAGGCTTGTACGAGCATGTGTGACAATCTTGAATTCTAGTAAGGCTCTCATCTTCTTGTATAGCCAACTACAGAAGTTCTTCAGCTTGTGCGTCTAGCTGAGAAAACATTATGTTGATCTCCCTGCCATCAACATCAGCTGCATCTGGGATGAAGTGCGCACACACAAACTTTTGGAGTTCACTAGCAGCATCAAAGGCCAGTGAAATTGTTGTATTCCATCCCGCAGTCTACGGACCGATACGCAAAGTACATGTGGCCACTTTCTATTTGAGTTTCCTAATCTCCCCCTCTTGATGTTTTAGTGTGTCCTAGAGATGCCTTATAGTCTTGTCTTGAGATTTCTCTTTGTCTTGGAGATGCATATGGGGCTTGCCTCCTCCTTTCCTTTGACCTATGCCATGATGCCCATGGGCAGATTATCTCTTATTGGATGATGCATACAACAGCCAATATGGCCAGGAAGACAACTCTTGCCTCCTGAGAGATGAGAAAGACTTGGATACTACAAATACTTTTGTAGCTAAGTTAGTCGGCAAGCGTAGTTCAACAAATAACACATATAGCTAGATATTATAAAATCCAGTTGCATACATCAGCACAAGTGTTGAGAAAATGGGATGATTCCTAAGTGTTCCCAAACTTTGTAAGTGTGTACTGATCTGACCAAGATAGATACTACAAATGCAATGCACAAAGAAAATCAGTAAGCATATCTTAGCAAGTAGCACAATATAAATAAAGGTGAATTTAGATATGTACATTATTGCAAGACTTCAGCTTATTGGATGCCTCTTAGGATATGACATGCGCCTGATAATAAATATAATGCTGCAAAATCAGCTTATTGCGCATATCACAACTTCAGTTTCAGCAAATTTGATAACTTAAATGCATCAAATTTCATGTGCATTCTTCATATGTAAAGTAACGGCTGATCGGATGAGTAAACAATTTGCAAATCCCATATCAGTGAGGATTTTATTGTTCCTAACAATTCTTACTTGATGCTTAATCTCGTAATTTGTGAGAATAGATGAATCCATTTACCCAATATACAAGTTGTCCTAAAGAATATTATTTTAGCGATGACCATGCCGTGCTCTACATATCTATATACCAATCCCAAGTACCCAGTAAAAAACATTATCCTGAGATAGGGGGACGTACTAGTGAATTTGGCGAGGCGACTGGGATCTGCACGGTGATGGTGGAAGCAGGCAACGGGAAAGGGATCTGCATGGCGACGGTGGAAGCAGGCCGCAAGACAGGGATCTGCATGGTGATGGTGGAAGCAACACGATGGGACAGGGATCTGCATGATGATCTTGACAGCGTCGGTCGAAGCTCGTACAAGGAGTAAGTGCTGGAACTAGTGGGGATATTTTCAAGTGAGACAATGAGACAAGTGCGGGAACTAGTCTGAATATTTTTCTAAGTGTGGGAGTAGTGAGCAAGGTCTGAAATTTTGAAAATTTTCTCAAAATAATACATATATATATAAACACATGGCAAATATAAACCACACTATGAACTGCTACAAACTGAATAATTAGCATAGTAATCCGCAATTAGTTAGTACATAATACAAGATTAACTACCAATCATGTTAATTGAAGGCATCTATCCTGGTTGTAACCGAGCATAGTGTTTTGGAGATATCAGTTAAACTGGTCCTTATCGCATCCATCTCCTCAGCGTGCATCCGATGAAGCTCATGTTTCCCCTTTCGATCTCATGCTTTGCTTCCTACAGGATGCTAAAATATTCGTGATCATGCAGCACATTGTGGAGCTCGTGCTCCCACCACAGCACCATTATAAAGTGTTGCAGCAAGGGTGAGTACAACGGTTCATACCACTGGACGAATCAGCACTGTGCGCGTTTGAAATTGCAACCCAATAACATGCAGCCGAGGTTCGTTCCCTCGAATGCCATGCGGCTTCATATATGTGTAGATGTCACGCCAAATCGGGTTCGACCTCCATGCCGGAATCTGATACATACAAAGCAAACATCATCATCGAATCGCGAGAGCGCCCAAATAGGGAAGAATATAAATTAGTCTAAAATGCAAGAAATAAAATTAACCAGTATGGGCTTGTCATACCTTGACCGGTTGGCTGTCTAGGCTGTTGGTGGTTCCCCGCTGCGGGCCAGGCCTAGGAGGCCTGCACGCCTCCATCGACCGCTCCGTTCTCATGCTCGATGTTAAAACGAACAGAGTTTGGGGAGAAGAAGAGATAACAAAGACAGAGGATGACTACTCTTATTCTAACCACCAGCTGAGATGGGGCACACTAGTCATTGAAACACGTGTCGCAACTTAGCAATCTGAAATTTGGCCTTGTCTACAATACATTGTGGCGCATTATACCACCGTGCAAGGTATAATGCGGCGGTTTTCACATAAATACATAATATAATTGCATGTAAACATCCCTTTTTATACACACTGATAACAAAAGGTAGAATAAACATTACAATATATTAATATAAAACTATATTGATAGCGGCAACCCCTTTCTTCTTGCATTACAGCCGCCAACACCAGAGAGATCGACCATCCCACGTTGATCGGCCGCGCGCGCCTATACTAATGCTACTGTAGGGAACAGGCAATAGCCAACTCCATCTCCAGCTCGAACTACGTGTTCTCCTAGGATTTCTTTGTGTCGGCTTCCATCTTCGATAACTGCTTCACAGCCGCAAGGAGCTATGCTTCTAGTGGATCATACTTCTCATTCTCCCCTCCATCGACTTTGTTGGATCGCCAGTTGGGTGAAGGGGATCAGAGGAGGAGATGCCATGGGAGGAGAGAGCCCTAAAGGAGGAGGTGTCGGGATCTTGTGGCACTGCATGACGGCACCAACCATCATGGTTGGGCGAAGGCGCTGGTGGAGCCAACGGTGGAGCGGCTTGGGGAGGAGGCGCGTCGATTGGAGAGAGTGCTAGCCACCTTGACATTCTAGCGACGGGGCGTCGTGGTGCACCGTGGGGCGTCGTGGTGCATAGCGGGGGGAACGATGGCTTGATCCTCTTGAAGCCATGCTCGCTTGCTCAAAAGGACAACGATGATCAATGTCGAAGAACGAAGGAGAGACAATATGAGGAGCCAAGTGTTGTGCATGGTGATGATGGAGATGGGAAGGAGAGGAGCATACGCGTCTTTTGTACACCGGTGGTGGCAGATGAACGCGGCAGGCAATGAAGTCCGACGGGGCTTCTGACTCAGAGTAGACGCGACAACTGGGCAAATGAGCGGGAAAGGGCACAACTTTTTGACTAGTATTTCTACTTCGTGTGGAAGGAACTGAAACTGGACCTACCAGTTAGCGACACAAATTTGAATAGTTACTGTGAAGTACGTCACAACCACCCCACATGGGAATCCATGACGCAGTAATTTATGCCTCCATTGAAGTACGACTGCACTCAAACGCGCCGCTATTCGTCACCGCATTTCACGGCACAATTATATTGTGTATGGTCTCCCCCACAGTGTAAAAGTAGCCAAATGGTGCTATGAATGCCCAACCACCGACTATTTGACTTTTGCCGGTAATTTTTGCTTATGCCGCCCCAAAAATTCTCCGGGTATGGGGGTATTTTTGTAGTGAATACGGTCGACCTCTACATGTGCATCGACTTCACTGCATTAAAAAAGCACTATCCAAATGATCACTTCCCGCTCCCCGCGAATCGACTCAACTACGGGGTGCGGTCATCTTTTCTTCTTGGATGCATATTCTGGTTACAACCAGATTAAGATGAAAGTCCAAGATCAAGACAAACAACATTTATCACAACCTATGGTGTATTCTACCACAAAACAATGCCTTTTGGGATGAAGAGTGTGGCGACACCTACCATCAGATGCATCGAGCAACACTATCATGTTCAGAACAAGGTAGCGCGAGCGAAGGAAAAATTCTATCATACACACGATTCTTCTAATGAGAGGCTGACATGTGGGACCTAGCAGCCCGACTAAACGAAAAACGCATCGAGCAACGTTATCTAGTTCAAATCAGGGAGACACGAACGAAAAGTATGGTCCACTAGAGACACTGACATCCAGGACCCACACGCCTCAAAATACTTCGGCGAGTCAACATCACGCGAGGAACCGAAAATCTTGCTTCTGCCATGCACCAGCCGAGCTTCCTCCATGTTTTTAGCGGTTCCGTCGTAGTAGAGGGCCGAGCATGTGTGTCTCCATGTGTGGTTTTGGTAATTAATTACAATATTTATGGACTTATGTTTCCATTGAGTTTTACTTGTAGGATTTATCCATAGGCAATGCTTGAACCATATGTTGGCTTCAAGGTTGGGAGAATAAGAAAGTTAAGAAGATCAAGTGTTGACCAAGGTTTCAATGAGTGATCCGGAGATTGGTCTAGTGAGAGTTGAGCCTATAGCAAGTGTGTCTTTAGGAATAAAAGGTGGAGTGATATCTCTTATGTATCTTCAAGACACAAACATAATGAAGAAAGAAGAAATGATGTGCAAGTTTAAGAAGAGCCTTCTTGTAGAGATCATTTTCTTGAAGCTTGCCATCCTAGGGTGATCATGGATTTGTGAAGACATGCCTAAAAGAGAGGCTCTTCCATAGTGCAGTATTGGGGAGCAAATTCTAAGTCTTCACCAAGCTAGTGCAATCAAGAAAGGTGCTCCATCTTGAGGTGTAGAAGATCGTCATCATCAAGCTCAAGTGAATATGCGCAAGGCAAAGGTATGTCCTTGATAGGGTTTCTTTATTACCGGTCTTGTGGTGTTAGTTGGGGAGACCATAGGATAGATAACCGCACTATCAAGAGGGGCTCTCGAGTGAGTAACTTGATCATATCCCTCGATGAGAGCTCAAACTTTTGCATACTTGGCATCATCTTTCTTGGTTCTTATTTGGTTCTCACCCATGAGGGTATTTTGATCTTGTGTTAATCTTCATGACAAGCTCAAGTTCATCGAAAACAGATTTCATATGCATTCTCTATTGCGTTTTCGATATTGAAGGTTTTACCAGTTTGTATTTTATAGATAGGTTAACCCTTTCATAATTTGGTTCTATCCTCCCTTGCTGTACTATGATGGTTCCCTGCATGATCTTATAGAGCTTTTTGTCCTCTTTAAAACGATCCCAAGATCATCAAAATTGGAGTCCGGATGCAAAAGCTATGGTTGTTTTCGTATTGTTGTTTCTGTCAGTTTTGCCTTAGCCGGAATGTACGGGGTGAATACGCCGGACACTCCAGTGTCACACAGAAATCTCAGATTTGAGTCGCGTGGTTGCCATTCAAATGTCCAAATTGGATACCACCCGGAAACTGGCTGGAATGTCCGGCCCGCGCGCTCCAGAGCTCCAACAGTTGGATTTTGGAGGATCTATATAAGGGGCCCTTCTTCCCCAACGGTTGGATAACCCTTCTTGCAAGTTTTCCTCCATTGCTGACCTTCTTAAGCTTGCTATCCCTCAATCCCTCCTATGATTCTTGCATATTCTTGAGGGATTTGAAATAGGAGATCTAGATCTACAACCCCACCAATCAATCTCTCCTCTAAGTGAGGGGAACATCTTGGGATCTAGATCTTGGAGTCTTTTATGGATTTCCTCCATTGTTCTACCTCTCTTATTTCCCCATAAGCTTTTGTAGCTTTGGTGGAATTTGGGAGAGAAGGACTTGAGCACTTCTTGTGTTCTTTCCATTGCATTTGGTGCATCGATTTGAGTTCTCGGTGAGGATTCGATTGGGTGAAAGGTGAGAAGCTTTTTACTCTTGGGTTCTTGGAACCCTAGACGGTTTGGTTGTATTGCAGGTTTGTGGATTACTTGGGGACTCCAATTAAGTTGTGGAACTTTCTTCAAGCTTGTTTGTTGGGAGCCTCCAATTGAGTTGTGGAGAAGTGCCCCAATCTTGTGAGAGGTTCCAGATTGCCACCTACAAGTGCACCGATAGTGGAAGTGTGGATCGATCCCGTTGGGGTGAGATTCATAGGAGAATAAGGGAGGCCTTTTGTGGCGTTGGTGGTTTGATACCACCCCCTCTCCAAATTATATGTACTCCGTTGTTAGGAGGAACTCGGTAAAACATCGTCATCCCCGCTTGCCTCGGTTATCTCTATACCCGAGCTCTTACTTATGCACCTTACTTTTTGATAGCCTTCATGCTTGAAGTCTATATCTTGCTATCACATAGTTGCTTGTCTTGCTTAGCATAAGTTGTTGGTGCACATAGGTGAACCCTAGTTATTCTAGGTTTTGAGCTTAACAAAGTAAACACTAGTTTTATTCTGCCTTTGTTGAATGGCTCTCATAAAAAATTTAAGCCACCTATTCACCCCCCTCTAGGCGACATCTGTGACCTTTCAGCCGTAAAGAAAAAAAGTTTTACATTGGCCATGGTCGAGCCGAGAATTTTTTCGTGGAATACGCGCCTTCTACGACGACCGTCGAGCCAAGTCGTTGCAGAAGGAAACATTTCTTGTAGTGAGTGTTCTCCCTAAGTGTGCACCACCAATAAAGTCCATAATTATGAAGCAGGCCGTGATGATTGGGTGCTAGACATATCGACATTCGCATACAATGGGTGTAAGCCATGTTGCACTGTGAATACACTTAGGTCAAATTGGTGAGCCTAGCATGTACAAACATGGCCTTGGAACATGAGAGATTGAGAGATTGAGCATAAATCACATGGATGATATGATCAACACCGCATTGTCCACCTTTGAAGCTATATCATCGGTCGTGACAATCAGGGATGGTGTAGTAAATTGGGATTGTGTAATCACTAAAACCGTCTTAGGGATGATAGTTTTAGTGGGAGATCAATAGATAATTTGATTATAAGTTGAACTCATATTATGAACTTAGTCTAAAATATATTTTCAAATATCATTATAGATCATGGCCAGTGAGTTTTTCTACTATGGGTCTTTCTTGCATGAAGTGGAACTTAAAGTAGATGGGTAAAACTTCATAAATGGTACGAACGCCTAAGGGTCAAACTTCACAGCTACCCTAAATATCCTAGATTCATCCTCGTCTGAGTCTCGCATCGAGCGACTTGTTGCAGTCATGAACCAGGTCTCCGACTGAACCGAACAGGTTTAGCAATGGCGAACTTTCCAGTTGAACCAAACATGTTTACTCCATCTGGGATACAAGTCTTGGGGCCCTGGGATGCTGATCAAAGGCCAGCTAGGATTTATGTCACTGCTTCATCAACACCACCAAAGCACCATGAAAATTGGTAAATGGCGGTTGTGCTTCCATGTTCGATCGGTGATGACATTGATGAGGTATTACAACAAATTGTTGATCACATAGTTCATGATCTTCATTGGGAGGTTATAAGTTTTGTTGAGAGTGCAGTAGGCACATGGTTATTTTGTCTACATGAAACTGCCACTAGAGATTTGTTAGTAGCTCAACCCGAGGTGCCTTTTGGTAATGGACAATTTTTATCTTTCACTAAGCATGATGATGGTCCAAACTTTAGAGCTGCTATTTACACTAGGACAGGGTGGATTATGTTGTTAAATATGCCTATGGACTACCGTACTAAATAGTTCCTCAGGGAGACAGATGCAAAATTTGGTAAGCTTAGAGGATGGTTCAGAGAGGATCCTTCACCAACTCGTACTCTGATTAAGTCCAGCTATGGTGGGCCTAGGGTTATTCCTAGATCAATTATTGTTAGGGAACCACAAAAGTATGGTGGAACCATTGTCTCTTGGGCTGTTCCATGCTATATATTGATGAGTGAACAGGGGGATGCACTTCTAGGAGATGAATCAAAAGAGCCCCATAATGGTAATCCACATCCTCTACCTGGACAGAATCATGGTTTCCAACCTGATGATGAGCATGAGGGTTGGGTGCCTAACAACATGCAGCCTGATATACCTGGATGGGGTGAATGGAAGCAAGAAAATACAGAGGAAATGTAGAGAACAATGTTCAACAAGGAACGCCACCTCAGGAGCAATCCTCTGTCACTTTTTCTTTTTCTGTTGCATCAGGATCATAGTGCACTTAATTCCTAGAGAGGGAGTAGATCAAGTGGTGTAAGTTCCTGTCAATCAAGAAAACCAACAGTTACAGGATCAAAATATGATGGATGTTGTTGAGGACAATCCACTAGATATTTGTACCTTTTCAACAACAGCCACATTTTGGGCAGGACATGGATGTACAAATTTCCACTGTAATGTTGCCTAATCAGATGAGAATGGATAATATATGTTTTTTAAATGGAGATTCCAAGGAGAAATTTCACTATTGCAACTTCCCAAGGTGGGAGAGCTACCACACAACTTTCAACACACTTCCATTATGAGAAACTATTGGTTTCCCCCAACTCCTTTATTGCCATATGTGGGCAATGTCTTTGAAGATGTTGTGGTGTCTACAATAGTTCAAAAGGACACAGTAAATATTGTTAGCATGAATACTTGAGAAGAGAACTCTGTGTTTAGTGGTGCTACCTCTAAGAAGAGATCAAGGAAACAGAAGCAGAAGGAAACTGACATTGTCAACACATAAGAGAGGCGCAGTAAAAGGAGCTTGACCAGGAATGAAGAATACATACTAGAGACAATAACTAATCAGCCCAAACCAAAGAAGAAATAAAGATATTCCAAGCCAAGGAAGGAGGAGGCAACCCCACCATGCACAACAATCCCAGTGCTGCAACAGGCTAGAGCTCTACTTGAGATTCCAAGGGAGAATCTTACTTTGGAGAAGCTTATGGCTACTTCATCAACTGATGCTACCTTCGGAAAATCCAATGAATAGCTATGTTATGGTCTTTTTAGTTATGTTATGGACTGTTACTATATTACTGTTTCTATATTTATTTTCCTATAATTTGGCAATGTTGAAGTGGGTATTTTGAACTTAATGTCTGTCTGGTCATGTTATTTATCTAGAGGTTTTGTATCAGACCATCTTCTATTTTGCCTTCACTTATGTGATATGAGTGAAGTGGCTGTGATGTTGAATCTTTTCTCAAATGAGTAATATAGTGGGAAATTTAGACTGGCTTATCCTTGCTTGGAATATTAGAGGATTAAATGATAAGGACAAGAGGACTGCATTTTATAATAAAATTGATGAAAGGAGAGCTTCTGTCATTTGTTTACAAGAAACTAAGTGCCAAACTTTTGATCATTCTTTTATTAGGAGTTCCTGTCCCAAAAGGTTTGATAGGTTTTTTTTTCACCTACAATTAGGGCATCTGGTGGGGTCATAGTTCTTTGGAACAGTGCTGTCTTTGATGGATAGGTCATTGACATCCATAAATCTGCTATTACTATTGCTTTCACATCTGTTCACAATGGGGAGAAGTGGAACTTGGTCACTGTTTATGGTCCATGCAAGGGCATTAAAAGGGATAATTTTGTCACCTGGCTTTATAATTTAAACATACCAATGCATGAACACTGGCTTCTCTTACGAGATTTTAATTTTATAAGGTCAGTTGATAATAGAAACAAACCAGGGGCTGATATGAATTATATTATTCTCTTTAATGACATAATAAGTCATTTGGGATTGTTGGAATTACCTTTAAAGGGTAGGTCTTTTACATGGTCAAATATGCAAGCTCGGCCTCTATTGGAGCAGTTAGACTGGTTCTTCACCTCTTGTGAATGGACTATTAAGTATCCAAACACCCTGGTTTTCCCTTTGGCAAAAACAACCTCAGACCATGTACCTTGTGTGGTTCAAGTGGCTACCATAATCCCTAAATCAAAGATTTTTTGTTTTGAGAACTTTTGGATAGAACAACTTGGGTTTTTGGGAACTGGCTGAGAAAGTGTGGAAATATCCTATACACAAGAAATCTTCTATCAGTTCACTTGATGCCAAATTCAAAAATTTGAGATATGAATTAAAGAAATGGGAAAAGAACCTTTCTCATTTGAAATTTCTCATTGCCAAGTGCAATTACGTAATCCTCCTCTTGGATCAACTAGAGGATAGTACACCTCTATTCATGCCTAAACTTAATTTTAGAAACATTGTAAAGTGCCACTTGTAAAAGTTGCTTGGAATACAACCAGATTATTGGAAACAAATATGTATTGTTAGATGGGTCAAGTTAAATGGAGAAAATACAAAGTATTTCCATGCTAGAGCAACTGAGAGATACATGCACAATACAATTGCAAATATTCAGGATGAGAATGATACTAAACTGTGTGAGCACTCTGATAAAGCAAATGCATTTTGGAGGTGTTATAAGAATAGAATGGGAGTATCTCTCCCAACTAACAAGCAGATCAACTTAGCTCTAGTACTGGCACAGGTACAAGATTTAAATAAGCTTGATGATATTGTTACATTGAAGGAAATTGGGGGAGTGCTAAAATTTCTAAAAACTGATAAGGCCCCTGGACCTGATGGTTTTAATGGACTATTTGTAAAACAATGCTGGCACATAATTAAATAGGATTTCATTAAGCTATGTGTGGATTTACATGATGAAAAAGTTTCTTTGGAAAGTATTAATGCCTCTTACATCACTTTGGTGCCAAAGAAGCAAGCTCCTGAGACTATGAATGATTTCAGACCGATTTCTCTAACAAATACCTGTCTTAAATTCATTACCAAAATCTATGCAAATAGATTATAGGGGGAGATTACAATATGTATTCATGATAATCAATATGGTTTCATTAAAGCCAGAACTATTCAGGACTATTTGGGGTGGTATTTTGAATACTTATATCAATGTCAAAAATCCAGAAGAAAATTGTGGTAATCAAGATTGATTTTGAAAAGGCATTTGACACAATTGAGCATCATGCTATTTTGGAGATTCTCAGATACAAAGGATTCCCTATAAAGTTCATCAGACTTGTCCAGAACATTCTAGCATCTGGATCATCTTCTGTGCTTTTAAATGGAGTGCTAGGACAAAGTTTTTCTTGCAAAAGAGGTGTTAGACAAGGAGACCCACTCTCTCCTCTTCTATATGTTGTAGGAGGTGATTTGCTTCAAAGTATAGTAAATCAGGCTTTTCTTGAAGACAGATAATAGTTACCAATCCCAAAGGAGGGAGACTACCCAATTATACAGTATGTAGATGACACTCTGATTGTTCTGCCTGTTGAGGATAACCAATTGTTGGTATTCAAGGAATTGCTAAATCAGTATGCTGAGTTTACTTGGTTAAAAGTTAATTATTACAAGTACTCAATGATCCCTATTAATCTCACTTAGGAGGAAGAATTACATATGACCCAAGTTTTTGAATGCCAGCTTGGTGCAATGCCTTTCACTTATTTAGGGCTGCCCATGGGCACAACTAAACCCACAATAAAGTGTTTCTCCCCTCTAATTGATAGGATTGTAAGGAGTTTGAATGCTACTATTTCTTTTCTATCATATGGGGACAACCCCATTTTGGTAAACTCTATGCTTTCTTCTCTGCCTACATACATCATGTGTACATTGGAAATTCCTTTGGGGGTAATTTACATTGTGGATAAGGAAAGAAGAGATGTCTATGGAGCAAATTTCAAAACCAGGAGAAAGTAAACTCTTTAGCAGCATGGAAAATGGTATGCAAGCCTAAAGACAGGGGAGGTCTTGGGGTGATTGATCTAAAAATACAAAATAAGGCCCTAGTGATTAAGCACTTGGACAAGTTTTAAAACAATGCAGATTTACCATGGGTAAAATTAATAAGGGATTCTTATTATCATGAAACTGTTCCACATGATGTTACTCTTAGTAGCTCTTTCTGGTGGAGGGGGATTCTAAAACTTACTGGTGACTAGAGGTCTATTTCAAAATGCACCGTGGGAGCTGGCTTCAGTATTCTTTTTTGGAATGATCTTTGGCGTTTAACATTACTTGATACTAAATTCTCGAGGTTGTTCTCTTTTGCTAAAGATAAGATGGCATCTATTAGGGAAATATATGCTTTAAATAACGCCATGAAGCCTGCCTTTATCTACTGAATCATTTCAAGAGTATGGCTAGTTACATGATATTTTGGCAGCTTGGAACTAAACACATGAGGATGATCTTGCATTCTCAATAAAGGGGTTTATAAACCTCAGACATATTATCGCCACTATTTTTTCTTTGGTACGAAATGACCTACTCTCAAAAAGCATCTAGGAATGCAAATGTATGTCCAAGCACAGATTTTTTGCATGGTTGATACTGCATGACAGGCTTAATACAAAGGACATGTTAATTCTAAGAAACTGGAGAGTAACTGACAATCATGAATGTGTATTATGTCCCACTAGAGTCACCGAAGATTGGAAGCATCTCTTTTTTCAGTGCAATTTTAGTACTAGAGTATGGAACTACATTCAGATACAATGGGTGAATAGATCGATGCTCGACAACTTCAATCATGCTCTCAAATCATTCCATGGGCCTTGCTTTCTGGAGATTGTGATTCTAGCTTGCTGGAATATTTGGAGAAAAAGGAAGGATTGCATTTTTAAGAACATAAAACCAACTTTCAAATGTTGGAAGGCAGGCTTTGTTTATGATGTTACCCTCCTAGTGCACATGTTAAGGGATAAGCATAAGGATTTAGTGTCATCATGGCTTGACAATCTATCCTAATTTTGTATTTTTGTGTTGTTTAGTTTAGTCTCTCTCTCTCTATATATATATGTTGTAACTAAACTCAGGACATTTTTCTGTCTTTTAATGTTTCAATAAAGGGCTATGGGGGTCTCCCCTGCAGTAGAAAAGGTTTCAAAAAAACTACTTGGAAAATACCCACGTCTAAGCAATCAAATAAAAACTAAAGTATAAACAGAAAATGAGACTTACACCCGAAGGTAGCATTTTTTAGAGAATTGGAAATTTAACCAGAACAAACATGAGCATAAAGTACTTTCAAGTATTCTGAGATTTTTGACTATGACATGGTCATTCAAAAATAAGATGGATTTTAAAACATCTCAGAAAAACATTGAGGGAACCAATACTTTATTTCACTTCGAACATGTACATTGATGTGATTACGAAGAAATAAATTTCTAGAATAAAAAGGACGTAGCCAAGAAATATTAATTCATCCGGATCTGTACTTCCTCCAGCTCTCATTATTTTCCTAGTAGATGTTCTTTCTTTGTCTGGTCTCATGTCTGTTAGATAGTATGACCCATTATGCAGTTGACATGGTTATACCCTACGGGTACATAACTTCAGCATACCTAGTCCAGCCCAAGGAAGGCCCACAGCAGATATACGCTGGCCCATGAAGATTTTCGGGTGGCCAAGGCCCATGACACCTTCGGATCCTTGGAGAGCAAGACTAGTGGAGATAGGAAATTCGAAGGGGTAAAACCCTAGAACTTGTAACCAACTAGGACTACGCCCGAGACCTGCCTAAGTCTATATAAAGGCCAGGAGGGCACGTCCTAGGGCAACTCAACTCAACTCAACTCAACTCAACTCACCTCGACTCATACTTTCGTACACGCATCCACGCCAGATCGAATCTGCGCACCCTGTAACCTTTGGTTCCGCCGTAATCAAAGAGCAGACAAGCAGGAGTAGGGTTTTCCTTCCGGGGGCCTGAACCTGGGTAAATCTCGTGTCCCCTGGTTGCTTGTCTGTTAACCGTGCCATGATCTCCAACATCCCCATCTTCTCCAAAACCCAAGTCCATAACAATGGGCAACCTCGTCAATTGGCGCCGTCTGTGGGAATTGGGGCTGCTGATTGTGCGGTCGTGACGGTTCCGACCCGATCGATCTACAACTCCGCAGCAACGGAGAATCACCTCCTCTTCGGCGCTTTCGATTTCACTGCCCACTCGTCGGATACCATGAAAGATTTCGAGCCCGTAGGCGACGGACTCTAAATTTTGTTCGGGAGCTTCTGCTTCCAGGTGGGACAAACTGGCACCCTCCGCCTCCCTGAGCGGGTGCCCGTGCCATCAATCAGGCCCGCTTCATGGGCTCCACACCCCGTGCTATGCACGTCACCATCAACAGATGAGTTCTACAGCAGCAGCAGCTGCAACTCCGATCTGTGTGATCCACCTTCGGATGGAGGGACCTACGGTTCTGGATCCGAAAGCTGCGGCAGCAGCCAACCAATCTGCAGGCGCTACCTGTGCGCCGTAGTCATCCAAACCGACGAGGAAACGCCTAACCCGCCGCCCAACCCCAACCCGCAGGACAAAAACAGCGAAAACAGCGAAAACGGGGAAAACAGGGGCCACCTCATCCAACTTAGCAAAGAAGGATGGGTCGTCGCAGGCGAAATAGTCCTACCTCTGGACTCCTCACGTGACCTACTGATGGCATACCACTACCTCCTCATCGAGGAGCACAAGAAGCAAGTCAAGATGCAGGAGACGCTCGACAAACGCAAGCAAGCAGCCTCCGAGTCCAGTGCGCGACGAGCTGCGCTCTTCGCCAAAGGACCCGGCTCTAGCACAAACGGAAACCAGGGAAACAAGCACCACTCTCGGGTGGAAAACATGGACCCGAAGGAGCGGCGTGACGTGACCCGAACTCTCCATACATCGTTCATGGATATGGACGCCGACGGCAACATCATCCCGAAGACGCCACAAGCCGCGATCATGGCAGCCACTGCGTATCTCGCGGCTCACCCACCTCCGGAGGGGGACCCGAAAAGGGCCATGCATAGGTCCGCACTCACTGGACTAGGACTAATCGGAGCTGCGCTCCACGAAGACGCTCCTACGGAGCCGAAGAAGAAAGCTCCGGCCAGGCGCGACCGGAGCCCCACTCCCTCATCCGAAGATGAAGAGGAACACGATCTTCCTCGAAGGAAGAAGAGCTCGCACCGCCATAAACGCGACTACGACACCAGACAAGCTTACACAGCGCAAGATCGACAAAGCACGCGCCAAACGCGCATGCTCGTCTGAATCTGAGATGGATGAAGACGAAGGAGAACTCTGCGGGGCTCGATGCTTCAGCAGATCCGTCCGACAAACACAGATGCCACGCAAATTCAAGCTTCCTTCGGATACTCCGAAGTTCAACGGCACGCAAGATCCAAAGTCCTGGCTCAGTGACCATCTGTCATCCATCAAGCTTCACGGAGCAACAAAGAAACCGCCATGCAATGCCATTTCGGGTGCAGGTAGCGGTCTGGCTTAGCTGCCTATCATCAGGATCCATCCGAAGCTGGGAGGAGCTCGCTTATAGCTTCATCCGAAATTTCAAAGGCACCAGCAAGAGGCCTGCCTCAATTGAAGAGTTGCGAGCCTGCACTCAGAGAACGGGTGAATCTATTCGCTCATACATACTACGCTGGTCTACAACCAAGAACTCCGCAGCACACATCTCCGAAGAAAGGGCCATCGATGCCTTCCGGGACGGCGTCAAGCGCCCAGACTTCAAGGAGGAACTTGGGCGTGTAAAGCCCAAGACACTCGACCACCTCATGGAAATCGCCAACAGTTGGGCAGACGGCGAAGATTGCATCTAGCGGGCGCAATCAGATGACGAGGACGACTACGGCCGAAGACGCGAACGCCGCAGCAAGAGGAGATCGCGCGCCTACGAGGACCGTGACGGACCCGACATGGTCGCAGCTCGCCGCCGTAACGACAACCGCCGCAACAGCGGAGGATACCGCAGAGGAAACTTCCGCGACAGCGGACGACCAGCACAGTCGTGGCAACGCCGTGACCGCGATAACGGACCCTCAGCATTCGACAAACTTTCGGGTCCATGCACCATCCACTTCTACATCGACAAACAGGATGGCAAAAAGAAAACCAGCCACATGCTCAAGGACTGCCGCGAGTTCCAGAAACTCAGCGAAGGCATGATGCAGATGAGGCAACAAGCTCAAATACCTGCGTTCGGAAACGCACCTGCGCCAGGTGAAATAGCACACGGAGCTCCTCCACCGCCGCCTATTGGAGGCCCAAATCAACTAGTCGCACCAGCGCAAAACAATGCCGGGGTCGCATACCCCCCACCAAAGGGAGCGCTAAATATGATCCAGAAGGGACGCCCCACCAACAGGGTGCAGAAGAAAATCACCCGACAAATCAACTTGGCCGTGGCAACTCCGCCTGCAATCCCTGAGTACCTCAGCGGATCGGAGTCCTGCATCACATTCACTCGCGGATCACCCTTGCCAGATCCTCGCCCAGTCATGCTGCCCAGTGCTGGAGGCGCGGTCGGAGGCTTCGAGATGAGTCGCGTCTTCATGGACGGCGGCAGCGGCATCAACCTAATGTTCGCAAGCACTCTAGCAGCTATGCGGATCCCGCAATGCAGCCTGGAACAATCAGACACAACGTTCCACGACATTGTCCCAAGGAAGGGCATCTCCCCCCCTGGGCAAAATAGGGCTCGACGTCATCTTCGGGAAGCCGGACAACTTTCGCCAGCAGCGCCTAGAATTCGAAGTGGTGGACTGGCCGTCGCAATACCATGCCATCCTGGGACGTGTAGCATTCGCAAGGTTCCTGGCCGTCCCACACTACGCATACCTACTACTCAAGATGCCAGGACCAAGGGGCGTCATCATAGTCCACGGGAGCTTCACCCGATCGGACCAATGCGACAGGGATTTCAACAAAATCTCCCAGTCTTTCGGCATGCAAGAAGAGCTTGTAAGGCTCCGCGAGGTGACGGACAATGGGCTACCCCCAGTCACCAAGCAGAACGCACCTGACATGTCTTTCGACTCCACCATCAACACCAAGAAAGTGCAAGTCCATCCAACGGATGCCTCCAAGACGGCGCTGGCATCAAGAAGCGCCTCATGAGCTCACTCGAGCACACAGCTGGAAACTGGACGAAAGAGCTACCGTCTGTCCTGTGGAGCTTACGTACTACGCCAAACAGCTCCACCGGCTACACACCGTTCTTCATGGTGCACGGAGCCGTGCTACCGGCCAATCGCCACCGTGCTCCACGAGTAGTCGTCACATAAATAAGCCGAATCCACGGCTGCACTCGAAGATGCCGTCGACACACTCGACGAAGCACGGGATATAGCAGCAGCTAGATCAGCGGTGTACCAGCAAAGTCTCCGCAACTACCACAGCCGCCGGCTGCGCCCAAGGTCCTTCGTCGAAGGAGACCTCGTCTTGCGACTTAAGCAAAAGCGACCGAATAAACTCGAGTCACCATGGGAAGGACCCTATGCCATCACCGAGGTCATCCCAGGTGGCGCCTATCGCCTCAAGCACGTGGAGTCTGGAGTCGCATACTCCAACCCATGGAACATCTCGCACCTGCGACGATTCTACCCATAGCAATGTACCCCCTTTTTACTTTCGACAAGGCTTACAGCCAAGGCTACTCAGCCGAACCATGTACCTCCTCCATTACGATACAAATAAAGCTAAGTGTCTCGCCCCCAACCTTCGGTTGACTATTTCTCTGCAACTTTATTACATGCTACAAACGCACTCGGGGGCTCCCCCCACCTCACGATTTCATCGACTGAGGACAAAACGTGTACACCTGAGTAGCTGACCACGTCAGGCAAACGAAAAGGGCACGTACTAAATCAAAGCACTGCGTGCTCGCCAACAGGCAAACCTTTACAACAAAGGGCACATACACGCCCAGCCGCAATATACAAATTTTACATCTATCTGTTTATTTTCAGGTCCTACCTATTCTGAAGAATAACCTGAGCACGCTGCTCAAACAAATCTACAATCTGTTCGCATCGCCTTCTGACCAGCGTAATGCGGACGCATATTCCACTCGCCACCATCTGGTCAAGGAGGTGGCCCGGTCATCGCCACCAAATCTACATCAAGGCGGTGCACCCTCACAAGAGACAAGGCAGCCTTCACCCCTGCGACGAGCTGCTGCCGCACCAGCTCCTTGACATTGCTGGCACTCCGAAACTTCGTCAGAAGACCTGCAAGGGTCGTTGGCACGGCATCCAACGGAAATATGACGTGCAACACCGAGGAAAGAGATGTCTGCACCTGGCGGAGCACCCGCGAAACCTGGTAGACACGATCCTGCACCGTCGCCAGAACTATGGCACGATCACGATCCATCCAGAAGAAGCCGCCGGCCTCCATGTCCTGTTGAGTCAAGCAATTGACTCGAACAGCAATACGCTCCTTTTCTTCCCTCGGAGCAAGATTGGCACCTGCGACAACCGCACAAAACAAGAGTAAGGCCAGCAGGCTCACCCGAAGAACTGAGCTACAGCCCGAAAGAAGGATCAACTTACATTGCAGCTGCTCGGACAGCCGACCCAGCTCCGCCATCAAATACTCCTCTCTGGCTGCACCACGGTCTGCTTTGGATTTCCAAACGTCAGCGCGACCGCGTAACCCAAGCAAATCTCTCTCTAAGCTGTGCACGCGATCTCAAAGAAACGCGAGCTGTGAGGAATCATCCAATGATGCTCGCAAGGGCCTTTCGGATGAAGTGTCAACCGGGTCAGCACCCGAAGGAACCTATAGCAGCAGAAAAAAGAAGGCACATAGACATTCAGTCAAGAATAGAGCACAACTCGGAGGAATTCATTAAAGTATATAAGGCCACTACGTGGCACAAGGATGATACTACAAAAGATATTTACAACAAAATATACTACAAACTACCCTACGTCTACTATGCCTAAGGCGGAGGACACTGAGTCGCCTCAGAACCAGACTGCCTAGCTTTGGCCTCGCCCTGCTGCCGCAATGCGTACTTAGACAGCAAGTCAATGAGCTTGGGCCCATATCGTCTGCAGCGAGCGGAGTAGGCGGCGAAGGCTACCTCGGATCCATCTGCAGCCGTCGGCATCCGTAAAGTAATCTGGGGCAGGTCCAGCTCCGCCCCAGCCGCCATGGCCATCGCCACCAGCCGGACGCGGCCGATGCCCTTCGCGCTTATGCTTGTACCGCAGGCGCTCGGTACAGAGCCTCTGCCAGGGCACTCACGTCTTCAAGGGATGCGCCCTTCGGGAAGAGCTCCTGGTAGAAGCGACCAAGAACCTCTTTCGCCTTGGCAAGGGAGTTGACGACGGTGCTGCAGCGGTCTTCGACCGCTACAGTGGCATCATCTAGAGCACTCCCGTGCTCCAGAGCACCGCGGTCAAACTCGATGCCTACGGCATCTAAGACAAAAAAGAAGAAAACATGAAGAAAGACAACATAGAAGAAGATCCGCAGAAAAAGAAGCAAGTACAAAAGCTAAACGCTCACCCAAAATAGCCTTGGCAGCAGCCATGAGCTTCTCCGCCACCCCTTTTTCACGAGCAGCCGCAACGATGGCCAGCTGCTCCTCACGATCTGTGGCCTCCTGCTGCAGACGCTCTTTCGCTTCGGCTGCCTTCGTCAGCTCCAGCTCAAGGCGCTCTCTCGCCCTGGCGTAGCCTTCGTCTCCGATTGGCCAAGGCTCTTCTTCAGAGCATCGACCTCACGGAGAGAGTCATTATGCTCCTCTGCATTTACAACAAGAAAGTGTCAAAGAACAGTACCTGGATAAGCAAGAGAAGTACTACAAGGCAGACGAATACCTTGAAGCTGCCGCAGTTTCGCCTCCAGCGTCAGGCGTTCCTCCACCAGCCGCTTGGCCTCTTGGACAAAAGGCTGCAGTAACAGGCAATAGTGGTAAGAGCAGGACTTGGGGGCTACGCCCAATAAAAAGAAGCATAAACAACATCAGCATACGAAGACACTCGGGGGCTCCCCCCGTAACATCAAGCAGGAAAACTTACGTGCTCCGAAGGCGAACCCGCAGGCCCGCCTGCGAAATTCTGAGGCGCAACCACCAGCCAATCCTGCACAGGAGGAACTGGCGCAGCGCCACCCGAAGTCGCCACCGTCTGAGGAGGAGGCGACGCAATGTTCGACTCCCCCATCATCTCCCCCGCACCATCACTGGAGCCGTCGGAGGATTGCCTACATACGAAGCCAATCAGCACAGGTGCAAACATCATAAAAACAAAGGACAACAGTGGCAACAAGAAAACTTATGAGCCCAACGCGCTCAGGTCGAAGATAGGAGAAGCCCTTCGGGCCCTCTTCTCCTCCTTCTTTTCTTCCTTCTTCTCCTCCTTCTTCTCTTCCTTCTTCCGCTTTGCTGGCGGGTGCGGAGCAACAGCCCGCACAGGAATGGCAGGAAAGGGAGAGGAAGAACCCCCATGAACATCATCATGACGCTCAAGGCCCAGAGGATTTCTGGGAGTCGGAGGAGTTGAAGCATCCGAAGACTCGCTCAAGCTCCGTGATCGCTTGCGCGAATGGTCCTCACTCGATTCATCGGCATCCTCCGCCGGGGATCGCGCTGACGGTAGCTCGGACACGGAATCCACCACTTCATTATCCGGGGCATTCGGATACCTTTCGGGCAATGGTGGTGCCATGCCCGGCACTTTGAAGCTCTACAAGATGAGAAGAAACTTTGTTAGCAAACAAAGGACACAAATAAACACCCAACAAAAACATAAGGGAAGCACTACGTGCGCAAATCTACACCTTCGGTACGACCAACGTCGAAGAAAAGGGAGGAGTCAGCGACTTCCGGATTTTCGTCGACCTTGAACTTCAACAGCGCGCGAAGATCCTTGTCAAGTTCCGCCTCGGAGATTTTCTCACTCGAAACCCTCGTCGGATCACGGCGCCCAGAGTAAAGAAACATCGGATGCGCCCTCGCTTGAAGGGGCTACACCCGACGCTCAAGAAACGTCCGAATGATGTCGACACCGTTCACCTCCTTCTCAGGAATCAATTGGAGATCCTCCACCCGACGATACAGGGCCTCTACCTCCGCCACCTCACCATCCAAGATTTGGTTTTTCCAGGATCTTTTCTTCTCAATCAACCGAGGGGTCAAAGGAACGAGACCAAAATCTTGCCCAGCGACGGAGTCACGGATGTAAAACCATTTCCTCCGCCAGATCGGACAGATTCGGACATGGAAAAGGAAAAGAATTGCACATTGGGACGAGGGAGATGATGAAACCCCAATGGGATACACACCATCCGAACCAGACGCCTCTTCACGGAATAAAGCTTAGGAAGAGGCCAAAGTGCGACTCAATGCCAAGCCAACACTGCAGCGTAATAAAACACGCAATGTGAAGAAGGGAGTTGGGAGACAGATGATGGAGTTGAACCCCATAGAAAAGAGCGATCCGAAGGAAGTCATGGACCGGAAAAGAAAACCCGCGAATCATGAAGGCAACAAACATAACCCGATACCCGGATGGGGGACGGGATTACCTCATTGCTGTGGAGTATCACGGCGTCGTGTCTTCTTGGGATCGAGCTCCGCTTCGCGCAGTTTGCGGAGATCGCTCTCCCGCGTTTCTGATCGCCGCCAGCCACCGTCGGTGACGCGAGCAGTGGCGGTTCCCTTCTTGCCTCCGGCAGCGCTGGTCCCAACTGCAGATGAGGACTTCTTTGTTTTCCCCATGGCGCTACGGCGGTGGTGGCGTTGCCAACGAAGAAAGACAAAGGAAATATGGAGGAAACTCTCAGCACGCAGCAAGAATAGCTCAAGAACAAAGGGGCAGTGAATAGATGAACTGCTACGGTGAAAAACAAACCACGATTTCACCAAGGATTATAACAGCGAAGACGACGCACGCTGACCGTCCATCGAGAAGACCTAACGCCAACGGAAGATCTGGCCGTACACGTGTTAGCACCAAAACGAATCGTCGTTACCACGCCGTCCACTACGTGCGGAAATCGAGGAGACGCCGTAATCATCTCCACTCCGCGCGTGACCGGTCAATTCAAAGTCAGCAAGTGGGACCCACGCTTCGTCCAGTCAAGTCATCTCTGGCATAGCAGACGCTTGAGGTCATCGATCGTAAGCACCGACGTCATCAAAAGCTATACTAGCACCACTTGGCTACACAAAAGTACTCACCGAATCTACGATTCGACTAAATACCAAGGCTTGGGGTTACTCCTATCGGGAGGCGCTGGCCGCACCCGGCAGCACAAATGAAGACAAATTACTTCTCACGAGTCCTACGTCGAGTCTCGACTCCACTACGCCGGGGCTACTCCCATAGGGAGGATGGATTTCAGCATCCGAAAATTTTCGGTCCCGGACCTAATGATTGAAACAATGCTTGAACTAAAGTCTCCGCTCGAGTCTACAACTCGAGCGCACACTTGGGGCTACTCCCATAGGAGCGCTGGTCGCATCCTATGAAATCTTCGATTGCGATCTTCGGATCAGCACGCAAAACTTTTCGCAACTCTGCCCCAATTAATGCTAAGTGAGTAACATCCTCCTTGGCCACGAAACACCTCCGTGGTGATAAACATTCGATGCTGCGTCTGACGCAAAGATAAGACCTACGATATCATCGATGGCCCGCAACGCACCGATTGCGCCTGCTAGTATGAACTGCATCAGCAGGTACGATGAAAAATCTGACGGACGCGTTGGGTACACCAATTAAAATCACTGGAATTCCACCTGTAAGTCCTCCGCGCCGAGTCGAATTACGCCAAGATATGTTCCAGTCCGGTTGAGGGACCAACTGAAGAAGATCGTGTTGTTTCGTCCTAAGACAGTTAACTGACCCTGATCCGTCGGGTGAGTCAGGCACACGCATCAACAATCCCTACACACATATACTGCTCCCAAAGGATGGAAGAGTCCTCAGCCGAATCTACGATTCGACTGATCACTCGGGGGCTACTGACATGGTTATACCCTACGGGTACGTAACTTCAGCATACCTAGTCCAGCCCAAGGAAGGCCCACAGCAGATATACGCTGGCCCATGAAGATTTTCGGGTGGCCAAGGCCCATGACGCCTTCGGATCCTTGGAGAGCAAGACTAGTGGAGATAGGAAATTCGAAGGGGTAAAACCCTAGAACTTGTAACCAACTAGGACTACGCCCGAGACCTTCCTAAGTCTATATAAAGGCCAGGAGGGCACGTCCTAGGGCAACTCAACTCAACTCAACTCAACTCACCTCGACTCATACTTTCGTACACGCATCCACGCTAGATCGAATCTGCGCACCCTGTAACCTTCGGTTCCGCCGTAATCAAAGAGCAGACAAGCAGGAGTAGGGTTTTCCCTCCGGGGGCCTGAACCTGGGTAAATCTCGTGTCCCCTGGTTGCTTGTCTGTTAACCGTGCCACGATCTCCAGCATCCCCATCTTCTCCAAAACCCAAGTCCATAACAATGGGCATTGACGAGATTAAACCTCGTCAGCAGTACTCTTCTAACCATAAAGGGTCGTTCCCAAATTGGGGAAAGATTATGCTTTCTCTGTTGCACTAATTGGAGAACTAGATCTCCCTTTCTGAAGGAACAATTTTTTACTCTCTTACTATGATACTTGTGTAACTTTTGCTGATAGACCGTAGATCACTGTTCAGCAAGGACGCAAACTTCTTTGAGTACATCGAGGTTATCTTGTCGAGAAACTTTGGCATCTTCTTTGACGTACACAAAGACTCAGAGATAAGTATGGATAAGATCACTCAAAAGTATTGCTTCTGCGCCGTAGACCAAGAAGAAAGGTGTGTATCCAGTTGACATGTTAGGAATAGTTTGTAGGCTCCATATAATGGCCGGAAATTCATTCGCCCAAGCCCCCGTAACACGATGAAGTGGTGCTTCAAGCCTAGGTCGGAGGCCTTGTAGGATTAAATCATTCTCTCTTTCGACTTGTCCATTGCGCTTGTGGATATACGATTGATGCAATATCAAGTCGGATCCCTTGATCTTTGCAATACTCGGTGTCGGTTTCGCGCTCTCCCTAAGTCGCGTAACCACGGGCTCTGGGCCGGGAGACTTGCGGACTGTCTAACCGGGAGGCCCATGGAGGTCTCCCTAGGCAGATTCGAGGGTCCGCCTCCTGGATTTGAAGGGTCCTTGAAGGCAAAGACAAACAGCTGGCCTGCGACGCCTGACCTGCTGCAGGTTGCGCACTGATCCAGCGGAAGATTCAAGAGCACGCATCGCCCCACGACAGCACTCACCCGACGTGTGGCCAACATGCACACAAGGTTTCGCCGCGTGGCCAATTGACAACTCAGTCGAGACGCATACTCGAGTCCTGCCTGCACCCCCGCCGACTGCCCCATCCGGGATAAACCGCTCAGAGACAAGGGCCCAGTAAAGTCAAGACCGACGCTATACTGCAACAGCCCAGTAAGCAACCCACGACACCAAAGCAGGGCTGCTAGTCCATGTTGTGAGTCGATATGTGTGGCTAAGCCCTCGTTGTCGTGTATGCTTCGACCCCTGTGTTGTCCCCTTACCCGTATAAAAGGAGGCCCAGGTCAAACGAGAGGGAGGAGAGACAAGTGTAAAACAAGGTGACAATCAGATACTGAATAGTTGCAGGACGTATGGATTCGATCACATCGATCCTAAACCAGGGTAAAATAAACCACGTCTCTCTCTATGTCATTGCGATCGCTCATTTCATTGCTTCCGCTTGCAAGAAATTGTGCCCCTCGCCGAACATCAAAGGGGACATACCTAGGTGTAGAAAATCGCGACACGACATCTGGTGTGCCAGGTAGGGGGCACACTTCCGCAAGCGAGCTTCGCCAGTGACTCGACCCTCCCTTTGCGCATGACGGTGTGAAGTTGGAGGGGGCACTGGTTGTGTACGGTCGGTGCAACTGAACATGCAATAAGGATCGCGCACATCCTCTATTGGACTAGGTGCGGTGGGATCCGCCCTACATTCCTCACCACCCCTACAGTGGGATGGAACCGGCTGACCTGGGAGGAGCCCCGGGAGGTGAAGAAAATGATGCTTCCATTGAGTTACCGCCACGTCCGACGGGTTTTCTCGGGCCAGGGGCCACGCTAGCAACAGCCGACGCTCTCCTTCGTTTCTCGTCCGAGGCAATTGGAGATAGTCCCAGGGTGGGATCCTAGGTTGTTTGGATCTTAGACCTCGTGGGATACGTCATGCGGCTTCACCAGTCAATAGGACCTCACCCCACCGGGATCAATTCCCTAGCCATTGCGGCAAAAGGGAGGAAGGGATCTAGGACGTTCAAGCGAGGAAACTTGCACCTCGCTTGTTTCTCGGCTAGATCCTGAGCAAACACCTGCCGCGAAGTGCCGCGCGGGCATGCTCAGAGAAATCTTCTACGGCGGGATGTCCTTTGCTTGCACGAGGGTGCCTTGGTGTTCCCCTTGCAAAGTTCCATCAAACAACTTTCCTAGGAGGTGTGCGATGTGCACCCCGAGTGTGGATGCTCAACGCCCCTTGAAATGGTCGGCCGTAACGGTTACCTTAGACACCAAGGATCACCCCGACCAGTGCGCGGGTGTGGGGATCTTACCTTTGGTGGTCTCCCTAGCATCAACAATGTAGGGTCACCAAGATGCTGGTGGACGGGGGAGTGGTCTTAAACCTCATGTCGGCCCAACTCATGAAGCAGCTCCAGATCCCCGTGGAATGCCTCTCCCCAACGGGGGATTTCCAAGGAATTAACCCGGGGGTGGCCCAATCGTTCGGACAGGTTACCCTACCTGTCACATTTGGGACGCCCGAGAATTTCCGCACGGAGAACATCACGTTCGATGGCATGTATATTCTTTCTACCTTACAATGGCATATTGCAACGGCCAGATTTGGCTAAGTTCATGGTGGTCACCCACTACACATATAGCACCATGAAGATCCCAGCTACGAAGGGGGTCATCACTGTCAAGGCCGGCCCTCGAGACATGGTCTTCTGGATGGAGAAGTCATATCTGGAGACCGTAGCAGCAGTCTCCTAGGCCCGCGAGACCTCCACATGTTGGGTGCTTATTTCATACGAAAGAAGCGCTTGACTGAGGACCACGGCCTCACCAAGAAGGTCCCTTTACTCAAAGGGGGAGGATTCTCCTTTACCACTAGAGCCCGCCTCACCGACAAATAGGAAAGCCTGCTCGCCGCCTTCCTACGGGAAAACACTGATGTGTTCTCTTGGGAGCCCACGGGTTTGCTCGAGGTTCTAAGGGAGGTGATCGAGCACCGTCTGGCGGTGAGTCCGGGAGCCCACCTGGTAAAGCAGAAGGTTCGACGACAATCCTAGGACAAGCAAGAATACATCATCTCGGAGGTTCGGAAGCTGAAGGCCGCTCAGGTCAATCGGGAAGTGTGGCACCCAACATGGGTGGCGAACCCTGTCGTGGTTCCCAAACCTCACAGCGGCAACAAGATATTGTGTATCGACTTCACGGACCTAAACAAGGTTTAACCACATGACCCATTTCCGCTGCCGCGATTCGACCAAATCATCGATTCCACCGCAGGATACGATCTCTTATGCTGCCTTGACACTTTCTTCGGGTACCATCATATCAATATGGCCAAAGAAGACGAAGATAAGATGGTGTTCATCACCCCGGAGGGCTGCTTCTGCTACACTTGCATGCCATTCAGGATGAAGAACACCGGGGCCATGTTCTAGAGCACCATACAGGCATGTCTCGGGCCTCAGATTGGCCGCAACACATAAGCATACATCAACGACATCTTGGTGAAAACCAAGTGTCATAAAACCTTTCTCGTGGATTTGGACGAAACATTCAATAATCCGCGCCAAGATCAACCTAAAGCTCAACCCCGAGAAATGTGTTTTTGGGGTGTCCTCGGGGAAGTTACTCGGATTCCTTGTTTCACACCAGGGAATTGAGGCTAACCCCGACAAGATCAAGGCCATCGACCAGATGGAAGCTCCTAAGCATATCAAGGATGCCCAGTGTCTAAATGGGCGCACCACCATCCTCGGACACTTCATATCCTGACATGGAGAGTGGGCCCTCCCCTTCTTAAAACTACTGAAGAAGGCTAGGCTGATAGAATAGACACCGGAGGAGGAGACTGCATTCCAGGATCTGAAATGCTACCTCTCCTCCTCTCTAGTCCTCGTGGCTCCTAAACCTGGGGATCCGCTGCTGCTATACGTCGCTACCACTACTCAGATGGTTAGTGTGGTGCTCGTCATGGAAAGGGAGGAAGATGATGCGTGTTTCATCCCAGGGGCCCTGATCAATGGACCGACACACCTCCCGGGCTCTTTGAGATGGGAAGTGACCTGGATGCCTAGAAGCACCTCTTCAAGATCCCGGTGAGGAAGATCCCATGGAGGGAGATGACTCAGAAGTCATCACTGAGGCCCTGGTCTCAGGACCGAGACAAGCACACCTCATGAACTCTCGAAGTTAGGAAATGACCCTAAATTCCCAAAAGCACCTCCTCTCGGGCCCTGCAACTAGGGAAATGAAGACCGGCAGGATCCCCCAAAAAAGCGGGCATGTTCGTCTGCGGTACCAAAGTTGGCAGGCCAGCGCATGGAGGTACCTAAGTTGCCTGAAATTACTGCATTTCGAAAAGTTGGGCCGCCAACTACTGAGAGGGGCCATTTCAAGGCAAACTCATCTCACCCCTCCCAAATACAAACATTCTGTTAAACCACCCCATGAAGTAGACGGTCGGGACCCACATGTCGGTTATCTGTCTGTGACATGGGCGCCAACGCGGCAACCTGTTAGGCAAATCGAGCAGCTAAGTGGATTGGATGCATTGACTGATTTCACAAATCCATTCCCAGCTTTCCCCTAGCACCGGCCCCATCGGAATCCACCCTCTAGGCAGGACGATCCCTTCGGACATTTGACTTCTAGGGCCAAGTTGCTGCGCCCAGTTGCTGCGCCCAGTCGCTGATACCGAGCTCCAATTGCACATGCCATAGCCGCCGTTGCGAGGCTCTAGCCCGCCTCCACCGCCGATGAGTCGAGCAGTTCGGAGGATGGCAAATCCTACTACCAAGGAAGAAGAAGTTCTGCCTACAAGCGGGTGAGCTACCCTTCTCTTTGCTATTCGCACTAATTACAACTGCTAGCTGGCTACTGAACCTCAAATTGTTTGTTAGCCCAACGCTGACAAACATATTTTGTCCACAGTTTTCTGTCAAGTGGGATCTACGCGGACCCCCCCCCCCCTTACCTGGTTACGGTAGTCCTCTACAGGTACGACTCCAAGGGCAAGAGGTATGGAAGCCATTGTTTCACGATGGAAGAAGCGCCTGCGTAGATCTGCACTATATCTGGTATGGTTGCTACTCTGCGTAATCATGTTGAATTATGGCCGAAGCGGACTGCAAAGTTCAGCTTCATGGATGAACGTGGCATCATGGTTCCTATATCGTGTGACAGTCAGCTAATTGGGTTGATGAAAAGGTATGCTTCGGATTGCATGTTTGAGCTGAATTGTGATGTACTGGATGTGGAAGCTGCTGCAACGGGGAGTCGCCCTTCTATTCTTGGACAGGGTGGTTTCTCAAACACAATTAGCTCCTGGTAAGAAAAGGTCGCTTGGGGTTTGCATGTTTGTGCTGAATTGTAATTTTTGTTTTATTTACTCTGTAGATATTGGGCAGTTATGCAACAGTCTTGTTTCTTTGTGAGAAGCACGCAAGGTTAGAAACATGACCGCCGGTCGATCATTTGCTGCGAATAAATTAAAAACGAGTGGAAAGATGATACTGGACACGATTCTGGTTCCCATTGTCCCGGCGATGCAGAGTACGTGAAGCTAAGAAAATTGGCACCGAGGAAGAGGAAGAAGGCAGGAAATGAAGAAGCCATTGGACGCGAAGGCTTGGCACCCAAGCTGCGGAAGAAGGCTGCTAGCAATGAAGATGCATAGTAGTGTGTTGAACTTGAACCTATATATGTAATTCTGTTAAATTCTGGAGCTCTGTGTGTGGCACGTTGCTGGGCGAAACAATCTACCCACGTTCTCTGAGTAAAATGTAGCGCGACTTAGGCTTTGGAAACGCCTGAGTCAGTAGTTGAATCCAAAATTGTGATTGTGCCACTGCTATCGGAAAACAAGGATCCACCGGTTCCACGATTGATGAGGGGAAGGAGGTCTCCAAATACGATGGAATGTAAGTGGCACAGAAATAAATTATTTAAGCTGCCATACTCCACGAAGCAACAACTTATTTCAGATGCTGCACAACGACGTGGCAACATAAACAACAATGTTCTCACTGATAATGCCCAGATGAGGATATGGGTACCACTTTCTGGCCTAATCTTGAGCCCGTCTATCTCACCGCCTATCTGTTCCTTCATCCCCTGCATCTGGCGAAGCTCCCGGATCTCCAGTAACCGGGTGTACGTGCTTCCACTTTATAAATTGTGGTTGTGCCATTTGCATGCGGCCAAATCCATGTAGATTACGTTTAAATAAACCACCAATGTCAGAATATACTAGTAGAAAAGGGGTCTTTGGTCCACGGTCATGTTCCCAATCCGGGACAGAGATCTAAATCGAGGCAGAAATTGATCTAAATCACAAATTCTTCCACAAATTAATTGAGACAGAGATCTAAATCGAGGCATTTCATTAATTCAACCACAAATTCTTCTAAACAAAGGTGCGATTTCACATTCTACATTAATTCAACCACTAGTCAATAATTTCACTTCCCCTGCCGCTATCCTCCGAGCCGCTGGCTTCCTCGTCTTCGTTGGACGGAACCTCCACGATTTCCGCATTGTACGCGAGACGGAGCACCTCTTCGCGGTGAGCGGCGGCAATGACGGTGAACTTGGTCCGTCCAGGGACGAACCTGAACTTCTCCCGCCCTTATCGGTTGCGGAGATCCCAGTGCACCACGCGCCCGTAAACGATGCGGTTGCCAATCTTGGCCTTCCGCTCCTTCTTGAACAGCGTCGGCCAGTACGGGTTGGCCGCCGCGTACCGGGGCAGCGCCCTCTTCCATGCGGGCATCTGGCAGCGAAGCGCCGCGATTTTGCTCTCCATCATGGCTCCGCCGGGGACGAGGAGCAGAGCCACCGGCACCCCCGCATAGCTGATGCGCCATCCGTGGGGCACCGTCGCGGCCGGTGGCGCGAGGATGTCGAAGTGCGTGAACATCACCACCTCGTAGAAGTTCAGCGAGGGCATCTCCATGGCGGCACGGTGGAGATTGGAGATGGATCGAGGGGGTGGACGGCGCGGTGGAGATTGGAGAGGGTGAGGGGATGGGCGACGAAGCGACGAGTTGTGGCGCCTCCTATTTGTACACGAGGACAACGAAGCGACGGGTGGAATATCCAAGGGGCATTGGTCAGACAAAAGGAAGTAATGCAGGGTTAAGACAGATTAACGGGCGACCAATTTTTTACTCCCGACTCGGGGCCAATAGTTCAGACCGCTAGGTCAACAAGTACACCTATTACAACTTAAAAAAGGCACGGGGCTTAAGCTAAATAGAACTAGTTAACACACATCTCCTTGATCTTCCTAATCTTAGCCCTATGCGCATCTTCCTGCGAGAGCAAGGATCGAATCGTCTGCTCCTTCCTTTTAGCATCTTCCTTGCACAGCTTCAATTGTTTCTCTGCATCTTTCCTCATGCACTTGTCAATACTCGTAGTTGTGAACTGCAGGACTTTGGCCTGGTGAAGATCCTTCCTTGCTTGAGTCAGTCCTTGCTCTGCTTTAGCCTTTAGGGCCAACGCCGCGTCCCTCTCCTTCTCGACTTTGCTAACCTTGTCTTCCACCCCCATGAGATCTCGCTTATACTTGGTCGTGTCAACTGGTTCCCATAGCTTCATCTCAACACTGTCAAGAAGTGAGATGAATGCGGATTCTTTCAACTCAACAGTCATTTCCCATAGTTTGTCTAGCGTTTTCTGCATCGATTTGGGCCACTCTGGATCTACCCATTTGACAACACCGCAACTTTCGCCTCGCATCATTGCACGATGTCCTTGACACCGTAGAAACCTCCTGCCTGCGTTTCGTCCTTCGAACGCTACAAATTTAGCGGGCACATATCCATGTTTACATAGCAGAGGACTGTCTCCATCCGCTAAACCGTGATAGTCGGCGTCATACATCGTCTGGTTGGCCTAACACATCATACGCACATGAGTAAACGGAGTAGATCTGGCTCAAAAAATAGATAACTGGCCACAGATGATAGAGATAGAGATGAGACGACTCACATCAAAATCACCGTCCCTGTCGTCACGACGCGTTTCCTCGTTGTCGCCCCTTGAACCCATGGCAAGAGGGGAGGGGGTGGCTGCCGGAGAGGGGATTGGGATGGCGGCGCCGTTGGCTTGCGGCTACGGCCGGATGGGAGTGAAGTGGGGCATGTGTTTTCGAGGGGAAGGAAGATAAGTACGTGGAGGAAGAGAAGTAATGGGGACGTGACACTGGGATATGGCCCGCTCAACTCGTGAGTCGTGACACTCGCAACAGGGGAGCCCCCGGTGTTGCCAGTTTGTCCAGAGCAAGCGTGGCCAATCATGCCGCAGAACAGACTACTCGCGGATCGATCTCACGAAAACCATCCCAATCGTCCAAGTGCCCCGATCGAACGGTATGTAACAATCGACAAGCAGAACAACTGTGTTAGGGCGTGCCTTGTAGAAGACTCGGTCTAACGCTAAGGTTAGGGCTCTCCTAAGGTTAATTAGTATCTATATGACACGGGTGGATCTAGCTATGGTTAATGAGAAGAGCAGACATGCAATGACACCGGTGATATCTGGTTTGTGGGAAGAACACACATGCAATGACTCTGGTGATATGTGGTTTGTGGGAAGAACAGACATGCAATGACTCTAGCTATGGTTAATGAGAAGAGCACACATGCAATGACATTGGTGGATCCATGTGTGGTTAACGAGAATAACACACATGCAATGACTCTGGTTGTGGTTAATGATATAGTTTGTAAGACGAATACACATGCAATGACTCTAGCTGTGGTTCATGAAAAGAGCAGACATGCGATGACTCTAACTGTGGTTCATTAAAAGAGCAGACATGCGATGCCACCGGTGGATCCTTGTGTGATCTATGAGAGGAACACACATGCAATTACACCGGTGGATCCTTACGTGGTTTGTGAGAATAACACACATGCAATGACACTGGTGGATCCATGTGTGGTTCATGGGAAGAACACACATGCAATGACACTGGTGGATATGTGGTTTGTGAGAAGAACACACATGCAATGACTCTAGTTGTGGTTCATGAAAAGAGCAGACATGCGATGACACTGGTGGATCCATGTGTGGTCTGTGGGAAGATCACACATGCAATGACAATGGTGATATGTGGTTTGTGAAAAGAACAGACATGCCATAACTCTAGTTGTGGTTAATGAAAAGAGCAGACATGCAATGACACCGGTGGATCCATGTGGGGTTAATGAGAATAACACACATGCAATGACACTGGGTGTGGTTCATGATATGGTTTGTGAGAAGAACACACATGCAATGACACTGGTGGATCCATGTGTGGTCTGTGAGAAGAACACACAAGCAATGACACTAGGTGTGGTTCATGATATGGTTTGTGAGAAGAACACACATGCAATGACACTGGTGGATCCATGTGTGGTCTTTGGGAAGAACACACATGCAATGACACTGGTGATATGTGGTATGTGAGAAGAACACACATCCAATGACTCTACGTGTGGTTCATGAAAAGAGCAGACATGCAATGACACTGGTGGATCCATGTGCGGTTCATGGGAAGAACACACGTGCAATGGCACTTGGTGGATCCATCTGTGGTTTGTGAGAAGAACACACATGCAATGACACAGGTGGATCCATGTGTGGTTCATGGGAAGAACACACATGCAATGACTCTGGTGATATGTGGTTTGTGAAAAGAGCAGACATGCAATCACTCTAGCTGTGGTTAATGAGAAGAGCAGACATGCAATTAAACCGGTGGATCCATATGTGGTTTGTGAGAATAACACACATGCAATGACACTGGGTGTGGTTCATGATATGGTTTGTAAGAAGAACACACATGCAATGACTCTAGTTGTGGTTCATGAAAAGAGCACGTATGCGATGACTCTAGCTGTGGTTCATGGGAAGAGCAGACATACAATGACACTGGTGGATCCATGTGTGGTTCATGGGAACAACACACATGCAATGACTCTGGTGATATGTGGTTTGTGAAAAGAACAGACATGCAATGACTCTAGCTATGGTTAATGAAAAGAGCAGACATGCAATGACACCGGTGGATCCATGTGGGGTTAATGAGAAGAACACACATGCAATGACAAGTGCAGTTCATGATATGGTTTGTGAGAAGAACACACATGCAATGACACTAGTGGATCCATGTGTGGTCTTTGAGAAGAACACACATGCAATGACACTAGGTGTGGTTCATGATATGGTTTGTGAGAAGAACACACATGCAATGACATTGGTGGATCCATGTGTGGTCTTTGGGAAGAACACACATGCAATGACACTAGTGATATGTGGTCTGTGAGAAGAACACACATCCAATGACTCTAGCTATGGTTCATGAAAAGAGCAGACATGCAATGGCACTGGTGGATCCATGTGTGGTTCATGGGAAGAACACACATGCAATGACACTAGGTGGATCCATGTGTGGTTTGTGAGAAAAACACACATGCAATGACACTGGTGGATCCATGTGTGGTTCATGGGAAGAACACACATGCAATGACTCTGGTAATATGTGGTTTGTGAAAAGAACAGACATGCAATGACTCTAGCTATGGTTAATGAGAAGAGCAGGCATGCAATGACACCGGTGGATCCATGTGTGGTTTGTGAGAAGAACACACATGCAATGACACTGGGTGTGGTTCATGGTATGGTTTGTAAGAATAACACACATGCAATGACTCTAGCTGTGGTTCATGAAAAGAGCATGCATGCGATGAATCTAGCTGTGGTTCATGGGAAGAGCAGACATACAATGACACTGGTGGATCCATGTGTGGTTCATGGGAAGAACACACATGCAATGACACTGGTGGATCCATGTGTGCTCTGTGGGAAGAATACACATGCAATGACACTGGTGGATCCATGTGTGGTTCATGGGGAGAACACACATGCAATGTCACCGGTGATATGTGGTTTGTGAGAAGAACACACATGCAATGACTCTAGCTGTGGTTCATGAAAAGAGCAGACATGCAATGACACTGGTGGATCCATGTGTGGTTCATGGGAAGAACACACATGCAATGACTCTGGTGGATCCATGTGTGGTCTGTGGGAAGAACACACATGCAATGACACTGGGTGGATCCATGTGTGGTATGTGGGAAGAACACACATGCAATGACACTGGTGGATCCATGTGTGGTCTGTGGGAAGAACACACATGCAATGACACAGGTGATATGTGGTCTGTGAGAAAACACACATGCAATGACTCTAGCTGAGGTTCATGAAAAGAGCAGACATGCGATGGCACTAGGTGGATCCATGTGTGGTTTGTGAGAAGAACACACATACAATGACACCCGTGGATCCATGTGTGGTTCATGGGAAGAACACACATGCAATTACTCTGGTGATATGTGGATTGTGAAAAGAACAAGCATGCAATGACTCTAGCTGTGGTTAATGAGAAGAGCAGACATGCAATGACACCGGTGGATCCATGTGGGGTTAGTAAGAAGAACACACATGCAATGACACTGGGTGTGGTTCATGATATGGTTTGTGAGAAGAACACGCATGCAAGGACTCTAGCTGTGGTTCATGGGAAGAACACACATGCAATGACACTAGGTGGATCCAGGTGTCGTCTGTGGGAAGAACACACATGCAATGACACTGGTGGTTCCATGTGTGGTCTGTGGGAAGAACACACATGCAATGACACAAGTGATATGTGGTCTGTGAGAAGCACACACATGCAATGACTCTAACTGTGGTTCATGAAAAGAGCAGACATGCGATGACACTGGTGGATCCATGTGTGGTTCATGGGAAGAACACACATGCAATGAGACTGGTGGATCCATGCGTGGTCTGTGGGAAGAACACACATGCAATGACTCTAGTGATATGTGGTTTGTCAAAAGAACAGACATGCAATGACTCAAGCTGTGGTTAATGAGAAGAGCAGACATGCAATGACACCGGTGGATCCATGTGTGGTTAATCAGAAGAACACACATGCAATGACATTGGGTGTGGTTCATGATATGGTTTGTAAGAACACACATGCAATGACTCAAGCTGTTGTTCATGAAAAGAGCTGACATGCGATGACTAACGGTGGTTCATGAAAAGAGCACACCTGCGATGCCACCGGTGGATCCATGTGTGGTCTATGAGAGGAACACACATGCAATTACACCGGTGGATCCTTACGTGGTTTGTGAGAATAACACACATGCAATGACACTAGTGGATCCATGTGTGGTTCATGGGAAGAACACACATGCAATGACACTAGGTGTGGTTCATGATATGGTTTGTGAGAAGAACACGCATGCAATGACTCTAGCTGTGGTTCATGGGAAGAACACACGTGCAATGACACTGGGTGGATCCATGTGTGGTCTGTGGGAAGAACACACATGCAATGACACTGGTGGATCCATGTGTGGTCTGTGGGAAGAACACACATGCAATGACACAGGTGATATATGGTCTGTGAGAAGAACACACATGCAATGACTCTGGCTGTGGTTCATGAAAAGAGCAGACATGCGATGCCACAGCTGGATCCATGTATGGTTTGTGAGATAAACACACATGCAATGACACCGGTGGATCCATGTGTGGTTCATGGGAAGAACACACATGCAATGACTCTGGTGATATGTGGTTTGTGAAAAGAACAGACATGCAATGACTCTAGCTGTAGTTAATGAGAAGAGCAGACATGCAATGACACTGGTGGATCCATGTGGGGTTAATGAGAAGAACACACATGCAATTACACTGGGTGTGGTTCATGATATGGTTTGTGAGAAGAACACGCATGCAATGACTCTAGCTGTGGTTCATGGGAAGAACACGCATGCAATGACACTCGGTGGATCCATGTGTGGTTTGTGGGAAGAACGCACATGCAATGACACTGGTGGATCCATGTGTGGTTCATGGGAAGAACACACATGCAATGGCACTGGGTGGATCCATGTGTGGTTTGTGAGAAGAACACACATGCAATGACACTGGTGGATCCATGTGTGGTTCATGGGAAGAACACACATGCAATGACTCTAGTGATATGTGGTTTGTGAAAAGAACAGACATGCAATGACTCTAGCTGTGGTTAATGAGAAGAGCGGACATGCAATGACACCGGTGGATCCATGTGTGGTTTGTGAGAAGAACACACATGCAATGACACTGGGTGTGGTTCATGATATGGTTTGTAAGAAGAACACACATGCAATGACTCTAGCTGTGGTTCATGAAAAGAGCACGCATGCGATGACTCTAGCTGTGGTTCATGGGAAGAGCAGACATACAATGACACTGGTGGATCCATGTGTGGTTCATGAGAAGAACACACATGCAATGACACTGGTGGATCCATGTGTGGTCTGTGGTCAGAACACACATGCAATGATACTGGTGGATCCATGTGTGGTTCATGGGGAGAACACGCATGCAATGACACCCACCGGTGATATGTGGTTTGTGAGAAGAACACACATGCAATGACTCTAGCTGTGGTTCATGAAAAGAGCAGACATGCAATGACACTGGTGGATCCATGTGTGGTTCATGGGAAGAACACACATGCAATGACTCTGGTGGATCCATGTGTGGTCTGTGGGAAGAACACACATGCAATGACACTGTGTAGATCCATGTGTGGTCAGTGGGAAGAACACACATGCAATGACACTGGTGGATCCGTGTGGTCTGTGGGAAGAACACACATGCAATGACACAGATGCAATTACACTGGGTGTGGTTCATGATATGGTTTGTGAGAAGAACACGCATGCAATGACTCTAGCTGTGGTTCATGGGAAGAACACGCATGCAATGACACTGGGTGGATCCATGTGTGGTCTGTGGGAAGAACGCACATGCAATGACACTGGTGGATCCATGTGTGGTTCATGGGAAGAACACACATGCAATGGCACTGGGTGGATCCATGTGTGGTTTGTGAGAAGAACACACATGCAATGACACTGGTGGATCCATGTGTTGTTCATGGGAAGAACACACATGCAATGACTCTGGTGATATGTGGTTTATGAAAAGAGCAGACATGCGATGACACTGGTGGATCCATGTGTGGTTCATGGGAAGAACACACATGCAATGACACTGGTGGATCCATGTGTGCTCTGTGGGAACAATAGACATGCAATGACTCTGGTGTTATGTGGTTTGTGAAAAGAACAGACATGCAATGACTCTATCTATGGTTAATGAGGAGAGGAGACATGCAATGACACCGGTGGATCCATGTGTGGTTAATGAGAAGAACACACATGCAATAACACTAGGTGTGGTTCATGATATGGTTTGTAAGAAGAACAGACATGCAATGACTCTCGCTGTGGTTCATGAAAAGAGCAGACATGCGATGACTCTAACTGTGATTCATGAAAAGAGCAGACCTGCGATGCCATCGATGGATCCATGTGCGGTCTATGAGAGGAACACACATGCAATTACACCAGTGGATCCTTACGTGGTTTGTGAGAATAACACACATGCAATGACACTGGTGGATCCCTGTGTGGTTCATGGGAAGAACACACATGCAATGACACAGGTGATATGTGGTCTGTGGGAAGAACACACATGCAATGACTCTGGTGATATGTGGTTTGTTAAAAGAACAGACATGCAATGACTCTAGCTATGGTTAATGAAAAGAGCAGACATGCAATGACACCGGTGGATCCATGTGGGGTTAATGAGAAGAACACACATGCAATGACACTGGGTGTGGTTCAAGATATGGTTTGTGAGAAGAACACACATGCAATGACACTGGTGGATCCATGTGTGGTCTGTGAGAAGAACACACATGCAATGACACTGGTTGTGGTTCATGATATGGTTTGTGAGAAGAACACACATGCAATGACACTGGTGGATCCATGTGTGGTCTTTGGGAAGAACACACATGCAATGACACTGGTGATATGTGGTCTGTGAGAAGAACACACATCCAATGACTCTAGCTGTGGTTCATGAAAAGAGCAGACATGCAATGACACTGGTGGATCCATGTATGGTTCATGGGAAGAACACACATGCAATGACACTGGGTGGATCCATGTGTGGTTTGTGAGAAGATACACATGCAATGACACTGGTGGATCCATGTGTGGTTCATGGGAAGAACACACATGCAATGACTCTGGTGATATGTGGTTTGTGAAAACAACAGACATGCAATGACTCTAGCTGTGCTTAATGAGAAGAGCAGACATGCAATGACACTGGTGGATCCATGTGTGGTTTGTGAGAAGAACACACATGCAATGACACTGGGTGTGGTTCATGATATGGTTTGTAAGAATAACACACATGCAATGACTCTAGCTATGGTTCATGAAAAGAGCAGACATGCGATGGCACTAGGTGGATCCATCTGTGGTTTGTGAGAAGAACACACATGCAATGACACCGGTGGATCCATGTGTGGTTCATGGGAAGAACACACATGCAATGACTCTGGTGATATGTGGTTTGTGAAAAGAACAGACATGCAATGACTCTAGCTGTGGTTAATGAGAAGAGCAGACATGCAATGACACCGGTGGATCCATGTGGGGTTAATGAGAAGAACACACATGCAATGACACTGGGTGTGGTTCATGATATGGTTTGTGAGAAGAACACGCATGCAATGACTCTAGCTGTGGTTCATGGGAAGAACACATGTGCAATGACACTGGGTGGATCCATGTGTGGTCAGTGGGAAGAACACACATGCAATGACACTAGTGGATCCATGTGTGGTCTGTGGGAAGAACACACATGCAATGACACAGGTGATATATGGTCTGTGAGAAGAACACACATGCAATGACTCTGGCCGTGGTTCATGAAAAGAGCAGACATGTGATGACACTGGTGGATCCATGTATGGTTTGTGAGAAGAACACACATGCAATGACACCGGTGGATCCATGTGTGGTTCCTGGGAAGAACACACATGCAATGACTCTGGTGATATGTGGTTTGTGAAAAGAACAGACATGCAATGACTCTAGCTGTGGTTAATGAGAAGAGCAGACATGCAATGGCACCGGTGGATCCGTATGGGGTTAATGAGAAGAACACACATGCAATTACACTGGGTGTGGTTCATGATATGGTTTGTGAGAAGAACACGCATGCAATGACTCTAGCTGTGGTTCATGGGAAGAACACGCATGCAATGACACTGGGTGGATCCATGTGTGGTCTGTGGGAAGAACGCACATGCAATGACACTGGTGGATCCATGTGTGGTTCATGGGAAGAACACACATGCAATGGCACTGGGTGGATCCATGTGTGGTTTGTGAGAAGAACACACATGCAATGACACTGGTGGATCCATGTGTTGTTCATGGGAAGAACACACATGCAATGACACTGGTGATATGTGGTCTGTGAGAAGAACACACATCCAATGACTCTAGCTGTGGTTCATGAAAAGAGCAGACATGCAATGACACTGGTGGATCCATGTATGGTTCATGGGAAGAACACACATGCAATGACACTGGGTGGATCCATGTGTGGTTTGTGAGAAGATACACATGCAATGACACTGGTGGATCCATGTGTGGTTCATGGGAAGAACACACATGCAATGACTCTGGTGATATGTGGTTTGTGAAAACAACAGACATGCAATGACTCTAGCTGTGCTTAATGAGAAGAGCAGACATGCAATGACACTGGTGGATCCATGTGTGGTTTGTGATAAGAACACACATGCAATGACACTGGGTGTGGTTCATGATATGGTTTGTAAGAATAACACACATGCAATGACTCTAGCTATGGTTCATGAAAAGAGCAGACATGCGATGGCACTGGGTGGATCCATCTGTGGTTTGTGAGAAGAACACACATGCAATGACACCGGTGGATCCATGTGTGGTTCATGGGAAGAACACACATGCAATGACTCTGGTGATATGTGGTTTGTGAAAAGAACAGACATGCAATGACTCTAGCTGTGGTTAATGAGAAGAGCAGACATGCAATGACACCGGTGGATCCATGTGGGGTTAATGAGAAGAACACACATGCAATGACACTGGGTGTGGTTCATGATATGGTTTGTGAGAAGAACACACATGCAATGACTCTAGCTGTGGTTCATGGGAAGAACACACATGCAATGACTCTGGTGGATCCATGTGTGGTCTGTGGGAAGAACACACATGCAATGACACTGGTGGATCCATGTGTGGTCTGTGGGAAGAACACACATGCAATCACACGGTGATATATGGTATGTGAGAAGAACACACATGCAATGACTCTAGCGTGGTTCATGAAAGAAGCGGACATGTGATGACCTTTGGTGGATCCATATTTGGTTCATGGGAAAAATACACATGCAATGACACCGGTGGATCCATGTGTGGTTCATGGGAAGAACACACATGCAATGACTCTGGTGATATGTGGTTTGTGAAAAGAACAGACATGCAATGACTCTAGCTGTGGTTAATGAGAAGAGCAGACATGCAATGACACCGGTGGATCCATATGGGGTTAATGAGAAGAACACACATGCAATGACACTGGGTGTGGTTCATGATATGGTTTGTGAGAAGAACACGCATGCAATGACTCTAGCTGTGGTTCATGGGAAGAACACGCATGCAATGACACTGGGTGGATCCATGTGTGGTTTGTGGGAAGAACGCACATGCAATTACACTGGTGGATCCATGTGTGGTTCGTGGGAAGAACACACATGCAATGACACTGGGTGGATCCATGTGTGGTTTGTGACAAGAACACATGCAATGACATGAGTGGATCCATGTGTTGTTCATGGGAAACACACATGCAATGACTCTGGTGATATGTGGTTTGTGAAGGATCCATGTGTTGTTCATGGGAAGAACACACATGCAATGACTCTGGTGATATGTGGTTTGTGAAAAGAACAGACATGCAATGACTTTAGCTGTGGTTAATGAGAAGAGCAGACATGCAATGACACCGGCGGATCCATGTGTGGTTTGTGAGAAGAACACACATGCAATGACACTGGGTGTGGTTCATGATATGGTTTGTAAGAAGAACACACATGCAATGACTCTAGCTGTGGTTCATGAAAAGAGCACGCATGCGATGGCTCTAGCTGTAGTTCATGGGAAGAGCAAACATACAATGACACTGGTGGATCCATGTGTGGTTCATGGGAACAACACACATGCAATGACACTAGTGGATCCATGTGTGGTCTATGGTCAGAACACACATGCAATGATACTGGTGGATCCATGTGTGGTTCATGGGGAGAACACACATGCAATGACACCGGTGATATGTGGTTTATGAGAAGAACACATATGCAATGACTCTAGCTGTGGTTCATGAAAAGAGCAGACATGCAATGACACTGGTGGATCCATGTGTGGTTCATGGGAAGAACACACATGCAATGACTCTGCTGGATCCATGTGTGGTCTGTGGGAAGAACACACATGCAATGACACTGGGTGGATCCATGTGTGCTATGTGGGAATAACACACATGCAATGACACTGGTGGATCCATGTGTGGTCTGTGGGAAGAACACACATGCAATGACACTGGTGATATGTGGTCTGTGAGAAGAACACACATGCAATAACTCTAGCTGTGGTTCATGAAAAGAGCAGACATGCGATGGCACTGGGTGGATCCATGCGTGGTGTGTGAGAAGAACACACATGCAATGACACCGGTGGATCCATGTGTGGTTCATGGGAAGAACACACATGCAATGACTCTGGTGATATGTGGTTTGTGAAAAGAATAGACATGCAATGACTCTACTGTGGTTAATGAGAAGAGCAGACGTGCAATGACACCGGTGGATCCATGTGGGGTTAATGAGAAGAACACACATGCAATGACACTGGGTGTGGTTCATGATATGGTTTGTGAGAAGAACACACATGCAATGACTCTAGCTGTGGTTCATGGGAAGAACACACATGCAATGACACTAGGTGGATCCATGTGTGGTCTGTGGGAATAACACACATGCAATGACACTAGTGGATCCATGTGTGGTTTGTGGGTACAACACACATGCAATTACATAGGTGATATGTGGTATGTGAGAAGAACACACATGCAATGACTCTAGCTGTGGTTTATGAAAAGAACAGACATGCGATGACACTGGTGGATCCATGTGTGGTTCATGGGAAGAACACACATGCAATGACACTGGTGGATCCATGTGTGGTTCATGGGAAGAACACACATGCAATGACACTGGTGGATCCATGTGTGGTTTGTGGGAAGAACACACATGCAATGACTCTAGTGATATGTGGTTTGTGGGAAGAACAGACATGCAATGACTCTAGCTGTGGTTAATGAGTAGAGCACACATGCAATGACACCGGTAGATCCATGTGTGGTTAACGAGAAGAACACACATGAAATGACTCTGGCTGTGGTTAATGATATAGTTTGTAAGAAGGACACACATGCAATGACTCTAGGTGTGGTTCATGAAAAGAGCATACATGCGATGACTCTAACTGTGGTTCATCAAAAGAGCAGACATGCGATGCCACCGGTGGATCCTTGTGTGGTCTATGAGAGGAACACACATGCAATTACACCGGTGGATCCTTACGTGGTTTGTGAGAATAACACACATGCAATGACACTGGTGGATCCATCTATGGTTCATGGGAAGAACACACATGCAATGACACTGGTGGATATGTGGTTTGTGAGAAGAACACACATGCAATGAATCTAGTTGTGGTTCATGAAAAGAGCAGACATGCGATGACACTGGTGGATCCATGTGTGGTCTGTGGGAAGAACACACATGCAATGACTCTGGTGATATGTGGTTTGTGAATAGAACAGACATGCAATGACTCTAGCTGTGGTTAATGAAAAGAGCAGACATGCAATGACACCGGTGGATCCATGTGGGTTTAATGAGAAGAACACACATGCAATGACACTGGTGGATCCATGTGTTGTTCATGGGAAGAACACACATGCAATGACTCTGGTGATATGTGGTTTGTGAAAAGAACAGACATGCAATGACTTTAGCTGTGGTTAATGAGAAGAGCAGACATGCAATGACACCGGCGGATCCATGTGTGGTTTGTGAGAAGAACACACATGCAATGACACTGGGTGTGGTTCATGATATGGTTTGTAAGAAGAACACACATGCAATGACTCTAGCTGTGGTTCATGAAAAGAGCACGCATGCGATGGCTCTAGCTGTAGTTCATGGGAAGAGCAAACATACAATGACACTGGTGGATCCATGTGTGGTTCATGGGAACAACACACATGCAATGACACTAGTGGATCCATGTGTGGTCTATGGTCAGAACACACATGCAATGATACTGGTGGATCCATGTGTGGTTCATGGGGAGAACACACATGCAATGACACCGGTGGATCCATGTGTGGTTCATGGGAAGAACACACATGCAATGACACTGGGTGGATCCATGTGTGCTATGTGGGAATAACACACATGCAATGACACTGGTGGATCCATGTGTGGTCTGTGGGAAGAACACACATGCAATGACACTGGTGATATGTGGTCTGTGAGAAGAACACACATGCAATAACTCTAGATGTGGTTCATGAAAAGAGCAGACATGCGATGGCACTAGGTGGATCCATGCGTGGTGTGTGAGAAGAACACACATGCAATGACACCGGTGGATCCATGTGTGGTTCATGGGAAGAACACACATGCAATGACTCTGGTGATATGTGGTTTGTGAAAAGAATAGACATGCAATGACTCTACTGTGGTTAATGAGAAGAGCAGACGTGCAATGACACCGGTGGATCCATGTGGGGTTAATGAGAAGAACACACATGCAATGACACTGGGTGTGGTTCATGATATGGTTTGTGAGAAGAACACACATGCAATGACTCTAGCTGTTGTTCATGGGAAGAACACACATGCAATGACACTAGGTGGATCCATGTGTGGTCTGTGGGAATAACACACATGCAATGACACTAGTGGATCCATGTGTGGTTTGTGGGTACAACACACATGCAATTACATAGGTGATATGTGGTATGTGAGAAGAACACACATGCAATGACTCTAGATGTGGTTTATGAAAAGAACAGACATGCGATGACACTGGTGGATCCATGTGTGGTTCATGGGAAGAACACACATGCAATGACACTGGTGGATCCATGTGTGGTTCATGGGAAGAACACACATGCAATGACACTGGTGGATCCATGTGTGGTTTGTGGGAAGAACACACATGCAATGACTCTAGTGATATGTGGTTTGTGGGAAGAACAGACATGCAATGACTCTAGCTGTGGTTAATGAGTAGAGCACACATGCAATGACACCGGTAGATCCATGTGTGGTTAACGAGAAGAACACACATGAAATGACTCTGGCTGTGGTTAATGATATAGTTTGTAAGAAGGACACACATGCAATGACTCTAGGTGTGGTTCATGAAAAAAGCATACATGCGATGACTCAAACTCTGATTCTTCAAAATAGCAGACATGCGATGCCACCGGTGGATCCTTGTGTGGTCTATGAGAGGAACACACATGCAATTACACCGGTGGATCCTTACGTGGTTTGTGAGAATAACACACATGCAATGACACTGGTGGATCCATCTATGGTTCATGGGAAGAACACACATGCAATGACACTGGTGGATATGTGGTTTGTGAGAAGAACACACATGCAATGAATCTAGTTGTGGTTCATGAAAAGAGCAGACATGCGATGACACTGGTGGATCCATGTGTGGTCTATGGGAAGAACACACATGCAATGACTCTGGTGATATGTGGTTTGTGAATAGAACAGACATGCAATGACTCTAGCTGTGGTTAATGAAAAGAGCAGACATGCAATGACACCGGTGGATCCATGTGGGTTTAATGAGAAGAACACACATGCAATGACACTGGGTGTGGTTCATGATATGGTTTGTGAGAATAACACACATGCAATGACACTGGGTGTGGTTCATGATATGGTTTGTGAGAAGAACACACATGCAATGACACTGGTGGATCCATGTATGGTCTTTGGGAAGAACACACATGCAATAACACTGGTGATATGTGGTCTGTGAGAAGAACAAACATCCAATGACTCTAGCTATGGTTCATGAAAAGAGCATACATGCCATGACACTGGTGGATCCATGTGTGGTTCATGGGAAGAACACACATGCAATGACACTGGGTGGATCCATGTGTGGTTTGTGAGAAGAACACATATGCAATGACACTGGTGGATCCATGTGTGGTTCATGGGAAGAACACACATGCAATGACTCTGGTGATATGTGGTTTGTGAAAAGAACAGACATGCAATGACTCTAGCTGTGGTTAATGAGAAGAGCAGACATGTAATGACACCAGTGGATCCATGTGTGGTTTGTGAGAAGAACACACATGCAATGACACTGGGTGTGGTTCATGATATAGTTTGTAAGAAGAACACACATACAATGACTCTAGATGTGGTTCATGAAAAGAGCACGCATGCGATGACTCTAGCTGTGGTTCATGGGAAGAGCAGGCATACAATGACACTGGTGGATCCATGTGTGGTTCATGGGAAGAACACACATGTAATGACACTGGTGGATCCATGTGTGGTCTGTGGGAAGAACAAACATGCAATGACACTAGTGGATCCATGTGTGGTTCATGGGGAGAACACACATGCAATGACACCGGTGATATGTGGTTTGTGAGAAGAACATAGATGCAATGACTCTAGCTGTGGTTCATCAAAAGAGCAGACATGCAATGGCACTGGTGGATCCATGTGTGGTTCATGGGAAGAACACACAAGCAATGACACTGGTGGGTCCATGTGTGGTCTGTGGGAAGAACACACATGCAATGACACTGGGTGGATCCATGGGTGGTCTGCGGGAAGAACACACATGCAATGACACTGGTGGATCCATGTGTGGTCTGTGGGAAGAACACACATGCAATGACACAGGTGATATGTGGTCTGTGAGAAGAACACACATGCAATGACTCTAGCTGTGGTTCATGAAAAGAGCAGACATGCGATGGCACTGGGTGGATCCATGTGTGGTTTGTGAGAAGAACACACATGCAATGACACCGGTGTATCCATGTGTGGTTTATGGGAAGAACACACATGCAATGACTCTGGTGATATGTGGTTTCTGAAAAGAAGAGACATGCAATGACTCTAGATGTGGTTAATGAGAAGAGCAGACATGCAATTACACCGGTGGATCCATGTGGGGTTAATGAGAAGAACACACATGCAATGACACTAGGTGTTGTTCATGATATGGTTTGTGAGAAGAACACACATGCAATGACTCTAGCTATGGTTCATGGGAAGAACACACATGCAATGACACTGGGTGGATCCATGTGTGGTCTGTGGGAAGAACACACATGGAATGAAACTAGTGGATCCATCTATGGACTGTGGGAAGAACACACATGCAATGACACTGGTTGGATCCATGTGTGGTTTGTGAGAAGAACACACATGCAATGACTCTGGTGATATGTGGTTTGTGAAAAGAACAGAAATGCAATGACTCTAGCTGTGGTTAATGAGAAGAGCAGACATGCAATGACACTGGTGGATCCATGTGTGGTTTGTGAGAAGAACACACATGCAATGACACTGAGTATGGTTCATGATATGGTTTGTAAGAAGAACACACATGCAATGACTCTAGCTGTGGTTCATGAAAAGAGCACGCATGCGATGACTCTAGTTGTGGTTCATGGGAAGAGCAGACATACAATGACACTGGTGGATCCATGTGTGGTTCATGGGAACAACACACATGCAATGACACTGGTGGATGCATGTGTGGTCTGTGGTAAGAACACACATGCAATGATACTGGTGGATCCATGTGTGGTTCATGGGGAGAACACGCATGCAATGACACTGGTGATATGTGGTTTGTGAGAAGAACACAGATGCAATGACTCTAGCTGTGGTTCATGAAAAGAGCAGACATGCAATGACACTGGTGGATCCATGTGTGGTTCATGGGAAGAACACACATGCAATGACTCTGGTGGATCCATGTGTGGTCTATGGGAAGAACACACATGCAATGACACTAGGTGGATCCATGTGTGGTCTGTGGGAAGAACACACATGCAATGACACTAGTGGATCCATGTGTGGTCTGTGGGAAGAACACACATGCAATGACACTGGTGATATGTGGTCTGTGAGAAGAACACACATGCAATAACTCTAGCTGTGGTTCGTGAAAAGAGCAGACATGTGATGGCACTGGGTGGATCCATGTGTGGTTTGTGAGAAGAACACACATGCAATGACACCGGTGGATTCATGTGTGGTTCATGGGAAGAACACACATGCAATGACTCTGGTGATATGTGGTTTGTGAAAAGAATAGAAATGAAATGACTCTCACATGGTTAATGGGAAGAGCGGACATGCAATGACACGGTGGATCCATGTGGGGTTAATGAGAAGAACACACATGCAATGACACTGGGTGTGGTTCATGATATGGTTTGTGAGAAGAACACGCATGCAATGACTCTAGCTGTGGTTCATGGGAAGAACACACATGCAATGACACTAGGTGGATCCATGTGTGGTCTGTGGGAAGAACACACATGCAATGACACTGGTGGATCCATGTGTGGTTTGTGGGTACAACACACATGCAATGACATAGGTGATATGTGGTATGTGAGAAGAACACACATGCAATGACTCTAGCTGTGGTTTATGAAAAGAACAGACATGCGATGACACTGGTGGATCCATGTGTGGTTCATGGGAAGAACACACATGCAATGACATTGGTGGATCCATGTGTGGTTCATGGGAAGAACACACCTGTAATGACTCTGGTGATATGTGGTTTGTGAAAAGAACAGACATTCAATGACTCTAGCTCTGGTTAATGAGAAGATCAGACATGCAATGACACTGGTGGATCCATGTGTGGTTTGTGAGAAGAACACACATGCAATGACACTGGGTGTGGTTCATGATATGGTTTGTAAGAATAACACACATGCAATGACTCTAGCTATGGTTCATGAAAAGAGCAGACATGCGATGGCACTGGGTGGATCCATCTGTGGTTTGTTAGAAGAACACACATGCAATGACACCGGTGGATCCATGTGTGGTTCATGGGAAGAACACACATGCAATGACTCTGGTGATATGTGGTTTGTGAAAAGAACAGACATGCAATGACTCTAGCTGTGGTTAATGAGAAGAGCAGACATGCAATGACACCAGTGGATCCATGTGGGGTTAATGAGAATAACACACATGCAATGACACTAGGTGTGGTTCATGATATGGTTTGTGAGAAGAACACGCATGCAAAGACTCTAGCTGTGGTTCATGGGAAGAACACACGTGCAATGACACTGGGTGGATCCATGTGTGGTCAGTGGGAAGAACACACATGCAATGACACTAGTGGATCCATGTGTGGTCTGTGGGAAGAACACACATGCAATGACACAGGTGATATATGGTCTGTGAGAAGAACACACATGCAATGACTCTGGCCGTGGTTCATGAAAAGAGCAGACATGTGATGACACTGGTGGATCCATGTATAGTTTGTGAGAAGAACACACATGCAATGACACCAGTGGATCCATGTGTGGTTCCTGGGAAGAACACACATGCAATGACTCTGGTGATATGTGGTTTGTGAAAAGAACAGACATGCAATGACTCTAGCTGTGGTTAATGAGAAGAGCAGACATGCAATGACACCGGTGGATCCATATGGGGTTAATGAGAAGAACACACATGCAATTACACTGGGTGTGGTTCATGATATGGTTTGTGAGAAGAACACGCATGCAATGACTCTAGCTGTGGTTCATGGGAAGAACACGCATGCAATGACACTGGGTGGATCCATGTGTGGTCTGTGGGAAGAACGCACATGCAATGACACTGGTGGATCCATGTGTGGTTCGTGGGAAGAACACACATGCAATGACACTGGGTGGATCCATGTGTGGTTTGTGACAAGAACACACATGCAATGACACTGGTGGATCCATGTGTTGTTCTTTGGAAGAACACACATGCAATGACTCTGGTGATATGTGGTTTGTGAAAAGAACAGACATGCAATGACTTTAGCTGTGGTTAATGAGAAGAGCAGACATGCAATGACACCGGCGGATCCATGTGTGGTTTGTGAGAAGAACACACATGCAATGACACTGGGTGTGGTTCATGATATGGTTTGTAAGAAGAACACACATGCAATGACTCTAGCTGTGGTTCATGAAAAGAGCACGCATGCGATGGCTCTAGCTGTAGTTCATGGGAAGCGCAGACATACAATGACACTGGTGGATCCATGTGTGGTTCATGGGAACAACACACATGCAATGACACTGGTGGATCCATGTGTGGTCTATGGTCAGAACACACATGCAATGATACTGGTGGATCCATGTGTGGTTCATGGGGAGAACACACATGCAATGACACCGGTGATATGTGGTTTATGAGAAGAACACACATGCAATGACTCTAGCTGTGGTTCATGAAAAGAGCAGACATGCAATGACACTGGTGGATCCATGTGTGGTTCATGGGAAGAACACACATGCAATGACTCTGCTGGATCCATGTGTGGTCTGTGGGAAGAACACACATGCAATGACACTGCGTGGATCCATGTGTGCTATGTGGGAATAACACACATGCAATGACACTGGTGGATCCATGTGTGGTCTGTGGGAAGAACACACATGCAATGACACTGGTGATATGTGGTCTGTGAGAAAAACACACATGCAATAACTCTAGCTGTGGTTCATGAAAAGAGCAGACATGCGATGGCACTGGGTGGATCCATGCGTGGTTTGTGAGAAGAACACACATGCAATGACACCGGTGGATCCATGTGTGGTTCATGGGAAGAACACACATGCAATGACTCTGGTGATATGTGGTTTGTGAAAAGAATAGACATGCAATGACTCTACTGTGGTTAATGAGAAGAGCAGACGTGCAATGACACCGGTGGATCCATGAGGGGTTAATGAGAAGAACACACATGCAATGACACTGGGTGTGGTTCATGATATGGTTTGTGAGAAGAACACGCATGCAATGACTCTAGCTGTGGTTCATGGGAAGAACACACATGCAGTGACACTAGGTGGATCCATGTGTGGTCTGTGGGAATAACACACATGCAATGACACTAGTGGATCCATGTGTGGTTTGTGGGTACAACACACATGCAATTACATAGGTGATATGTGGTATGTGAGAAGAACACACATGCAATGACTCTAGCTGTGGTTTATGAAAAGAACAGACATGCGATGACACTGGTGGATCCATGTGTGGTTCATGGGAAGAACACACATGCAATGACACTGGTGGATCCATGTGTGGTTCATGGGAAGAACACACATGCAATGACACTGGTGGATCCATGTGTGGTTTATGGGAAGAACACACATGCAATGACTCTAGTGATATGTGGTTTGTGGGAAGAACAGACATGCAATGACTCTAGCTGTGGTTAATGAGTAGAGCACACATGCAATGACACCGGTGGATCCATGTGTGGTTAACGAGAAGAACACACATGAAATGACTCTGGCTGTGGTTAATGATATAGTTTGTAAGAAGGACACACATGCAATGACTCTAGGTGTGGTTCATGAAAAGAGCAGACATGCGATGACTCTAACTGTGGTTCATGAAAAGAGCAGACATGCGATGCCACCGGTGGATCCTTGTGTGGTCTATGAGAGGAACACACATGCAATTACACCGGTGGATCCTTACGTGGTTTGTGAGAATAACACACATGCAATGACACTGGTGGATCCATCTGTGGTTCACGGGAAGAACACACATGCAATGATACTGGTGGATATGTGGTTTGTGAGAAGAACACACATGCAATGAAACTAGTTGTGGTTCATGAAAAGAGCAGACATGCGATGACACTGGTGGATCCATGTGTGGTCTGTGGGAAGAACACACATGCAATGACTCTGGTGATATGTGGTTTGTGAATAGAACAGACATGCAATGACTCTAGTTGTGTTTAATGAAAAGAGCAGACATGCAATGACACCGGTGGATCCATGTGGGTTTAATGAGAAGAACACACATGCAATGACACTGGGTGTGGTTCATGATATGGTTTGTGAGAATAACACACATGCAATGACACTGGGTGTGGTTCATGATATGGTTTGTGAGAAGAACACACATGCAATGACACTGGTGGATCCATGTGTGGTCTTTGGGAAGAACACACATGCAATAACACTGGTGATATGTGGTCTGTGAGAAGAACAAACATCCAATGACTCTAGCTATGGTTCATGAAAAGAGCATACATGCCATGACACTGGTGGATCCATGTGTGGTTCATGGGAAGAACACACATGCAATGACACTGGGTGGATCCATGTGTGGTTTGTGAGAAGAACACATATGCAATGACACTGGTGGATCCATGTGTGGTTCATGGGAAGAACACGCATGCAATGACTCTGGTGATATGTGGTTTGTGAAAAGAACAGACATGCAATGACTCTAGCTGTGGTTAATGAGAAGAGCAGACATGTAATGACACCAGTGGATCCATGTGTGGTTTGTGAGAAGAACACACATGCAATGACACTGGGTGTGGTTCATGATATAGTTTGTACGAAGAACACACATACAATGACTCTAGATGTGGTTCATGAAAAGAGCACGCATGCGATGACTCTAGCTGTGGTTCATGGGAATAGCAGGCATACAATGACACTGGTGGATCCATGTGTGGTTCATGGGAAGAACACACATGTAATGACACTGGTGGATCCATGTGTGGTCTGTGGGAAGAACAAACATGCAATGACACTAGTGGATCCATCTGTGGTTCATGGGGAGAACACACATGCAATGACACCGGTGATATGTGGTTTGTGAGAAGAACACAGATGCAATGACTCTAGCTGTGGTTCATCAAAAGAGCAGACATGCAATGGCACTGGTGGATCCATGTGTGGTTCATGGGAAGAACACACATGCAATAACTCTGGTGGGTCCATGTGTGGTCTGTGGGAAGAACACACATGCAATGACACTGGGTGGATCCATGTGTGGTCTGTGGGAAGAACACACATGCAATGACACTGGTGGATCCATGTGTGGTCTGTGGGAAGAACACACATCCAATGACACAGGTGATATGTGGTCTGTGAGAAGAACACACATGCAATGACTCTAGCTGTGGTTCATGAAAAGAGCAGACATGCGATGTCACTGGTTTGATCCATGTGTGGTTTGTGAGAAGAACACACATGCAATGACACCGGTGGATCCATGTGTGGTTCATGGGAAGAACACACATGCAATGACTCTGGTGATATGTGGTTTGTGAAAAGAACAAACATGCAATGACTCTAGCTATGGTTAATGAGAAGAGTAGACATCCAATGACACCGGTGGATCCATGTGGGGTTAATGAGAAGAACACACATGCAATGACACTGGGTGTGGTTCATGATATGGTTTGTGAGAAGAACACGCATGCAATGACTCTAGCTGTGGTTCATGGGAAGAACACACATGCAATGACATTGGGTGGATCCATGTGTGGTCTATGGGAAGAACACACATGAAATGACACTGGTGGATCCATGTATGGTCTGTGGGAAGAACACACATGCAATGACACAGGTGATATGTGGTATGTGAGAAGAACACACATGTAATGACTCTAGCTGTGGTTCATGAAAAGAGCAGACATGAGATGACACTGGTGGATCCATGTGTGGTTCATGGGAAGAACACACAAGCAATGACTCTGTTGGGTCCATGTGTGGTCTGTGGGAAGAACACACATGCAATGATACTGGGTGGATCCATGTGTGGTCTGTGGGAAGAACACACATGCAATGACACTGGTGGATCCATGTGTGGTCTGTTGGAAGAACACACATGCAATGACACAGGTGATATGTGGTCTGTGAGAAGAACACACATGCAATGACTCTAGCTGTGGTTCATGAAAAGAGCAGACATGCGATGGCACTGGGTGGATCCATGTGTGGTTTGTGAGAAGAACACACATGCAATGACACCGGTGTATCCATGTGTGGTTTATGGGAAGAACACACATGCAATGACTCTGGTGATATGTGGTTTCTGAAAAGAAGAGACATGCAATGACTCTAGCTGTGGTTAATGAGAAGAGCAGACATGTAATGACACCGGTGGATCCATGTGGGGTTAATGAGAAGAACACACATGCAATGACACTAGGTGTGGTTCATGATATGGTTTGTGATAAGAACACACATGCAATGACTCTAGCTGTGGTTCATGGGAAGAACACACATGCAATGACACTGGGTGGATCCATGTGTGGTCTGTGGGAAGAACACACATGGAATGAAACTAGTGGATTCATCTGTGGTCTGTGGGAAGAACACACATGCAATGACACTGGTTGGATCCATGTGTGGTTTGTGAGAAGAACACACATGCAATGACTCTGGTGATATGTGGTTTGTGAAAAGAACATAAATGCAATGACTCTAGCTATGGTTAATGAGAAGAGCAGACATGCAATGACACTGGTGGATCCATGTGTGGTTTGTGAGAAGAACACACATGCAATGACACTGAGTATGGTTCATGATATGGTTTGTAAGAAGAACACACATGTAATGACTCTAGCTGTGGTTCATGAAAAGAGCACGCATGCGATGACTCTAGTTGTGGTTCATGGGAAGAGCAGACATACAATGACAATGGTGGATCCATGTGTGGTTCATGGGAACAGCACACATGCAATGACACTGGTGGATCCATGTGTGGTCTGTGGTAAGAACACACATGCAATGATACTGGTGGATCCATGTGTGGTATGTGAAAAGAACACACATGCAATGACTCTGGTTGTTGTTAGTGAAATGAACAAAGATGCAATGACACCCACCGGCGATATGTGGTTTGTGAGAAGAACACACATGCAATGACTCTAGCTATGGTTCATGAAAAGAGCAGACATGCAATGACACTGGTGGATCCATGTGTGGTTCATGGGAAGAACACACATGCAATGACTCTGGTGGATCCATGTGTGGTCTATGGGAAGAACACACATGCAATGACACTAGGTGGATCCATGTGTGGTCTGTGGGAAGAACACACATGCAATGACACTGGTGGATCCATGTGTGGTCTGTGGGAAGAACACACATGCAATGACACTGGTGATATGTGGTCTGTGAGAAGAACACACATGCAATAACTCTAGCTGTGGTTCGTGAAAAGAGCAGACATGTGATGGCACTGGGTGGATCCATGTGTGGTTTGTGAGAAGAACACACATGCAATGACACCGGTGGATTCATGTGTGGTTCATGGGAAGAACACACATGCAATGACTCTGGTGATATGTGGTTTGTGAAAAGAATAGACATGCAATGACTCTACTGTGGTTAATGGGAAGAGCAGACATGCAATGACACCGGTGGATCCATGTGGGGTTAATGAGAAGAACACACATGCAATGACACTGGGTGTGGTTCATGATATGGTTTGTGAGAAGAACACGCATGGAATGACTCTAGCTGTGGTTCATGGGAAGAACACACATGCAATGACACTAGGTGGATCCATGTGTGGTCTGTGGGAAGAACACACATGCAATGACACTGGTGGATCCATGTGTGGTTTGTGGGTACAACACACATGCAATGACATAGGTGATATGTGGTATGTGAGAAGAACACACATGCAATGACTCTAGTTGTGGTTTATGAAAAGAACAGACATGCGATGACACTGGTGGATCCATGTGTGGTTCATGGGAAGAACACACATGCAATGACACTGGTGGATCCATGTGTGGTTCATGGGAAGAACACACCTGTAATGACTCTGGTGATATGTGGTTTGTGAAAAGAACTGACATTCAATGACTCTAGTTGTGGTTAATAAGAAGAGCAGACATGCAATGACACCGGTGGATCCATGTGTGGTTTGTGAGAAGAACACCCATGCAATGACACTAGGTGTGGTTCATGATATGGTTTGTAAGAAGAACACACATGCAATGACTCTAGCTGTGGTTCATGAAAATAGCATGCGTGCGATGACTCTAGCTGTGGTTCATGGGAAGAGCAGACATACAATGACACTAGTGCATCCATGTGTGGTATGTGGGAAGAACACACATGCAATGACACTGGTGGATCCATGTGTGGTTCATGGGGAGAACACACATCCAATGACACCGGTGATATGTGGTTTGTGAGAAGAACACACATGCAATGACTCTAGCTGTGGTTTATGAAAAAACAGACATGCGATGACACTGGTGGATCCATGTGTGGTTCATGGGAAGAACACACATGCAATCACACTGGTGGATCCATGTGTGGTTTGTGGGAAGAACACACATGCAATGACTCTGGTGATATGTGGTTTGTGGGAAGAACAGACATGCAATGACTCTAGCTGTGGTTACTGAGTAGAGCACACATGCAATGACACCGGTGGATCCATGTGTGGTTAACGAGAAGAACACACATGAAATGACTCTGGCTGTGGATAATGATATAGTTTGTAAGAAGCACACACATGCAATGACTCTAGGTGTGGTTCATGAAAAGAGCAGAAATGCGATGACTCTAACTGTGGTTCATGAAAAGAGCAGACATGCGATGCCACCGGTGGATCATTGTGTGGTCTATGAGAGGAACACACATGCAATTACACCGGTGGATCCTTACGTGGTTTGTGAGAATAACACACATGCAATGACACTGGTGGATCCATCTGTGGTTCATGGGAAGAACACACATGCAATGACACTGGTGGATATGTGGTTTGTGAGAAGAACACACATGCAATGAATCTAGCTGTGGTTCATGAAAAGAGCAGACATGCGATGACACTGGTGGATCCATGTGTGGTCTGTGGGAAGAACACACATGCAATGACTCTGGTGATACGTGGTTTGTGAAAAGAACAGACATGCAATGACTCTAGCTGTGGTTAATGAAAAGAGCAGACATGCAATGACATCGGTGGATCCATGTCCGTTTAATGAGAAGAACACACATGCAATGACACAGGGTCTGGTTCATGATATGGTTTGTGAGAATAACACACATGCAATGACACTGGGTGTGGTTCATGATATGGTTTGTGAGAAGAACACACATGCAATGACACTGGTGGATCCATGTGTGGTCTTTGGGAAGAACACACATGCAATAACACTGGTGATATGTGGTCTGTGAGAAGAACACACATCCAATGACTCTAGCTATGGTTCATGAAAAGAGCATACATGCAATGACACTGGTGGATCCATGTGTGGTTCATGGGAAGAACACACATGCAATGACACTGGGTGGATCCATGTGTGGTTTGTGAGAAGAACACACATGCAATGACACTGGTGGATCCATGTGTGGTTCATGGGAATAACACACATGCAATGACTCTGGTGATATGTGGTTTGTGAAAAGAACAGACATGCAGTGACTCTAGTTGTGGTTAATGAGAAGAGCAGACACGTAATGACACCAGTGGATCCATGTGTGGTTTGTGAGAAGAACACACATGCAATGACACTTGGTGTGGTTCATGATATAGTTTGTAAGAAGAACACACATACAATGACTCTAGATGTGGTTCATGAAAAGAGCACGCATGCGATGACTCTAGCTGTGGTTCATGGGAAGAGCAGGCATACAATGACACTGGTGGATCCATGTGTGGTTCATGGGAAGAACACACATGTAATGACACTGGTGGATCCATGTGTGGTCTGTGGGAATAACAAACATGCAATGACACTAGTGGATCCATGTGTGGTTCATGGGGAGAACACACATGCAATGACACTGGTGATATGTGGTTTGTGAGAAGAACACAGATGCAATGACTCTAGCTGTGGTTCATGAAAAGAGCAGACATGCAATGGCACTGGTGGATCCATGTGTGGTTCATGGGAAGAACACACATGCAATGACTCTGGTGATATGTGGTTTGTGAAAAGAACAAACATGCAATGACTCTAGATGTGGTTTATGATATGGTTTGTGAGAAGAACACGCATGCAATGACTCTAGCTGTGGTTCATGGGAAGAACACACATGCAATGACATTGGGTGGATCCATGTGTGGTCTGTGGGAAGAACACACATGCAATGACACTGGTGGATCCATGTGTGGTCTGTGGGAAGAACACACATGCAATGACACAGGTGCTATGTGGTCTGTGAGAAGAACACACATGCAATGATTCTAGCTGTGGTTTATAAAAAGAACAGACATGCGATGACACTGGTGGATCCATGTGTGGTTCATGGGAAGAACACACATGCAATGACACTGGTGGATCGATGTGTGGTTCATGGGAAGAACACACATGCAATGACTCTGGTGATATGTGGTTTGTGAAAAGAACAAACATGCAATGACTCTAGCTGTGGTTCATGGGAAGAGCAGACATACAATGACACTGGTGGATCCATGTGTGGTTCATGGGAAGAACACACATGCAATGACACTGGTGGATCCATGTGTGGTCTGTGGGAAGAACACACATGCAATGACACTGGTGGATCCATGTGTGGTTCATGGGGAGAACACACATGTAATGACACCGGTGATATGTGGTTTGTGAGAAGAACAAACATGCAATGACTCTAGCTGTGGTTCATGAAAAGAGCAGACATGCAATGACACTGGTGGATCCATGTGTGGTTCATGGGAAGAACACACATGCAATGACTCTGGTGGATCCATGTGTGGTCTGTGGGAATAACACATGCAATGACACTGTGTAGATCCATGTGTGGTCAGTGGGAAGAACACTCATGCAATGACACTGGTGGATCCGTGTGGTCTGTGGGAAGAACACACATGCAATGACACAGATGCTATGTGGTCTGTGAGAAGAAAACACATGCAATGACTCTAGCTGTGGTTCATGAAAAGAGCAGACATGCGATGACTCTAACTGTGGTTCATGAAAAGAGCAGACCTGTGATGCCACTGGTGGATCCATGTGTGGTTTATGAGAGGAACACACATGCAATTACACCGATGGATCCTTACGTGGTATGTGAGAATAACACACATGCAATGACACTAGTGGATCCATGTGTGGTTCATGGGAAAAACACACATGCAATGACACTGGTGATATGTGGTCTGTGGGAAGAACACACATGCAATGGCTCGGGTGATATGTGGTTTGTGAAAAGAACAGACATGCAATGACTCTAGCTGTGGTTAATGAAAATTGCAGACATGCAATGACACTGGTGGATCCATGTGGGGTTAATGAGAAGAACACACATGCAATGACACTGGGTGTGGTTCATGATATGGTTTGTGAGAAGAACACACATGCAATGACACTGGTGGATCCATGTTTGGTCTATGAGAAGAACACACATGCAATGACACTGGTTGTGGTTCATGATATGGTTTGTGAGAAGAACACACATGCAATGACACTAGTGGATCCATGTGTGGTCTTTGGGAAGAACACACATGCAATGACTCTGGTGATATGTGGTTTGTGAAAAGAATAGACATGCAATGACTCTAGCTGTGGTTAATGAAAAGAGCAGACATGCAATGACACCGGTGGATCCATGTGGGTTTAATGAGAAGAACACACATGCAATGACATAGGGTCTGGTTCATGATATGGTTTGTGAGAATAACACACATGCAATGACAGTGGGTGTGGTTCATGATATGGTTTGTGAGAAGAACACACATGCAATGACACTGGTGGATCCATGTGTGGTCTTTGGGAAGAACACACATGCAATAACACTGGTGATATGTGGTCTGTGAGAAGAACACACATCCAATGACTCTAGCTATGGTTCATGAAAAGAGCATACATGCAATGACACTGGTGGATCCATGTATGGTTCATGGGAAGAACACACATGCAATGACACTGGGTGGATCCATGTGTGGTTTGTGAGAAGATACACATGCAATGACACTGGTGGATCCATGTGTGGTTCATGGGAAGAACACACATGCAATGACTCTGGTGATATGTGGTTTGTGAAAACAACAGACATGCAATGACTCTAGCTGTGCTTAATGAGAAGAGCAGACATGCAATGACACTGGTGGATCCATGTGTGGTTTGTGAGAAGAACACACATGCAATGACACTGGGTGTGGTTCATGATATGGTTTGTAAGAATAACACACATGCAATGACTCTAGCTATGGTTCATGAAAAGAACACACATGCAATGACACTGGGTGGATCCATGTGTGGTTTGTGAGAAGAACACACATGCAATGAATCTGGTGGATCCATGTGTGGTTCATGGGAAGAACACACATGCAATGACTCTGGTGATATGTGGTTTGTGAAAAGAACAGACATGCAATGACTCTAGCTGTGGTTAATGAGAAGAGCAGACACGTAATGACACCAGTGGATCCATGTGTGGTTTGTGAGAAGAACACACATGCAATGACACTTGGTGTGGTTCATGATATAGTTTGTAAGAAGAACACACATACAATGACTCTAGATGTGGTTCATGAAAAGAGCACGCATGCGATGACTCTAGATGTGGTTCGTGGGAAGAGCAGGCATACAATGACACTGGTGGATCCATGTGTGGTTCATGGGAAGAACACACATGTAATCACACTGGTGGATCCATGTGTGGTCTGTGGGAAGAACAAACATGCAATGACACTAGTGGATCCATGTGTGGTTCATGGGGAGAACACACATGCAATGACACTGGTGATATGTGGTTTGTGAGAAGAACACAGATGCAATGACTCTAGCTGTGGTTCATGAAAAGAGCAGACATGCAATGGCACTGGTGGATCCATGTGTGGCTCATGGGAAGAACACACATGCAATGACTCTGGTGATATGTGGTTTGTGAAAAGAACAAACATGCAATGACTCTAGCTGTGGTTCATGATATGGTTTGTGAGAAGAACACGCATGCAATGACTCTAGGTGTGGTTCATGGGAAGAACACACATGCAATGACATTGGGTGGATCCATGTGTGGTCTGTGGGAAGAACACACATGCAATGACACTGGTGGATCCATGTGTGGTCTGTGGGAAGAACACACATGCAATGACACAGGTGATATGTGGTCTGTGAGAAGAACACACATGCAATGATTCTAGCTGTGGTTTATGAAAAGAACAGACATGCGATGACACTGGTGGATCCATGTGTGGTTAATGGGAAGAAGACACATGCAATGACACTGGTGGATCCATGTGTGGTTCATGGGAAGAACACACATGCAATGACTCTGGTGATATGTGGTTTGTGAAAAGAACAAACATGCAATGACTCTAGCTGTGGTTCATGGGGAGAGCAGACATACAATGACACTGGTGGATCCATGTGTGGTTCATGGGAAGAACACACATGCAATGACACTGGTGGATCCATGTGTGGTCTGTGGGAAGAACACACATGCAATGACACTGGTGGATCCATGTGTGGTTCATGGGGAGAACACACATGTAATGACACCGGTGATTTGTGGTTTGTGAGAAGAACACACATGCAATGACTCTAGCTGTGGTTCATGAAAAGAGCAGACATGCAATGACACTGGTGGATCCATGTGTGGTTCTTGGGAAGAACACACATGCAATGACTCTGGTCGATCCATGTGTGGTCTGTGGGAAGAACACACATGCAATGACACTGTGTAGATCCATGTGTGGTCTGTGGGAAGAACACACATGCAATGACACTGGTGGATCCGTGTGGTCTGTGGGAAGAACACACATGCAATGACACAGATGCTATGTGGTCTGTGAGAAGAAAACACATGCAATGACTCTAGCTGTGGTTCATGAAAAGAGCACACATGCGATGACTCTAACTGTGGTTCATGAAAAGAGTAGACCTGCGATGCCACCAGTGGATCCATGTGTGGTCTATGAGAGGAACACACATGCAATTACACCGGTGGATCCTTACGTGGTATGTGAGAATAACACACATGCAATGACACTGGTGGATCCATGTGTGGTTCATGGGAAGAACACACATGCAATGACACTGGTGATATGTGGTCTGTGGGAAGAACACACATGCAATGACTCGGGTGATATGTGGTTTGTGAAAAGAACAGACATGCAATGACTCTAGCTGTGGTTAATGAAAAGAGCAGACATGCAATGACACTGGTGGATCCATGTGGGGTTAATGAGAAGAACACACATGCAATGACACTGGGTGTGGTTCATGATATGGTTTGTTAGAAGAGCACACATGCAATGACACTGGTGGATCCATGTTTGGTCAGTGAGAAGAACACACATGCAATGACACTGGTTGTGGTTCATGATATGGTTTGTGAGAAGAACACACATGCAATGACACTAGTGGATCCATGTGTGGTCTTTGGGAAGAACACACATGCAATGACACTGGTGATATGTGGTTTGTGGGAAGAACACACATGCAATGACTCTAGCTGTGGTTCATGAAAAGAGAAGACATGGAATGACACTGGTGGATCCATGTGTGGTTCATGGGAATCACACACATGCAATGACACTGGGTGGATCCATGTGTGGTTTCTGAGAAGAACACACATGCATTGACACTGGTGGATCCATGTGTGGTTCATGGAATACACATTAAATGACTCTGGTGATATGTGGTTTGTGAAAAGAACAGACATGCAATGACTCTAGCTGGTGGTTAATGAGAAGAGCAGACATGCAATGACACTGGTGGATCCATGTGTGGTTTGTGAGAAGAACACACATGCAATGACACTGGGTGTGGTTCATGATATGGTTTGTAAGAAGAACACAGATGCAATGACTGTAGTTGTGGTTCATGAAAAGAGCATGCATGCGATGACTCTAGCTGTGGTTCATGGGAAGAGCAGACATACAATGACACTCGTGGATCCATGTGTTGTTCATGGGAAGAACACACATGCAATGACACTGGTGGGTCCATGTGTGGTCTGTGGGAAGAACACACATGCAATGACACTGGTGGATCCATGTGTGGTTCATGGGGAGAACACACATGCAATGACACCCGTGATATGTGGTTTGTGAGAAGAACACACATGCAATGACTCTAGCTGTGATTCATGAAAAGAGCAGACATGCAATGACACTAGTGGATCCATGTGTGGTTCATGGGAAGAACACACATGCAATGACTCTGGTGGATCCATGTGTGGTCTGTGGGGGACAACACACATGCAATGACACTGGTTGGATCCATGTGTGGTCTGTGGGAAGAACACACATGCAATGACACTGGTGGATCCCTGTGTGGTCTGTGGGAAGAACACACATACAATGACACAGGTGATATGTGGTCTGTGAGAAGAAAACACATGCAATGACTCTAGCTGTGGTTCATGAAAAGAGCAGACATGCGATGGCACTGGGTGGATCCATGTGTGGTTTGTGAGAAGAACACACATGCAATGACTCTAGCTGTGGTAAATGAAAAGAGCAGACATGCAATGACACCGGTGGATCCATGTGTGGTTAATGAGAAGAACACACATGCAATGACACTGGGTGTGGTTCATGATATGGTTTGTGAGAAGAACACACATGCAATGACACTGGTGGATCCATGTGTGGTCTGTGGGAAGAACACGCATGCAATGACACTGGTGATATGTGGTTTGTGAGAAGAACACACATCCAATGACTCTAGTGGATCCTTACGTGGTTTATGAGTGGTTTATGAGAAGAACACACATCCAATGAACTCTAGTGGATCTATCTTGGCATAATCTGATGTATGCCACGATGTATTTCATTGTACAAGACACTCACTTTCCATTTTTATACTACTCAGTATCGCCCTTGGTTTTATGTGGTACTACTCAGTTTTGCCCCCCCCCCCTCTCTCTATCTTTCGTAGAAGCACAAATCTGTGCTCACCCTGTCTTCTACTCCCTGATTGGTTATCACAGTTGTCACGCGGATCGTGCGCACCAACCGTTGATTCTGTGCGATCCAACAATGATCGTTGCACACGCCGTGCCCTTCACAGTACAGCGTGAGATAGCACGAACGTCTCCCTCAACGAGACTTCTACAAGAAGGAACATGATGCCGTCCATGGAAAAAGTCGTCGAGCGGTCATGTCATGTTTAATCAAGTCTAAAAGGCCTACTACTGCTACTACTACGCCACAACGCATGCGTCATCGAGTGCACGGTCATCGATGGACAGCTGCAATTTATTGCCACTTGATTTTAATAAGACATATCCCATTTTTTACGCAGCGGCTCTCAATCGCCAATTTTAGGGCCGTGTCAAACTTCGTACATAGAAATTGTGTGTGTGCCCTTTGCATGCGGCTCAATACAGAACTGCCATGCATGGCCTGGGAAAAAACATGACGTACCGTGCGCATGTCGCGGTGCACGGTGCAGTCGACTGCGCGGCGCGTTGCACGGTGGTGCAACAAAACGTGCCTTGCTTCTATCCACCTTAACTATAGATCCCCTCTCCACACACCCACTCCCACTCTCGCTCACTTTCCCCACACAACCCTCTCCACTGTCCCACCAACATCCGCAAACTCCCGAGAATACCCCGTCCGTGTTGGCGATGGCCAAGGAGGTTAAGGTGGCCATCGTCGTCTCCGTGGCCGCCGGCGAGGAGGCCCCCGTCTCTTCGCCGGTCCCCCTCGACGCGTTGAAAGCAGCCGATGTCCCTGTCTAGGCCCTAGTGGAGGCTTCGATGGCAGCCGCCATTCCCGTCCAGGCCCCCGTCCCAGCTACCGACGGAGCCACCAAAGAGGAGCCCCCCGCCGGCGAGGAGGCCCCGCCGGTCACAAGCAGATCACGCACTTCTTGGGCACCTATGATCTAGATAAGTACATCGCTCCGCTGAACCCATATGACACCGGCATCGACGACCTATAGTCGGAGGTAACTAGGGTTTGCTCCCATCCCCTGGTTCTTCTACCATTTGTTAGAAATAATGGGCTAATCTATTTAAAATTTAGCTGGTATTGTCATGTTTAATATTCTGGAATTAATCATGGAAATTGTGCCTAATTATCCAACACTGTTCCCATCGTTGGATGCTAGATCTTGGTTTATTAGGATTCGCTTGTTTGCATTTTGATTGCTCGATCTTCTTACATCATCTACTCCCCAATTTTCCTTTTCTTCCAATACGTTTCCGGCAGTGACGTCTGCAGCGATGATGAGTCCATTCACACCAAGGCTCGTCAGGTGCTGAGGAGGCTGCGGGCCGGCCAGTACGACGACTACCTCACGGCTACTACAAACCCCTTCTTCGCAAGGGGTCGCCATCGCTTGACACGTCGAGCCGCTGGCGGCACCGACTTCAACACCTTACTGAAGCATGCAGAGGCCGCGGGCTTTGGCATCCACAAAGGCGGCAAGCGCGAGATCATGAACATCAACGCCTACATCACTGAACACCAGGCTCTCGGCATTCACCTCCGAAACCTCCAGCGGGTGGCCATCAAAGAGGGTCAGATGCCTTCAATCAGGCCCAAGGCCCCCAAGTCCAAGAAACTAGGCAGCAAGAAGTGGCGGAAGCACCAGAGGGAGATGGCGGAGGCGCGGGCGCTTGCAGGATGTGCCTGCAGCTGCGGTGGCTACCCCTGCTGCTAAGCAGCTTCTTTCTAGCTATATCCTATTTCTGGCTGAATGCATCGAACCTCGTTAAGCAACCTACTTTCTATCGCTATATCCTAGTTAGCTGCGCACAGCTATATCTACATTTGTTTTGTTTTCTGAATGAATGTATTCTGCCTGGTGTGATTTGCTGCTCTAGATTTGCTACCTGATCGGAGGCAAAAAGAGGTCCAAAAGGGAACGAAATATCAAAGTGAGAATCTTCTCTAGATTTGCTACCAATTTGGGCAAAATGAAACATATATGTTTAGCGAGAGAGGAAAAGGGCACTCTTTCAAACTGCCAGTTAAGAAGCTACCATCTTGACAAGCTACAAGACACATACATAAACATAACACAATGAGGGTTAAATTTATTTTACTAGTATCACTTGATGCGCTAAACATCTTGGCAAGCTAACTGAGTTCCACAAAACAGAAACATAACACTGACAAGTAAAATATAATTCACTCCTCATCAGACCACTTGAGGCTCTTGCCATCGTTCCTAGGCGACGAACTGCGACCATTATAGGTACTCCACATCTGACGAACTGATTTGTCCCAATTGGCATCTAACTTGGCTTTCCTATCTTCAGGGTCCTGCGGCACAATTAGCGGTGCATCACAGGCTTGATTGTTGCCGCTAGAAGATGCTCTTCAAGCTCTCTTTCTTCGCTTCTGCAGCCTCTCTGTTAGCTACTTCAGATGCAGCCAATTTCTTTGCATATTCAACTTCAAACTCAGCTATTCTTCATTTTCTACAAAGGGCTCCCCTAAGCTCGTCTTCCCTCTTGCAAATAGGGCAAAACACGAGGTAACATAGAAAAAAATGGATCTTCTTGTACAGCTGGTAGGTCACGTAAGCATCTATGGTTGCATACTTCAGGTTTATATCAGAAAACGGCCACTCGTCCCAGAAATCGTGCCTATCCGTAGGGAAATCTTCCTTCATTTTGTCGTATGACTCATCGAGGATTCTAGTTGTGAGTGATGCCATTCCATCCTTCTTCGAGCCCCCTAGGATCTTGACAAGACGCTGAATATCGATCCAGTTGTGCGCAGGAATTATAATTTCCTCTTGAAACAATTTCAAAAAATCAGTTGTTGTGTCGACAAAGGCGTAATACAATTCCTTTTTACATGGAATCAAGCAGCGGACATTTCCTGTCAGTCCTGAAAGTATGTAGTTTTTCATCACCAAAATTTGTAACTACAAATATTTTGTCAATGCAAGATCATCATCTCAATATAATTTTGAAAATTTTAGTAAATGCAAGATCAAGACTCTCAGCATTGTATTGTCATAATTTATTCGGTTTTGCTATTTCTCAGTCGACTGAATGAGTTGCACATTTCTTTTAACTACGGTTGCACTTTTCTTAGGTGATTGAGACTAAAGAAAATCTCAGTCGATTGAGACATAGGCAAACCCTAATTTATTTGGTCCTAAGTAAAATCTAGTAGTTGCAAGATGAGCAAGTGGATAAAGAACAAGAGGAGAAAACCCTAAAAGCGGTTAGCTACAGAGAGCAGATCTACAAAACGGGAGAGGTGGTAGACGAGGACGTTTTTCTGCATGGCAAGTTGAACGACGGCGACTTCACTCCCTTCATATGGGTGCTCCGGGGTGTACTCGAGGTCCAATCCCACAAACTTGTCCTCGTCTATCCCAAGCTAACCCTCATACATCCTCAGGACATGCACCACTGTCTCCTCCTCGTTGGTGTAGACGACGTCTATCTTCTTGTTGTCATGGGTAGTGAAGCTTGTCTCTAGAGTGCGTAGATCTTCCATGGCGGCAAGGAGAAGACGGGAAGAAGATAGTAGATGACAAGAAGAAGAAGAAGAGTGGTTTCTGTGAGGCAGGGGAACGGTGGAACCGTCAATGCGCTTTTATGGTAGGGGTTAACGATTGGGATGGAAGTCCAAGGAGAGACGCGTGGCGGTGGCCGTTCCAGCTTCTGAGTAAACAAAAAATAATTATAATGCCGATACATGGGCCCTGTTTTGTCACGTCAATACACTGGGTAGGGGGTGTTGTCCTATCCACTGTGCCAACGCTGCAATCCTACGTGACAGCCACCCCGCCTAAGCGACGGGAGCGAAATAACGGCAAACTGACAGGAGGGGCCCAACTTGACGCCCATTGGCCTGATTTTTTGTATTGAAACATAAAGTTGAATTCATGCCGAAAAAGACCCTCTAGGTATTTGGCACACCAATTGTAGTCATCCCGGCTGATTTCAGGGAACTTGGGTACCGCGTTGCCTGTACACCCCAACTTTTGGGCCGCAAAATGATATTCTCCAAAAAAGCGTATGGTGTAGTGCCCCGTGTATTTCATCAGCAGTGTGTTGCACGATGCCCAGGTGTGCTACCCTACCCTACGGAAGCTCCTTATCGGTATCCTCATCGCATCGAGGAAGCTTCATCACTACTTTGAGGCCCAACGCGTCACCGTAGTTAGCAACCACTCGCTGGAGCGCATGTTGCACAATAGAGAGGCTACCAGACGGATGGCGGAGTGGGCTATGGAGCTTGCTTGCTTTGACCTCCACCTCGCCCACACTCAGACCATAAAGAGTTCGGCTCTAGCGGAGTTCGTCACTGAGTGGAGCCTGACTCTAGAGGATGAAGAGGATCCCTTGCCCTCCCTGTTGGGGAACATCGACGAGCACGACTAGATTGTTTACTTTGATGGCTCATACTCCCTTGGTGGCTCGGGGGCTAGCGTGCTCCTCATGTCGCCAACGGGAGACTGGCTATAGTATGTGGTCCAAATACTCTACCACGAAGCACATTCGACCAACAACACCACCAAGTATGAAGGCCTACTCGCTGGCCTCCGGATTGTGAAAAATCTAGGGATCAAGTGTCTAATCGTACCTGGGGACTCTCAGCTAGTCGTTAATCAAATCAACAAATATTACGACTCCCCGCGAATTGCACCCTATGTGGAGGAAGTCAGAAAGCTGGAGCAGCACTTTGATGGACTCTGGATGGAACACATCCCATGTGGATCCAACACCACCGCCGACGAGCTCTCGAAGATCGCGTATTCTAGGGGATGCATACCCCCGGAAGTCATGGTGGAGCGGCTGATCAAGCCCTCTGTCAAGATCCCTCGAGATCAAGTCGACAAGAACACCCGTGGCGAGCCCTCGACCACACCCATCATATGTGAAGCGATGGTTGTGGAGCCGTGTGCCCCTAGGGATAATTACACGAGTATCCACCCCATAACAAATAATCCCGGGGCAAGCCCTCGGACACACCCAAAGTATGTGAAGTGATGGGTGCAGAGCTATGTGCTCTCAGGAGGAAAGATACCATAGCAAGAACCAGACACAGGGGTGAGCCCTCGGCCACATCCATCGTATGCGAAGCGATGGATGCAGAGCTGTGTTTACCCGATAGAAAAGACACTATAGCCATAAGAAGATCACAGGGTGAACCCTCAGGCACACCCATCGTATGCAAAGTGATGGCTCTGGCGCTGTGTACCCCTGGGAAACAAAACATTGGAACTCACTAGTCCCACAGGATTTTCTGGGGAGAGCCCTCGGCCACAACTATCGTATGTGAAGCGATGAGTGCGGAGTTGTGTTCCCCCATAAACTAGGACGCGGGAAGCAAGCAAACCTACAAAACGCACCAGCGATATCCCTCGGCCACACCCCTCGTACGTTAATTGTCGGGTCCAGAGTTGTGTGCCCCTAGGGACGAAGAATTGGGAATCCTTCACGGCAAGAGCATCGTCCAAGTGGAGGAGATGCCTAGGCTACCATGGTCCTCAGACATACTAAGGTACCTCCAGACCCAAGAGCTCCCTTCCCACCACGCTGATGCCGAAAGGGAATTCTGACAAGACAAGATGTATACCCTGATGGACAGAGACCTCTACCGAAAGTGTGAATCTGGTGTCCTTCTCCGCTGCATCTCCCAAGAAGAAGGACACAAACTCCTTGCTGATATCCACGAGGGAGAGTGCTCGAGTCACCTTGCCTCCTGGACCTTGGCAGGGAAAGCATTCCAACAAGGGTTCAACTGGCCAACGACACTATCAGACATTGAGTACTTGGTCGGAACTTGCGACGTCTGCCAATTCCACGCCAAAGAGATACATCAACTAGCTCAAGCTCTCTAGACTATACCCCTACCATGGCCTTTCGCCATATGGGGGCTAGACATCATGGGGCCCCTCCCACGGGCGGTGGGGGATACAAGTACCTATTCATCACCATCGACAAATTCACCAAGTGGCCTAATGTGGAGCCCATGCGGGCTGTTACCGCTCAAGCCGCCGTCAAGTTCATCTGAGGCATCGTCTACCGCTTCGGTGTTCCTCACCGAATCATCACCAACAAGGGATCATAGATTACAAGTGGCGCCTTCCTCTCCTATTGTGACACCCTCAGCACAAGGTCTGTTTCGCCTCGGTGTCCCATCCCTGTAGCAATGAGCAAGAGGAGCACCTCCACGGGATCAATACCTGGACCTTTGATCAATTCAAAGACAATGGGCAGGGTTAGATCGAATCAATCCCAGCCATCCTCTGGTCGATTCAGACCACCTCGAGCAGGGCCACGGGAGATACCCCTTCTCCTTAGTCTACGGCACCGAGGCCATGCTTCCCATCGAGCTGCAGTATGGGTCCTCCCAGGTGCGAGCTTATCAAGAGGCCACCCAGGGGGAACACCACACTGCGGACATCAACTTCCTCGAAGAGGCTCGTAATCTAGCGGTGTGCGTGCAACGCACTATCAGTAGAGCCTACAACGCTATCACAGTCGCTGGGTTTGGCCTCACACTATTCAAGAAGGTGACTTGGTCCTTCGTGGGGCTCACCCCGGGAAGGGCAATAACAAGTTACAACCAAAGTGGGAGGGCCCTTACCGGGTTGTACAAGTCTCCAGGCCCAGAGTAGTCCACTTGACCGAAGATGGCAGTCCCGTGGAGAACTCGTGGAATACTAAGCACTTGCACGACTACCATATTCGCAAATTCTACCCGTAAGGTGCCCCATAAATAAGGTTGCATGTTGTTTAGGCAGAACGTGAGTCCAGGCGGGATCACCCCGCGCGTCCTTCCCACTGCAATGATGGAACGCGCCATTAGAGTAGTGGGCACAGTTAGATAAGGCGGCATGTTGTTTGTGCAGCACGTGAGTCCAGGCAGGACCACCCCACGTGTCTTGCCCACTATAACGACGGATGCGCCAGCAGTGCAGTGGACACAGTTGGATAAGGCTGCGCGCTGCTGACACCATGCGTGAGTCCGGGCGGGATCACCCCGCGTGTCTTGCTCGTTGTAATGATGGACGCGCCATCAAAGCAGCGAGCATAGTCGGGCTTGCCCATGGTTGGTCTCTGATGGTGATTGAGTCACCCGAAGATCCCCCCGAGCACCCTAAAGAGATGCACTAAGGATCATCCTAGTTGATGAACAAATATAAAGCGGTCTCTTGCGCCCCCACCCACCGGGGGCTGACCGCCAACCAAAAGGTGCATCAATATGTGCTCCGGGGGTGATCAAGGAGCGAACCTTATCACCACTTATGGGGGAATACCAATAGGGGTATACCCACGAAGCGGAATTGCCAGCCGGATCGAGCCGACTGAAGCCTAGCCTAGGGCAGATCGACTCGCCAAATACGGCGACTAGCACATACTAGATATAGACGTCCGCCGCGTCGACCCCGTGCCTGTCGCATCGACTTCTCCATAGCGTGACCTCCGTCCACCATGTCGACTCTTTGTCTTTCGCATCGACTCTGCCAAAGCGCGCCTATACTTCCGCTATGTCGAATGCGTACGCCGTGCCTGCTAAGGGACCCTCATCGCACGAGACGCCAGAGAGGGTTGAATGCCACGCCGCATGGACTCACCACTGGGCATCTCTTCCCTCCGGGAAAAATAAATTCTCCTTTGTCAACCTTTGAAAGAGCGACTCGCAATGGCCAAGTAGTGCAGACGAGGACTCGCAAACCGAGCCTCGAACCATCCACGAAAAATGCTAACCGAGAGCCATCATTGGAGTCGCCTCGCTTGACTGACCTTCTAGGTCAAGATAAATGGTAGTGCTACACAAACAACACCATGTCCTCCTCAACCTTGGATAGTGTGACTCACATGGCCAAGTACTGCGGATGAGGTTGCAAACCGAGCCTCGGATCGTCTAGGAAGAACGCCTAGCTGAGAACCATCTTTGGAGTCGCCGTGCGACTAGCCCCCCGGGACAAGACGAGAGACTCGCTAACAAAAACAGTGCAATCAATCCCTGCCAACATTGGATGAGCGACTCACCATGCTCGAGGACTCTCCCCTCGTGGAATCGCCATCATCATGGACTCGCTATCATCATGGACTCGCCACGCTTGGGGAATCTCCCCTCGTGGACTCGTACAACACGGACTCGCCACACTCGAGGACTCTCCCCTCGCGGACTCACCGCTGCGTACTTGCCATGATCAGGGACTCTCCCCTCGCGTACTCACCACCACGCACTCGCGACGCACCAGGATTCTCCCCTCGTAGGCTCACCCTTTGCGGAATCACCACACACAGTGATTTGTCAGTCGCTAGTCTCCGAGACTCATCAAGCTCTCCACTCGCAACACTCGGGGACTTGCCACTCACCATGCTCGGCAACAACCACTACTATTTTTTCAGAATATGCATCTCTAAAGAGCCTCAAGTTGCCTCTACAATCCCACTCGAGCCTCGGGGACTACTCCTAGGCATATTGCTGAGATAAGAATAAAGCATGTTAACTCCAATCGACAGACGACTCGTCAAATTTTCAGTTTTTTGGCTCAAGGCTCGACAACAACATTTCCCCTCGAGTGCGACATCGCTCCTAAGTCATGGTGCCCATATAATTGATGTGGTGTATACACGTACTTGCCATCGCAGACCGCCATGCTCGAGACTCGCCACTCGTGGGCTTGCCTATCACGGACACACTGCCCATGCGGATTCTCCATGCTCGGGACTCACCGTCCTCGTGGACTGGCCATGCTCGGGATTCGCCTGTCACGGACTCACCACCCTCGCGGATTCTCCATGCTTGGGGACTCGCCGCCCTCGCGGACTCGCCACCCTCATGGACTCTCCATGCTCGCAGACTCGCTGCCCTCACGGACTCTTCATGCTCGGGGACTCGCCGCCCTCGCGGATTCTCCATGCTCAGGGACTCGCCGCCCATGCGGAATCTCCATGCTTGGGGACTCGCTGCCCTCGTGGACTTTCCATGCTCGGAGAATCTCCATCACGGGCTCGCCATCGTGAAATTCCCTCAAGGACTCGCCCAACACGCAGTCGCCCTTGCGGACTCACCCAACACGCACTTTCCCTCGCGGACTCACACGCTCGGGTCTTGCCATAACGAACTTTCCACACGGGCACGCCCATCACAGAATTGCCTGCGCCGACTCATCGACTTCATCATCAACAACTTGGCGGCCTCCACATCTACTGTTCATCAGTCTCTATGACATCAAGTTGACAACGCGCTAGTAAAACTTCTCCAAGGGGTGAATCCACCCAATGGCGACTCACCTGGCGTGTCGACTCTCCTAGGAGAATGGACTACTTCATGAGTTATTTCTCTATTTCAGGAGCTCACCAATGACTCGCAATCGCCTCCACCCTAGAATCGTCTGCGCCGATTCAACGGCTTGAAGTCATCGCCGAGTCCCTGACGTGCTCGAGGACTACTGATGGGAGAATACCAATCGGGGTATACCCACAAAGCGGAATCACCATCCGGATCGAGCCGACTGAAGCCTAGCCCAGGGTGGATCGACTCGCCAAATATGGCGACTGGTGCATACTGGATCCATACGACTCGCCGACTAGGAGCCCACAACAGAGACTCCAACAAAAAGCCCATTAGCACTTGTAAACCCTAGTTGGTTGTATATATAAAGCCACCAGGGGCACCCCTTTGGGGGGCGATCTCTCTCATGTCATATTAGATCTAGTCTCTCCCTCTGCCTACAACGGATCCCATGTAACCAATCTATGATCATATACTGGATTGATAGCAGGATGTAGCTATCCTCCACCGAGGGGACGTGAACCTGTGTACATCGTGTGCCAATCTCGCTCCCGGATTCTCCTACGTCGCCTTGCCTCCTCTACGTAAGCTACCCCCAGTAGCATCTGCCATGTCAATAACATGACAACCACTGGAGCACCAGCAACAGAAAAAGCTCAGGAGACAAGAAGACAGCAATGCCAGATAAGTGCCCTGTTTTATTCTCGGGATAATATGTGCAAAATTACAGTCAGGAGAGATCAAGCAGGATATATCTCCTAACACCTTACATGCTATATTCCTTTCTAAAGCCTACGCGGGTCGAACCTACTCGCTCGACGAGGAGTCTCGAGTAAGTAGCCAGGCGGGGACCTCTACAGGATTAGAGCCCCTCCTCATGGAAATAGTCAATGAGGCACTGGTTGCTGCTAAACACCTTGACGGACAACATCTCCACTCTGTCAAACGTGACTACGAGGATGTATCCCCGCTAGAGGGAGTGGGTCTTGGAGAAACGGGTCCATCCCCTCCTGAGGCACATACTCCTGCTTTCTTTGGAAAAGACTCTAGCTCACCAGATGGTGTTGCAGCACCCGGCAGGCTAAAGCATCAACCTGCGAGAGAGGCGGTAGCTTCCAAAGGACCAGGTGAAGATGTCAGGACGGTGCATCGTTCCCGCATTCTCTCGGTGCACCCTCACATAGAAATCGAAGCCAGACAAATCTGTGCATGAGTCCCGAGGAACTGTCACCATGCAGGTGATACGTCCATTTTGCATCACTATTTTATATCATAATTTACTGTTATTCATTGATATATTTCATGTTAAGAGATGATACTTATGTTATTTCATCTAATTTTGCATGATTGATGACTTTTGGAGGATGAACCACCGGAGTCAAGATTCTGATGGAAAAAGAGTTGTCCAGATGCAATATTCACGAAGATCAGAAAATCCCAGAAAATATATGGAAATTCCTATTTTTTCAGAAGAGGAAGGTGGCCAAAAGGTGTGAAGATGGGCCACAGGGGGCCCACACCACCCCCTGGCGCGGGTCCCCCTGGATGCGCCACCAGGTGGTGTGGCCACCCTGGCCCACCTCCAGCATCACCCTTTGGCATATATAATCCCCTCAAAACCCTAAGACTCGAGGAGTGACCACAGAAAGATTTCACCACCTGTGCGGGGCAGAAACTATAGAGAGAGAAAGAGCTCTCCGGCAGGCAGAAATCTGCCGAGGAAATTCCTTCCTGGAGAGGGGAGATCGTCGCCATCAACACTGTTATCAAGCTAGACTTCATCGGGATCATCATCATCATCTCCACCATCATCTCCACCAGAACCATCACCACTACTCCGTACCGCTATAACAATTGGGTTGAATCTCACATAGTTCTTAGGGGAAACTTTCCAGGTGTTGATTACTTGTTGTAGTTGATGCTATTGAGTGGAACCATTGAATTAGTGTTCATGTTCAGATTGCTACTTATCATTATTTCATCTCTGATCTTGATCCATATGATGTCTCGTGAGTAGTTCGTTTAGTCCTTGAGGACATGGGAGAAGTCATGTTGTTAATAGTGGAATTGTGTTGAGAAAGATTTAATGTTTTGATATTTAAGTTGTTGTGTTATTCTTCTAGTGGTGTCATGTGAATGTCGACTACATGATACTTCACCTTTATGGGCTTAGAGGAATGCATTGTGTATTTGGCTACTAATCGTGGGGTTGCCGGAGTGACAAAAACCTGAACCCCCGGTAGGAAACCTTTGCATAAGGGAGTGTAGGATCTCAAAGTTTCAGGCTGTGGTTAGGTTTTTATCTTAATTACTTTCTTATAGTTGCGGGTGCTTGCAAGGGGTATAATCACAAGTATGTATTAGTCCTAGAAAGGTCAGTACATTAGCATAGGTTCACCCACACAACACTTATCCAACCAGCGAAGATTAATCAACCTATATGAAGCGAAAGCACTTCACAATATTCCCATGTGTCATCAAGAACGTTTGGTTATCTTAAGTAATACAACCGGCTTGTCCTTTGCTAAAAGAAGGATTGGGCCACTTGCAGCAGTTATTATTATTGTCTTTTACTTACTCGCACTTTATTTATTTGCATTATCAAAAACCCCTAAAAATATGTTTGCTAAGTATTTACAGAGAATTCTTGATCCAAACCACCTGTCAACACCTTCTGCTCCTCGTTGGGTTCGACACTCTTATTTATCAAAAATACTATGATACACCCCCTATACTTGTGGGTCATCAGGGGGAATGATCCATCTCCAGGTGACGACCCTATCCAATGCCTCGCTGCCCTCTACCTCGATCCGCCTTGCCACCGTCAAATGGAAGCCAACCCTCTAGCACCGACAGAAGCATCCTCCCCAATGTTATAGCACAATTGGGAAGGTGGACGGTGGCCATGCTTCTACAGAGAGCGAAGAGCAAGAAGTGAGAAAAGAAAAGTGTTGGATACGGCCTCCTCTGTCGTGGTCGCTTAAATAGGCTGAGGGGATGAAGCTACTCATCATAACACTGAAGACTCAAGACGCTACAAGGGTAGTCCCTTGAATTCCCCTTGGTAGCGGAACCGAGGCGTCAAGATCTTCGTCATAATCTGTTGGTAGGGTCCCGGGAAAGTTCCACGGGTAGCCCCCGGTTCGGCACCCTGAATGGGCGAGGTATCGCCCCGGATCTCAAGCCCGTTGAGGAGGCACCCCACCCAAGGGCTACTTTCAGTTATGTTCTCTCCCCGAGTCGTGTAACCACAGGCTTTAGGACGGGCGCCTCACGGACTGTCTAACCGTGAGGCTCGGGGAGGTCTCCCCGGGCAGATTCGATGGTCCACCTCCCGGATCAGAAGGGTTCTCGGAGACAAAGACAGAAAGTTGGTATGTGATGCCTGACCAGCTGCGGGTTATGCACTGATCCAGTGGAAGAGTCAAGACCATGCATCAGCCCATGACAGCACTCACCCAACGCGTGGCCAACATGCACCCAAGGTTTCTCCGCATGGCCACTTGACAACTTTGCCGGAATGCCTACTCGGTTCCCGCCTGTACCCCCCATAGATAGCCCCATTCGGGATAAACTGCTTGTAGACAAGGGTACGGTTAAGTCAAGATCGACACTAGTCTGCCACCGCCTAGTAAGTGACACACGACACCAAAGCAGGGTTGCCAGGCCATGTTCGAGTCGATAGCGATGCGTGGCTAAGCTCTCGTTGCTTCATATGCTCCGACCTCTGTGGTGTCCCCTTACCCGTATAAAAGGAGGCCCAGGTTGAGCGAGAGGGAGGAGGGACAAGTGTAAAACAAGGTGACAATCAGATACGGAATAGTTGCAAGACGTAGGGATTCGATCACATCGAAGCTGAACCTTGGTAAAAACGCCACGTCTCTCTCGGTGTGATAGCGTCCGCTCGCAAGACATTACGCCCGTGGCCGAACATCAAAGGGGACATACCCCATTGTGCTACACGACACTCGACAAGTTCTCCCATTGAAAGGTTTCTCCCATTGTCTGTAATGATACTATGAGGATAGCCGAATCAGATTATGACATCCTCGTCGAACATTTTGGCTATAGCCCCATCACAACTTGTGATGATTTTAGCCTTAATCCATTTTGTAAATTTATCCACCATCACTAGTAGGTGGGTAAATCCACTTGGATCCCATTCAAACGGTCCTACCATGTCAAGGCCCTAGACTACAAAAGGTCATGTAATCTGAATTGTTCGCAGCTGATCAGCCGGAACATGGGCTTACTTGGTGTATTTTTGGCAACCTTTGCACATCTTGACTAGCATCTCGACATCTACCTTAGTTGTAAGCCAGAAAAATCCATGTCGAAAAGCTTTTTCCACTAAAGATTTGGCTGCGGCGTGGTGTACACATTCGCCTTTGTGGATTTCCCTAAGGATTTTCACTCCTTTCGAAGAAACACAGTGCTGAAAAACCCAATATACACTTCGCTTGTAGATCTCACCACTGATTATCATGTAGGATTTTGCTCGTCGGACGATTTGTTGTCTCAGAACTTCGTCTTCAGGTAATTTCTGTATACCAAGAAATCAAGGTAGTGTTTTGTCTAGCTAAGGTAATAGCCAGAACTGCTATGAGAGGCGAGTCAGATTTGGTCGGGTACTCCTCATCAACTCCTATGATAGATGGAACTTTTAGGTGCCCCAAAAAAGCGCCATTCAAGACCTTTTTCAATGCAAAGCCTATTCTTGATAGTGCATCTGCTTCCTCGTTTTCTATTCGGGGAATGTGTTGAACTTCAAACCCTTCGAACAATTTGGATACTTCATCCATAATAGTGCGATAGGATCCCATGTGCTTACTTGGTCTACAGTGGTTGGATACTTTCTGCGCAACTAAATCCGAGTCTCCGTAGCACATGAGTCGACGAATGCCGATGTCTTTAGCAATTCAAATTCCATGTAACAATGCTTCATATTCGGCAACATTATTGGTCAGCATGAAGTGAATATGTAGTACACACACTACAAGAAAAGTTTCCTTCCGCAACGAATTGGCCCAACGGTCGTCGTAGAAGGCGCGTCTTCCGCGAAGAAATTCTCGGCTCGGCCGTGGCCGATGGAAAACTTTTTTTCCAGTTTCGCGGCCCTCTACTACGACGGATCTGCTAAAAACATGGAGGAAGCTCGGCCGGCGCGTGGCAGAAGCAAGATTTTCATTTCCTCGCACGATGTTGACTCGCCGAAGTCTTTTGAGGCGTGTGGGTTCCGGACGTCAGTGTCTCTAGCGGACCATACTTTTCGGTCGCGCCTCCCTGATTTGAACTCGATAACGTTGCTCGAGGCGGCTGCCGTTTAGTCAGGCGGCTAGGTCCTACATGTCAGCCTCTCATTAGAAGGATCATGTGTATGATGGAATTTTTTTCCTTCGCTCGCGCTACCCTGTTCCGAAGTCGATAGTGCTGCTCGATGCATCTACCGTCTAATCAACCTCCTGGGACCCACATGTCATCCTCTCATTAGAAGAAACGTGTGTATCATGGAATTTTTTCCTTCACTAGCGCTACCCCCATTCCGAGTTGATAGCGCTGCTCGACGCATCTACCATTTAACCAACCTCCTGAGCCCCACATGTCATCCTCTCATTAGAAGAAACGTGTGTATGATGGATTTATTTCCTTCGCTCGCGCTACCCTGTTCTGAACTTGATAGCGTTGTTCGATGCATCTACCGTTTAATCACGATGCTGGGCCCCACATGGCATCCTCTCATTAGAAGAAACGTGTGTATGATGGATTTTTTACCCTTTGTCACGCCTTCGTGTTCCGAACTTGATAGCGTTGCTCGCTGCTTCAGCCATTTATACAGGCTGGTGGGCCCAACATGTCAGCCTCGTATTAGAAGAATCATGGGTATGATGGAATTTTTTCTTCTCTAGCGCTACCCTGTTCCGAACTAGATAGCTTTCCTCGACGAATCTGCCGTTTGCTCATGCTGCTGGGTCCCCCATTTCAGCCTCTCATTACAAGAAACATGTGCATTCTGAACTTTTTTCTCACTCGTGCCTCCCTGTTTCGAACTGGCAACGTTGCTCGATGCAGCATCTGTATAAGGGTGCACTGCTGGGTCCCACATATCAGCCTCTCTATAAACGAAACATTGATTGCTCGATGCAACATCTGTATAAGGTCTCTGTTGGGTCCAACATGTCAGCGTCTCTGCAAATGCAAAGTGTGTATGATGGACTCCGCTGTTTTGACCTTGGCAACGTTGCTGGGTCCCAGATGTCAGCCTTCTCTGTGTAAGAAATGTGTGTATGCTGGAAAAAATATAAAAGAACAACAGAGACTATACTATATATTATATATTTATATTAAAAAAACTAGGAATCAAACTCAAGACTTCAACAAATGGGAACCACATGTGCTTCCACTATGCCAGAACCATCTATGCCACTACTAGAAAAGATTACATTTAGAAATGTTGAAATCACTTAAAATTAAAACGCAGCGACCCTGACGACTTGCCATAAAAAATGCTAAATGCTCTGTACAAATACAACATGGGTAGGAGAAACTTGTCCTATACTTTATCAAAATGGCACAGAAATACTAAAGTAAGACGATTTTGGGCGATAAAAAATAACTTGGGTCCAATCTTGTGAACCAATGGGCTTCTTATAGTGGGCTCCTTACCGAAACTTCTTCAGTGTGGTTCAAGCTTAAAAAACCAAGTAATAATGTGTTAAGGGTTGCCGGCCCACAGCCAACCTAAACTCGAAAGGATAAATTAGCGAGGTTTTGGGCCATAGTTGGGTAGAATGTACTACTATTTTCTAATAACCTCCTCACTGAAAATTCAATGTACTCAATATGTCGTGGCTCGGCAGTCCACCTGACCCGGTAGGCTAAATTTGCAAGGTTTTGGGCCAGTGTTGGGTCGAATGTGCAATCTTTTCGCTAGGTCCTTAGTGAAAATTCAATGTAGTTCGTACCCCATCCTCCAAAAAAAATGCAGTTGGTACCCTAAAAAATATATACTCTGCTCACCATGAAAGGCTAATTAAGGGTTTTTCTTCTGAAACAAGAATATGGGAAATTTTTTGTCCGAAGTGGGGTTGAAATATTTGTTTTCATAGGCTGAGTAGTAAAAATATATTGTACTGAAGGTCGATGATCCACCTAACCTGGCTGTACCTATGCCGAATCCGAAAGAATGAAGTTGGAAATGGAGAAAAGTGACTGATATTGCGCATAATTATACATAGCAAACATAGCAAGGAACTTGGGCAGCGCAGTATTCGAACATGGAAAGTACTAGAGGGAGTTTGACTGATTGACATAAAATCGTGTCATATCAAGTCTTACAGCGCGTAATCATCTTTTTAGCAAATGATGTATTTCGAGATGGTTTGGGTGGCTTTGAATCGGCCTAAGTGCCCAATCAATTTGATGTACTCAAAACCTTGTAATCATGCCATATAAACTGTTGGCGATAGACACACGGTGGCCTTGACTTGCCGAGCCGCAAACACCTCGGGTAAGCACCAGCTTAAACTGATCACTCGAAGTTGTATGCTTCTGTACGATGAAATTAGTACATGCCACAATTAGCGCCAACATGTGGCATTGTCATCATGCAAAAAGGATCAGAATTCGCACATTTAGTTCACCGTTTCGAACACAATAATACAACCAGTTTGTACACTAGCACAGATAGTACAATGTCAGCACATCAGAGCTTGAGTTGTTCATTTCACATATAAAAGAATGAGCAAGGATACATACTGTATTGAACAAGTAATTTCACGGTAGCACCAAAAGTATGCCGTGTATTAGAGACAATATGAGGTTTGCGTAAACAATTTTTATTTTTTGGAAGGGTGTGCATTAACTCTCTTTTTTTAGAATATCGGCATAAATATTTGCGGCTATCATCCTAGGGCGTCTCGGCCTGCTTTGGCGTACTGAGCCAAGATCAATTACAGCCCAGTTAAGGCCTGTTTCGTGGCCCTATAAGAAGTAGTGACCTACTTTTCCCTGTTCGCTAAGAGGAAAGAAGGAATATTCCTCTCAAAATACAAAGCTGCATGAGGTGCGATGGTTCAAAAAAAATGCACAAGTCGCATATATACAAGCCAGTAACAGTACTGAAAACTATAGTACAGAAATCACGTTACAAAATAAGCACGGCTACATAGATTATACCATGGAAGGCAATACTAAATACAAAAGCATGGCAGGGCTCATATAAATAGATTCAAGCTGGCCACTAAAACCAGTGTACTAACAGTCAATTGTTGAACCACGATGCAAAAAAAGATGACACAACGATACACGAGAAAGATCCACAGCTCAGTCTAGGGATGGCACAACAAGCATACCGAACCTAAACTAGGCCTAAACCAAATTGCTGCATGTCGCACACAGTTCCAACCTTCTTTGGGAAGGCTGATAACTGCCATAGGCTCACCTTCAGTTGGCTGCAGGTTGCAGTGTTTAATCTGAGGGAATTGTATTCTGCAAAATCTCCTGTATGTTGTGTACACACATTTTTTCCTCATGAATGGGAACAATGTGCCATCAGCAGCTTTGCATCCGCGTTTATTCATTATCTTGTCAATGATTGGATAATTGAGACCGACAAACAGAGAGTTGTCCCCCAGGCTGTCAACCTGCCTCCAAACGATGACCCCTAGAGGTCCAGCAGAGCTAGGATCCTCTTCAAAAATGTAGACACGAGAGGCAGGATATAGGCGTAGGTTAGTCCTATTTTGAGCATGATGAATGATTTCACCCACTTTGCCATGGGCAACCCCCATGCCATACGTTGTAATTATGATCATCAAGCGGTCACCATCAGCCGATCGAGCGAGGAACCACATGCCTGGCCGATCATTCAGAATAGGTGCTGGGATTACAAACGGAAGCTCCTTGTTTCCTGCAACATCTGAATTCGAGACCAAAAGTGCATTACTGGCATACATATTCTAACACCAACATTCTTCATTGTTCATGCTAATAGTGTGAATAGGGAAATCCTGACAATAATATTACTCAATAAATTAACAACATTAGGAATTGCATTTCTTACTCTGCTATTCCGAATTTTTGGATTTCTTGCTTATCTTAGTTTCCTAGTTGTTGTAAGTTTCAAAAGAGGAAGCACAACTTTTTTTATATAGAGGCATGTCCACTTGAATCCTATAGGATTAGATGCCTGCAGTATTTTGGATCAAGTGGTGTTTGATTGCACAGGAAAACCAAAGGAATTGTATAAAGAGGTTGGAGTGGATGGAAATTTTCCTCCAAAATAGAGTGCAAAGGAATCCTTTGAAGGAATTCCTAAGGATTATACTCTTTCGAATCAAACAACATTTCCTAGAAAAAAATCCTAAGGATCCAAATCCTACACAATTCCTCTGATTCCCAAGGCAAAATCCAAAAAAGGAAAGACTGATGTCCTACAAAAATCCTATGTGATTCCTACAATCCGAGGAGGGCCTGAAAGTACAAACAGATAAAGAAACCTGGCTTCACTATGTTGCGCTCACAATTGAGATGCTGGTTAATAATACCTTTCATATTTTGACACTGAACGAACTTAGTAGTGCAGGGACGGTGTCATACACTATATTTTTGGAAGGCATATTACTGGTACTAATTCATTACTGGCAATGGTTCATTCATTTTTATAGGACATAAAGCGTCTGCTCATTCAGTCATATGAAAGGTAAAACATAAACAAGGTAGTTAAAGAACAACTTCACCGAATCACTCGCAATGTATCATCATGGAACTAGAATTACCTTCTGATGTGGGATCCTAGCAGTAGGTGCAGCCTTGACTTGTGACCGCAAAAATGAGGCCACCGTGTTCAATGGAATCATAATACTATCGTCTTCCAAGACCTGAATGCTCTAGACATCTCCAAACTTGGATACCGCCTTCCAGGTAGACGATTTCACCGTCGAACAACGCGAGGAGCTTATAGTCTGTGTAACCCCAGCTTCTATGGGCACTCTACAGATTACGATCTTCAACAACTCAAGAGATCCATCCCACGACTTATTGAACTTTTCTCCATAAATGCGGATTCGCCAAAAAAAACTTTTGAATTATGAACGAGTTCAAAAATGACTACATGTAACTGGGGGAACCCTGGCTAGCTAGTAGCATTACAGGTTATATCGTGGATGTGAGGCGTACGCAATGGCACAAGTATCCATCGATGGAAGGTCGATTACTCGATAGGAGTAGATGTTCGCTAGGCACCAGGCCCCGCTCTGGTCCACCGCGGCGAGCCAGTCGTCGTTCATGCCAACCCAGAATTTTTCGTGCATGAAGGGCAGGATGGTGCTGCACCGAGGATGGTCGAGGGGCACCACGTCGTACACCGTGTCATGCAGATGATGTACCCTCGTACCGTCATAGTGCTCGTCAAACCAATAAGCAGACTGAGGCATCAGTAGGCAGGGTTCATTCCAATGGTGAATAGTCCATTTTGTACCTTCGTTGTTGGCGATACGATCGTACAGCAGCTTGTAGCATGCGGCTAGCCTAACGGTGCTGGAAATGTCCAGACACTGAATGATGAAGTCGACATCGTCCGTGCTGAGTTGATCCCACTTGCATCGCCCACTTAGCTTCGAATCGGCCATCACAGCCGGATGGATTTAGGCGGATGCCAGGTGTGGCTAGGGTTTTCTGTAGGAGGAGGGGAGCGTTAGAAGAGAGAGTGTGGGGGAGATTGTGGGCGGAGTATGGACTGGGGAAGAATATGGAGAGGCAAAGAAAAAATGAGGGAGGAGATTTTACTTGCTTGCTCTGTCTAGTCAACAGCAACATCGAGGACACCACCGCATAGACTTCACTGTATGTTAGACTAGCACGCCACGCAGCTAGTAATTTGACAATACTCCTACTTACTATGTATCGGAGGTGCAGTATTGTCTAGTCACATCAGTTTGACCAGAGGGTTTTCTTTTTACATCTTTTATTTTAACATAGTGTACTAGTATTTTCAACAGAAAATAGGAGGACAAACTACTAGTAGTAGTAGTAGCCGCGACATGGATACATGTACTTTCATCTTGTTCCCCTACATGTAGAACTCGTAGCACAGAACCGAAAATATATACATCGGCTGTAATGCACAGTACGGGTGTGTCCGTGGTATTTTTGGCATGTTGCATGTGTTCATATATGTTCTAGTACAAGGTACATGGAATTACACGTGTACAGCATGCAACCACGCAGCAAAATGAGAGACGTGCAAGGACACCAGATTTCGCTCAAGTCAGGCAATGTGCATGACTTTGTGTGGCTCTGATTCACTGACATGTGCGCCCTATTAAGGTTGGCTCCACCTGCCAGTGAGAATCTGCATGCACCATGCGCTTGGAGCCACTAGGTACGTCCACGGCAGAAATTACAATTTGCAACTAGCTACACCGGCAACAAGCTGTTGCATGTGGCACTTCCAAGTTTTCAGAAAATGTGAAATAAATCATGAACATAGATCATATTTCTATAGTTCATCTATAAATTTCCATCCCAAAAATATTACTAGTACATGGCCTGGCCACCACAAAATAAACAAATGAACACAAGATATTGTTCGCTTAGGTCTTTTCGATTTCATTGACACATGTCACATAAGATCTTATTGTGGGACCGAATATTGTAGATGCACAAGATACAACATAGCCAATGTTCCGGATTTATTTCACATTTTTTGAGAACTCGAAAGTGCAACAAATAATAAAGGGGTGTGGGTGCAACGAGTTGTAGAATATTCAACCCGCACTGACTAAAACTATGGCTTGCATACAAAAGGAGTTTGATCAAATCGGAGGCCTTGCACTACATTGCAACAAAATGAGTGTTAGAGTACACCAAGTTAACGGCTGAGGCCATATGATACAAATAAGGTGAAGGAAATAATTCAAGATATGCAAATCCCTATTCCATATGATCTCCCTTAAACCATTAATTATGCCGGTTCCAATCCTTCGCGTTGGCCAAGCTTGGGATGAACCACAACGGAGTCTGCCGCCAATTCCAGCCAATGTTGTTTAGGGAAATTCCAGCCAATGTTGGTTGAGAAACCAACCACAGCTTCTTGAGCATTCATATTGATGCGGCATATTTTAGGACAAAAATTAAATCCACCAAGACTAACTGCATGCGGCGAGGTGTATACACAGTTGCTCCTCATTAGATCTCCAGGGCCAAGTCCTGCCGCGCCAACTAGAATGGTAATTGGATAGTTCAATCCAAGGAAGATGATAACCAACATTTTCAGTGTCGATCGACCCTCCACCATTGGATAGTCTAAAACCCTCCACCATTGCCTCCGTGGAAGTAACCTACTAGTGTCGATCGACAACACATGGCAGCAAAACCCAGTAGAATAGGTGTGAATATTGCGGCCATGATGATAACCAACATTTTCAGCCACATGATAAGTAGTGTCATACCGCCTAGCACTAACGCCCACAGTATTGATCAGAATTAGGCTACCACCATCAGGAGATATTGCTAACCACCATAGATCAGGACTGTAGTCACGATTACCGTCTAATTTAGGTGGCCCCAGAAGACGCACAGGACCTTGCAAGGAAAGCACATTCAGAGGTCAGCTGAGCAAAATTTGAATGATGAAGCTTGAAAATTTGAGGATGGAAATTTTACCCCATGCCTGAGGATCCCATGCATAAACATTGCCAATCTGAGTTACAACATAGACAACTCCATTGTGGATAATTCCATCGCGGTAGCTGAACATGCTGAACTAGTTCTCAAGAACCATCCACATACCATGAGAACCGTCAAGGAAGGCAATTACCGTGTCGAAGATGGCCAGGATAGAGAAATCCTCATAGTTCCCAGCAGCTGTGGGAACTCGGTAAATGGCTATCTTCAATAGATTAGTAGGCTGACCAACCGCGATAAACTTAAGTGCCTCGGGTGTGGCCTCAAAATTGAAGATCGCTGGTAGAGGAATCCGGCGACGAGTGAACACATTCACAAGCTCCCAGTTCCAGGCGAGGCCAACAGTGGCGATCCAATCTTCATGGGCGCCTGCCCACTTCTTACCCTCACAATCTGGCATCACATCATCAGAGGAGGACCTGTCCAGCGGCGTCAGCTTGCACAAGGTCCACCCGAACTTCTTCTGTGGCTTCTGCTTGCCCCTGCCGCAATAGTAGCTGCCCCTGTAGAACTGCTTCATGCGATTGTCACGGTAGAAAACATTGTACTCACGCGTTACCTCAGTTGAGTGAGAGTGAAGAACACAGGGGAGACCAAACGGATGAGATTTCAACAGGGATGCACTATGTGTTGCTGAGTAAAAATAACGTTTGCAGCGGGCGGTGAGGCTCGCGGCGGTGATGACGTCGCATCTAGCAGAGATTTCTTCAAGGGGGCCATTAGAAAACACCCTAGAAGTGTCACTGTCATTGATCAATTGGGCCATCCCAAGGAAGAGCTCGAGCAGGTGGGGGCGATGGCGTTTGGTTTTGATTGGGGGTTTTGGAGGAGAGAGCGAGCGGCAGCTGGCAGGGCGAGACGGAAAACAGTCTATCAAACTGGGAGCTGGAGCTGATCCTAAAGCAGCATGGCGGTGTTGGCACGTGCCTGTATTGGTGTGCGAGTGGTAATGGCCATCGCCGGGACGCTGGAGGTGAAGTGAGGATGGATATCGAGGCAAAGAGAAATACGGAATGAAATAAAACCAAGCGTGCCTTCTTTCTCTCTGCTAAATCTATAGTACCTATCGAACTGGGCTACGAAGATGCTCCGAAAGCGGCATGGCGGTGTTGGCGTGTGCTAAAGGTGGGTGAGTGGGGATCAGCGAGAAGATGGAGAGGAAGAGGACGGAGAGCAAAGGAAAATACTAGAATAAATCGATTGAAATCATACCGCCTACCGAGCATGGTTTTTCTCTCTTCTCTGCGTTTCCTGGTGCATATCGAGTAAATAGGTCAGGACTTTCTAGGAGTAGTACAACATAAGCTAGCCTAGCAAGGGATGGATTTGTAATGTCCTCTCAAATAAATGGTCATGGCAGAGAGACGGTTTGGAGTATACTCGGAGCTCCTCTTGCTGAACGTAATAATCCTCGGATCTTTGATACATTGCAAATGTATCTATAATGTTTTATGTTCCATGCTTGGTTTTATCTACTTTCTTGTGTTTTGTCCACACTTTGGAGTACTTTTCATATATTAACAAGAGCCACAATGCCAGTTGCATGTTTTCTGCTGTTTTTGGTTCCAGGAAGTCAGAAAATGAATATTCTCGGAATTGGACGGGACAAAAGCCAAAGTTACTATTTTCCCGGAAGACTCATGGAGCCAGAAGGAGAGTCGGAGAGGGGCCACAGGGTGGCCACACCCCCCTTGGCGCGGCCCAGCCCAGGCCGCGCCAGGGCATGGTGTGGGCCCCTTCGCCTATAAGAAGCCTCCCGATGCAAAAACCCTAGATTGTCAATCAGAAATCCACGAAAAGTTCCACAGCACCGCCGCCACCGAAGGGGAGATTCGGGGGACAGAAAGTCTCTATTCCGGCACCCTGCCAGGACAGGGAAGTGCCCCCGGAGCCATCTCCATCGATCTCCACCACCATCTCCATCACCATTGCTGATTCCCATGATGAGGAGGGAGTAGTTCTCTCTCGAGGCTAAGGGTTCTACCGGTAGCTATGTGTTCATCTCTCTCTCTATGCGTGATCATATTGTGATCATGAGCTTGTAATCTATAGATCTACCTTGCTACTCAAGTGCTTTAATAGATCTCTGCTCTCCCCATGTGTGTGAAAGTGACAGCGTGCACACCATGGTGGCACTTAGGCTAGAGATTACAAATACTTGTTATGAGTTATATTTGGAGTTGGATGTCTTTATGAAATTGTGGTGTTTGTTGGACCTATCTAGAGCTCAAGGTGACAGTGTGGGGTTATCTAGATGGGAAAGGCTTACTTTGAGGTGTGATGTTATAGCCCTACCAACGATTAGAGTGTCCAACCGGAGAGTAGTTCAGCGTAGTATCATAAAGAGGAATATATTTATATGAGAGTGTTCACTAGTGAAAGTATGATCCCTAGGCCTTGTTTCTAAGCACTGAAACACCGTTTGCAATTAGATCTGTTACATGTTTGCTTGCTTCCTTCTTTATTTCAGTTTTACTTTAGTCTTTTCCACGCCATCAAGCTATTTTCTATCACCGTTACCACTTATAATTATCTATACCACTTGTATTTCACTATCTCTTCGCCGAACTAGTGCACCTATACACCTGACAGGTGTATTGGGTGTGTTGGGGACACAAGAGACTTCTTGTATCTTGATTGAAGGGTTGCTTGAGAGGGGATACCTTTGACCACTTCCTCCCTGAGTTCGATAAACCTTGGGTGATCCACTTACGGGAAAACTTGCTACTGTTCTACAAACCTCTGCACTTGGAGGCCCAACAACTGTCTACAAGAATAGAAGTGCGTAGACATCAAGCTATTTTACAGCTGTTCGGGAGGTAAGGTAAAAGGTACTCACATCCTCCGGTGTGAGTGCTCGAAGTTATTTCCTTTAGATTCTGCAATTTTGTCTTTTTGTTTCTTGTTTTCACTAGTTAGGCTTAATTGAAAACAACAACAAAATTAGAGAGCTTTTTAGTATTTTTTCTAAGATAGAACTTGAATTGTCTGAAAAGAAAATTAAAAAACCCATGGAACTTTCTTTGCGTGCTAATAGCAATGTTATTAGTATGAATCTTTTGAACACCTTTGCTACTAATGCTATGGAAACTTCTAAGCTTGGGGAAGCTAGGTTTTATGAAAATGATCTTTTTAGTTCCCCAGCTTTAAAGAAGAAAATATGCTCTAATGATACTTTATCTCCCATATGTGGTAATTCTGATGATACTTGTGATATTTTAAATCCACATACTGAAAGCATCCCATTTAAAATACCTATAAAAATTGTTGAACATGTTATGAATAACTGCTATTTTGGAGATGGAACTGTCCATCCTAGTGATCATTTACTCCTTATACATGAATTATGCGAGTTGTTCAAGTGTGCAGGTATTTCAATGAACCAAGTTAAGAGGAAGCTATTCCCCATTTCACTTAAGGGCAAAGCAAGGGAATGGTATGAGCTACTAGATGATCCTCGTCATTTGGAGTGGAAGGAACTTGAATCTCTCTTTTACTCTACATTTTATCCTCCTCATGAAATTCATAAAGATAGGAATTACATTTATAATTTTCATCCACATGATGGAGAAAGTATTGCCCAAGCATGGGGGAGATTGAAGTCACCAATGCTCAAATGTCCCATTCATGAGCTCCCCAGTAATATTGTTATTAATAATTTCTATGCAAGGCTTTCAGGACATTACAAAGGCTATCTAGATACTTGTTTAGAGGGATCCTTCAGAAGTAAGGAGGTCAAAGCTAAGTGGGATCTTCTTGAAACAATTCAAAGCAATACCGAAGATTGGGATAACAACAAAGGTAAAGGGCCAGGTATAAACTATGAGTATGATTGCATTAAGTCTTTTGCTAAAACTATTGATTTTCAAGAGCTTAGTGCTAAGTATGGTCTTGATCCTCAAATTATTGTTGATTGTTATAGAACCTTTGCTTCTCATATTAATGCTCCTAAAGAAAAATGGGACATGTATCATGAGCCTTATAAAGACACTTGCATGGAAAATGAAATTGTTATTAATGATAGCAATAAACATGCTCAAACCTCTAAAAGTACTACTTCTTATAAGCATGTTAATTTTTGTGGAATACATAGACCTTGTGAGAATAATCAAATTAAAGAAGAATATTGTATCACCCACAGGAATGAAAAAACTAGAACGTGGTGTAGGGCTCTAAATGATCTTGGTAAAAAAGTTTGTCCCCTCTATCCTTTTATTTGTGAACTTTGCTTTGAAGTGGGTCATTTCAATTTTCAATGCTCAGGCCATAATAATAGCCCTTCTAATCCAATGAGTACTGCAAGTTTGTATTGTGATGACATGATCACTCCTAATCAGCATGATGAACTTACATTATTTTTGGGGTGTGAAGAGTTATCAAGAAAAACCTCTTTGGTAGATATGGGTGCTTTTGATATGAATAGTGTCATGCATGGTTGTCATCTTTATTGTGTTGATAATTGCCACACAAATACTTACATACAAAATATTATAAAAGATGAGACCTTACCAAAATATGACATGACTAATATGTGTTTTGGTCCTATTAATGAAAAGGAGGAATCCTCCAAAGTTTCTTCTATTGTCTCTAACAATGAACCAGGGTATATGGAGAAGCTTCCTTTCAAGCCTCTCCCTCCTAAAGAGAAGAAGAAAAAGAAGAAAAGGAGGAGTAAAAGGAGAGAGGAAACGGTATTTTCCCCTAAGCATGTTGCTCCTATTATAGTTTTTGATGAGTCTGAACTCGATGATGTTCCTATGCCTATTACCTATAGTAGTGATCATGATTGGGAAAAGCACACTACTTTTGATATTGATAATCTCTTAGGTACCAATTCTGAAAATGATGATATTAATAATTGCTATACTATTAGTGCTATCCATGATCCTTCCAATGATGATATGTTTACAAATGAACACACTTTGGAGGATAACTATTATATTGCTGATGATGATACTATACCTCCAATTTATGATGATTACAATGATCAATATGATATTTTTAGTCCACCTACTATTGAGGAGGAAATTAATTATGATTACAATATGCCTCCTATATTTGATGATTATGGTGATGAGAATAATAATGATAGCTATTTTGTTGAATTTACTCCCACCATAATTAATAAGAATGACTATGTTTATGTGGGGAGTATTAATTCTTTTATGCATGTGGCTCATGATAAGAATGTTTCTTGTGATATTTATATTGTTAATTTTATTCATGATGCTATTGAAAGTTATTACGAGAGAGGGAAATATGGTTTTATGTATCTCAACAATATTAAGTTTCTCCTCTTTATGTTGAAAGTCTTGAAGTTGCACTTGTTTTTCTTTACTATGCTTGTTGCTTTATGCTTTCATGACTTTTTTCTTTACAAGATTCCTATGCATAGTAAGTGGGTTAGACTTAAATGTGTTTTGAATTTTCTTCTTGATGCTCTCTTTTACTTCAATTCATATTTCTTATGCGAGCATCTTCTCAAACTATCATGCCTAACTTAAAGGCGTTAAAGAAAAGTACTTATAGGGAGATAACCCAAAAGTTTTAGATAAGTCTTGGAAGTTATTACTTCAGTAATAACCGCTCCTTATCCTTTTTATTTGCTTTTTGTGCCAAGAGTAACCTCTAATGAGAGAGAAGTAATGATTGGGAAAGTTGCTGTCCCGAAACAGATTTCTGTGCTTCACCGTAAAAATTCGTGTAATATCTCTGAACGTCCTTTTGAGGCATGAATTTTTGTGCTTATGACCCAGGTTGTTATCTAACTTTAGTTAGTTCAACACTTTTTGATTTGAACAACATAAGGTCTTCGAAGAAATTCGTCTTTACCTGCTGGTCTGTTTTGACAGATTTCTACCATTTTCTGCATTTGCTTCTTGTTGGTTCCTTTTTGAGTTCTTTTGGGGAACTGAGCTTTTTGAGGTAAGTGCTACAGTAGCTTGTGTTTTAATGGAAGTTTTATTGGTGTTGGAACTAAACCTAAAGACTTATTATCTTAAGTGCACTAATGTTGCTAATAAAGATTGTGTGAAGTTTTGTATGAAGGAAAAATTTCAGATGTATGGAAGGAATGAGTAATGAGATGAAGGATGGACTAAAGCTCAAGCTTGGGGATGCCACGCGTGTCATCCCAAGAAATATCCAAGAAGTACAAGCATCAAAGCTTGGGGATCCCCAAGGCATCCCCCTCTTCATCAATAAAAATCCCAGGTTTCTTCCAAACACTTCATTTTTATTGTTTCATGCACAGTTGTGTTGTTCTTGGAGCATCTTCTTTTACATTTTCGTTTTGGGTTTTCGTTTGCTTGGTTTGCTTAGTTTGCTTGAATAAATTGGTTGGGCCCCCCCTTTCATGCATTGGTTTTTAAATAGTTTGGTTTGATTTGGAAAGAGTAGGAAAGTTCACGCTTAAGTGGTAAAGAGATCTTGTTTTTGACTGTGGCCTATGCTTTGTCATGCCATGCTTGATATTGTTTTGGCTTTATGCTTAGTATTCTTTGTTGTATCATGACTTGTTATAAACAATTGAGATTGCTTAATGTGCCTTGGCTGAATCATGCGTTGTTTTAGCATATTAAAGCATAGTATTGTGGTATTCTCCTTTGATGCTTTATTTGGGTTGACTTGGCACATGCTCACACCATGTTATGACTATCTCAAGTCACCATAGCCTTTATGATCCTTTAGTTTTCAACTTGTAGTATCACTTTATGCTTTGATCAATGATGTTTTGTCGCTCTGCATGATTATGGCCATTATTGCTCTCTTGGTTTGTCACTCCCAGTCTTTTGCTAGCCTCCATAACCAAGTATGAGTTCCACTCATGCATCCAACTCCTAAAACAAGTTATTCCAAAGAGTCCACCATACCTACCTACTAGCTTATGCTATTCCAAGTATATTCATGCTTTTTTTACCTTCCGAATTAAACTTTTTATGAGAAAACTAGTGATTAAAGCTCTCACGAACTTGATGGCACACTTTACTTTTCTTTCCCTTAATAAACTTGAACCATTGTGTCGTCTATGTTGTATATGCTTGCACTTATTTGTTGGGAATTAGCAGAACCATGTTGTCATGGGGAACGCTTTCAACATTGCACTTGGTACTTGTACCTAGTTGATATCATGCTCTTTTGTAGATGGATGTCGTTGGTGTGAAATGAAAGGGGATCTTGTAAGTCCATGGAGTTATGTATATGTGTTAGAAAGCGCTTTGGGCTGGTCTAATCCATGCTGACATGGTGGAAACCTGCAGCGTAACCATAATGAGCTGTCTATGAAGCATTCTTCTTATAAAAAAGAGTCCTATAATGAGAAAAAAGAGAAAAAGAGAAAAAAAGAGATTATCAAAAGAGGAAAGAGAGAAAAAAGCACCATATTCCCATGGTAAATAAGAAGATTGCTGAGATGCTCGTTGTCTGCTTGCCTTGTCATTTTGATATGGGGATTCTTTCGTATCATCGGGCAAGGGGTACCCCGTTGGCGGTTCTCTATGATACACATATACTTACGATGACAAGAACTTACCGGTGACTAAACTTGAGTAGCATGAGGAGCGGCCCTCGTATTCAAGGGACATGAGATTTCTAACTTATACTTCGTCAAGCATGTACACCATAGTTTGTTCACTTTAACCTTAATCACTTCAAGATGCTTATGATAGGGGCAATGAGAGCTGAAAGCTATAAGTACCATAATTTTTGGAAGCTCTTTATGTGACTTTAATCCCTACTTCCTTCTATGAAGGCCCTTCTTTTACTTTTATGTTGAATCTCCACCTTCTATCTTTATGCACCTACTATGAGAGCATAGTGGCCATTCTTAGTTCTATGTGCATTGTCCCAAGACTTGTTGATTGATGCATAGCTTTGATATTGCTTGTTTTAAACTATTTGTATTTAGTCACTCTTATGAACTTTGAAGGTGTCCTATGCATTTATGTTTGCTACTCTATGAGGGACAAGCTGAATGCCACTATGCTATGTTTTCTTTATGTGAAACAAACAAACGTCTTGCAAAGCATTGTTATTCATGAATCTTTTGTTTGTGCCTTTTCATGTTGCATCATAGTTTCTTTGTCTTATTGCTAGAACTTTGACTTTCATGTTATGATTGAAGTACTATGATCCCAGCTTTGAATGTTTTACAAATACTTTGATCAAGTTTATGATGGTGCATGTCACCTCAAAAATTATTCTTTCTTTTTATCACTTACCTACTCGAGGAAGAGTAGGAGTTAAGCTTGGGGATGTTGATACATTGCAAATGTATCTATAATTTTTGATGTTCCATGCTTGGTTTTATCTACTTTCTTGTGTTTTGTCCACACTTTGGAGTATTTTTCATATGATTCTTGGACTAACCAATTAACAAGAGCCATAGTGTCAGTTGCCTGTTTTCTGCTGTTTTTGGTTCCAGGAAGTCAGAAAATGAATATTCTCGGAATTGGACGGGACATAAGCCAAATTTACTATTTTCCTGGAAAACTCATGGAGCCAGAAGAAGAGTCGGAGAGGGGCCACAGGGTGGCCACACCCCCCCCCTTGGCGCGGGCCAGCCCAGGCCGCGCCAGGGCATGGTGTGGCCCCCCTGGCCGGCCACAGACCTTGCCCCTTCGCCTATAAGAAGCCTCCCAATGCAAAAACCCTGGATCGTCAATCAGAAATCCACAAAAAGTTCCGCAACGCCGCCGCCACCAAAGGGGAGATTCGGGGGATAGAAAGTCTCTATTCCGGCACCCTACCGGGACGGGGAAGTGCCCCCGGAGCCATCTCCATCGATCTCCACCACCATCTCCATCACCATTGCTGATTCCCATGATGAGGAGGGAGTAGTTCTCTCTCGAGGCTAAGGGTTCTACCGGTAGCTATGTGTTCATCTCTCTCTCTATGCGTGATCATATTGTGATCATGAGCTTGTATTCTATAGATCTACCTTGCTACTCAAGTGCTTTAATAGATCTCTGCTCTCCCCATGTGTGTGAAAGTGACAGCGTGCACACCATGGTGGCACTTAGGCTAGAGATTACAAATACTTGTTATGAGTTATATTTGGAGTTGGATGTCTTTATGAAATTGTGGTGTTTGTTGGACCTATCTAGAGCTCAAGGTGACAGTGTGGGGTTATCTAGATGGGAAAGGCTTACTTTGAGGTGTGCTGTTATAGCCCTACCAACGATTAGTGTCCAACCGGAGAGTAGTTCAGCGTAGTATCATAAAGAGGTATATATCTATATGAGAGTGTTCACTAGTGAAAGTATGATCCCTAGGCCTTGTTTCTAAGCACTGAAACACCATTTGCAATTAGATCTGTTACATGTTTGCTTTCTTCCTTCTTTATTTCAGTTTTACTTTAGTCTTTTCCACGCCATCAAGCTATTTTATATCACTGTTACCACTTATAATTATCTATACCACTTGTATTTCACTATCTCTTCGCCGAACTAGTGCACCTATACACCTGTCAAGTGTATTGGGTGTGTTGGGGACACAAGAGACTTCTTGTATCTTGATTGCAGGGTTGCTTGAGAGGGGATACCTTTGACCACTTCTTCCTGAGTTCGATAAACCTTGGGTCATACACTTAAGGGAAAACTTGCTACTATTCTACTAACCTCTGCACTTGGAGGCCCAACAACTGTCTACAAGAATAGAAGTGCTTAGACATCAATATTCTACATTCATCATCTTGTGCAGTCACATTTGGAACAATTACAGTACTACTATACTACTACTACTACTGTAACTAATAAACACATAAAGGTTCCACCGGTAATTAAGGAACCAAAACTGGAATACTACTACTCTCGAACTCTTGTGTAGTACAACAACAAAATGCTCACAAAATGGGCTACTAGTACGGCAGTACCATCTGTACACCCACACGCTGCCACCTCAAATAAGCTTGCCTGCCACACCGCCAATTTCCTCTCCCCTATCGGCCTCTACGCCCCCTTTACCGGACCCAAAATCGAACATCTCTCAGTTCAATAAAGAAAAAACTTGACAATCTCTCAAAAAAATCAACCATCCACCAAAAGAAAATCCATTGTCTAATGCTTCCCGTTCATTATGAATGGACGGTCGCAATTGCTCGAGCGCTGCGCGGGAGTAATAGTCGTCTGAGCTACTAGTTGTAGCTCCGCGAAAGCATGCGCCTAGAAGCGACAGAAGAATTTATTCTCTGTCAGTGATGAAGAAGATCGACGATATACAGTACCAAATCAACAAGTTAGTGGCTTTATCCGTCTGACTAGTGAGAGCCAGCACGAGTGCTGAACAGCTTGAAGCGCAGCGAAACAGGTGCCTTTAAGGCATACAGTACGTACACCTCCGTTCTGATTTAGGATGGTCACATAGTGCTAAATAACTTAGACTACTCCAGTAACTTGCACATGTACCTTCATCATAGTGGGTAACAACATGTGTGTAGTGTCACGCAAAGGCCTAATTAATTAGGTTGTACTCCCTCCGTTTAAAAATATAAGAGGTTTTAGCTTTGTGAATCGAATGTATCTAGACGTATTTTAGTGTATGGGTTCATAGAGGTTAAGAGTGAACCTATACACTAAAAGGCATCTAGATACATTCATCTCACAAAGCTAAAGCGCCTTATATTTATGAACGGAGGGAGTAGAATCACATATACTACTAGTCTTGGTATGTATGATGTTATGGTAACTAGCTAAGTTATTACGTCACTTTATTTTTTCATTAATTAACTCTAAAAATACATTTAATTTGAGACAAATATCTACGCATAATTGTAGCTCAAGTTTGTCAAGATGCTAAATCTTAGGAAGAAGTTGAACCTCTTGTCAAAACTCTCTGTGGTTTCTGATACAGATTATATTAATTGACTGTCTGATGGGTGCCTCCAAAAGATTTTTCTTAAAACTTTCAAAGAAACCTACAATTTACTTCTAATTCAAATTTGATCTAATTTTGTTGAATCTACATAGAGTCATTCAAGTGGCGGAGTTAGCTAGGAAGTTTGAAAATTCATAAAACATAGGAATCGTTAGTACAACATGTTGGTCCACTATATACACTAGTAAGTTGCACGTGCCTTGCACGTGAGGCTCAGATAGTACACGTATGACATATCATCACTATATACAATTATAATTGGTAAAGCACAAAAAATTATAAATTTGATCAACATCTATAAAGTACGGGTGTATATTTAGTCCTTGTACTTTGTATCATCATGTAGAAGTCAAAGATTATTAGCTACCTAACACATGAATTTTTTGATAACCTGGTCTAGAGAAACAAGGGAGAAGATTCTAGTATGATGGAGAAGTGTGTTTTGAGGTTTGTGCATAGCATTAATTATGTAGAATACTATCAATAGAATCTTCCAGATGCTAGAATGGAAAAGAAGATCCAGTGGCTAGAAAAGCTGGGATTCGCGAGTCTTGATCCAATGGTTAACATTCAAAGTTATTCGTACATTATATAGTGGTTTGTAATGAAGACTATCAACACAATCTTCAAGATACTAGAATGTAAAAGAAGATCCAACAACTAGAAATGATTGAATTCGCGAGTCTTGATCCAACAGTAAATATTCAAAGTTGTTTGTACACTATATAGTGGTAAGATCATGTAGAAGTCAACGATTATTAGTTACTAGTAAGTTGCACATGAGACTCAGATAGTAGACGTATGACATATCATCACTATATAAAATTATAATTTGTAAAGCACAAAAAATTATAAATTTGATCAACATCTATAAAGTATGGGTGTATATTTGGTCCTTGTACTTTGTATCATCATGTGTAGAAGTCAAAGATTATTAGCTACCTAACACATGGAATTTTTGATAACATGGTGTAGAGAAACAAGGGAGAAGATTCTAGTATGATAGAGAAGTGTGTTTTGAGGTTTGTGCATAGCATTCATTATGCCGAAGACTATCAATAGAATCTTCTAGATGCTAGAATGGAAAAGAAGATCCAACAACTAGAACTGCTAGGATTCACAAATCTTGATCCAACAGTCAACATTCAAAGTTATTCGTACACTATATAGTGGTTTGTAATGAAGACTATCGATAGAATCTTCAAGATGCTAGAATGGAAAAGAAGATCCAACGACTGGAAATGTTGGGATTCGTGACTCTTGATCCAACGGTCAATATTCAGTAAGTTGTTTGTACACTATATAGTGGTAAGATCATTTAGAAGTCAACGATTATTAGCTACTAGTAAGTTGCACATGAGACTCAGATAGTAGACGTATGACATATTGATACATTGCAAATGTATCTATAATTTTTGATGCTCCATGCTTGGCTTTATCCACTTTCTTGTGTTTTCTCCACCCTTTGGAGTACTTTTCATATGATTTCTTGGACTAACCTATTAACAAGAGCCATAGTACCAGCTGCCTGTTTTTTGCTGTTTTTGGTTCCAGGAAAGTCAGAAAATGAATATTCTCGGAATTGGACGGGACAAAAGCCAAAGTGCCTATTTTCCGTAAGACTCAGAGCGAATACGAGACGGAGGAGGGCCAGGGGCTAGCCACACACACCCAGGCGCGGGCTGGGCCTGGCCGTGCCAGGGCATGGTGTGGTGGCCCCAGGCACCCCCTCGGTCTCTGTAGTGACCTCGGATCAAGTAAGATCCTAAGTCCCTGTGAATAACATGCTAGTCCCTGGATCAATAGCTAGCACTCACAGTCGATGAAATATCATGTAAAACACAAGTCTTTATTACATGAATTCGAATAATCCAGAGTTTACATTATTACAACAGAAGCGATATAAATTCATCTTGGAGTCCCATCAATGCCACAGGCAGGTTGAGTGAAGACCCGCGATCCTAGCGCACCTTTCAACGATCTCTGAAATTCTGCACATGAAACGTGCAGCCAACAATTTGGGTCAATAATTTGAATGTATTGGCAAATTACACCAAGGAAGGAAAGACTAACTCTACATGCAAGGCTAGTTTAGGCTTTGGAGTTCATTTGCATAAAGCTAATTTTCTCTAAGTATGGAGAAAAGAGAGGGAGAGTTTTACCCTACTTTGTAAACATTTGCTCAGATAAAATAGGGTCGAATGGCACACGAGGATATTACGCACCAAGTGTCCAAACAACCAAACACTTGGATATTACGCACCAAGCGTCACTTGGATATTACACACCAAGTTCCCAAATTCCCACCCATTAGCGATATTACGCACGCCATGGGGTTTCAAAACTTTGTTTTAGAAAAGAGAGAGGAAGATCCTTCAGAGGCTCCATCCTTCAGACGCTCATTGTTGTTCTGTTACCGTGAACACGGCTGATCGATCAGATTGCAATACTCTCGAGAGTTTGTGCACTTTACCCACAATCCACGATCAAGTCCTTTTACAGACAAGACCATGGCGAGGCTTTCCCTTAGTAGCCCCTCTACCTTCCGGATCCAACCGTGCCAAGAACCTCCAAATGTTGGTACCCAGGTGAGGTTTCCCACTAAGTACTAGGCCAGGACAGAGCCCATAATGTATTGTGGTCAGACCGAAGCTTCTGAATTCTGAAACATGGCAGACTTCTTTGATTCCTGGGCGGCCGTCCTCCACCAAAATCACACTCGTTGACCCGACAACCATTCCGCCCAGAAGAAAACTTAGTTTTATTTTGAAGTGGATTTGAGAAGAAAAGTTTGCTCTAGAGAGCCTTTATACTTAGAAAAATTCTGTCTTTCGAACCCCCCCAACGGTACTTTGTATATATAGCATAGCAAGCAATACTTAGCAAAACAGGGGTAACTTATTAGGATGGGAATTCCTAAGTATAGAGCTACTCATGGCATACTACAAAATCATCGCACTTGCAAAAAAAATACTAAGGAAAAATTCTACTAGAATATTCTACACATGCATACTACAGAATTTTTGAAGATCACATGCATAGAACCAAAACTGGGACAAAATTATGAACAAGTGGTGTAACTTGCCTTATGTTGATAATATGAGTGTTAGATTGTATATCTCCGCAGCAATCGCACTCTCCGAACAATCTAATACAAGGACAAGGTAGTTCCAATCAAAACAATTGCGAACATAGCAAACACAACAAGAATGATCGAAAACATGCATGATGATTTAACATTACACAATGGGTATAATTAGTTTTATGAGTATTAATATATCATATGATGCATGTATGAGTTCATTTAATGCAATAGGGTACTTGTTATTAATAATTACTTGCCAATATAAGGGTTTTGATAGTTCTATTGAAACTTCTGTATTAATTGCCGTATTAAATTTGTATCTAAAGTATATTGGATAGAGGGCATTAATACTAACCAGTAGCAATTGGATTCAACTTTATCGGAGTTATAAATCTTTTCTTATGATTTAAATAGTGTTTAATGGAGTTTAAATCATTTAAACAATTTCTGTTGTCGAAAATTCAAACTAAATACATATCTGTAATCCATATGATAATGTGATTCCAGAGACATATTATTCATATTTTTCTGAGTTATAAATTATTTACTATGAATTTAATACTCTAAAAGTCCATTAAAACTATTTAAATCACTACAGCAATTTTACACTGCAAAATTTGGATCTTACATCATATTAATGTTTTATATGAAATTATGAATCCATAGACACTTTATTTGTATTTTTAGGATCTACAGATAATTTACTATGATTTATTATGTCTAAAAAGCTCATTAAACCATTTAATTTATTACAGTAAATATGTACTGTAAAAGCTATATCTAATCTCGTATTATTGTTCTACACAATTTTATGAATCCAACCATATATTATTTATAATTTTTGGACATGTATTCAATTTTATATGAATTTTACAAGATTGGACATAATTCTGGCTATTTTAAATATTAAAATCAAATAACTCGCTGACTGGGCTCGACTGCTGACCGGCAGATGATGCGACGATGGCCTAGCTGACGAGGCGTGTGCCACACGGCGCGATCCTAGTGGACGATACCTCTTCGTGGCTGGGTCTAATCTAGACCACCAGATGGGAATCCGATGGTCCTGGATCGAAGCTCCCTGGGACTCACCGGAGATGACGTCACCGGCGGCGGAGCGTCTCGGAGGTGATGGCTGGCGGCGATTCTGGCGGTCACTGGAGACGGAGGGGTAGACTACGGGGTGAGGCGCGTCCTGTACAACCCGATGGAGTGCTCTGTGTCGGTGTTCGCTTCCTGGAGCAGCGATGGGAGGCGGCTGGAGGCGGTGGTCATGGTGTTTCTCCGGCGAGCAATTCGAGGGTGGTTCGGCGATCTGCGCAAGGGGAAAGTTGCATGAGGAGACGCGGTTGAGTATGGGGAAGAGAATAGGAGGAACACCAGGGAGAGGGGCGGAATTGGGCTCGAGCTTGACCTGCAGCTTGTCCTCAACAATGGCGGCGGCGAGATCCGAATCGGGTCGGGGCTAGGGTTTCCGCTGCGTTTTTGAAAGGAGAAAAAGACTTCGGGCTAGGGAATTTATATGCGGGTGCATTTCGGGCAGAGGGGGCGTAGAGCGACACGGAATCGGCGAGGAATCCGCGAGATTCGGATCGATCGAGTGTTCTTCCCGTCCACGGCAGGAGGAAGGAGATGACCGCGCGGGGCCCACATGGCAGTGAGAGGGGGAGGGGAACGCGGGCTGTGGCTGGGCTTGCGATGGGCCTTTAGCAGGTTGTTGCTTGCTGCTGCTGCGCGGTAGAGAAGGGGAGCGGCTGGCTAGGCTGGGCCTGGCCGGCTGCCCAGGTAGAGTAGGTTAGGTTTTTTTTTCCTGTTTTCTTTTTCTATTTTTAGTATTCCTTTTGTAAATTTAGTTTTATAGCTCCAAATGGAGTGATTCAAATTTCTAATTTTTTTGTAAATTTAAAATACACCTAATAAACTTTACGGACCATAGTTTTGGTCAAAAACAAAATGACAAGATTGCCATTATGCATATATTGCATTATATTGCCACTTTTAGAGAATTTCACAAAAGGGTTTAAGGTTTTTATAATTTTCCAAAATATTTTAGGACATATAGGGATACTTTATTCCTGTCCAATTTAAATAAAATATATTATCGAATATAATCCCATTAACAAAAATTCTGGGGACTTGAATTAGAGTTTTCACCCAAGATTTTTGCATGAGGGTTTGTATGAGATGCCATGATGAAATGCAATGCAATTTTTTTGTAATCCCAATTTTTGAAATCCTGGGATGTTACAGTATCCCTCTTCGCCTATAAGAAGCCTTCTGACCTAAAAACTCTCGGGGTTCGACGTTTTTCCATGAGAAGTTCTGTTGCACCGCCGCCACCGAAGGGGAGACTCGAGGGACAGAAAGTCTCTATTACGGCACCCTGCCGGGACGGGGAAGTGCCCCCAGAGCCATCTCCATCGATCTCCACCATCATCTTCATCGACCATCCATGTTTCCTGCATCTATGAGTGAGTAATCCCCCGTTGTAGGCTATGGGGATGGTAGGGATTGGATGAGATCGTTCATGTAATGGCATCAGATTGTTAGGGCATAGTGCCTAGTATCTTTTATTAGTGATTTATGACTTTGTTGCGACTTGTTGTGCTTAATGCTTGTCACTAGGGCCCGAGTGCCATGATTTCAGATCTGAACATGTTATTGATTCATTATGATAGTATTGTTATTGGTCTTATCTGCAAGTTGTATACACACGTCGTTGTCCGGAACCTATGGTCCCGGCGATGTAAATCGGGTAGCCGGAAGGAAAGGCTTTGATGTGAGGATCACATGTGTTCATGGAGTGTTAATGCTTTGCTCGGTGCTCTATTAAAAAAGCACCTTAATTTCCAGTAGTTCCCTAGAGGCCCCACGCAAACGGGCAAGCAGGACAAAAGATGTTGTGCAAGTTCTCATTGCAAGCATGTATGACTATATATGGAACACATGCCTAGGATTGTCTAGTACTTGGATGCTTTATCTTATTTATCTGCAATTGCCCTATGTTCTGATTGCTATGTGAATTGTCTTATCCATGCAACGCCCGTCCATCCATCCCTATGCCTACCGCACTCTAATCCCACTGTTTAGTGCTTTTGTTACTACTGTCTTTGCTTTGCTACTTCTGTTACTTTGCTACTCCTACTACAAAACAGTTGCTACTGATAAACTGCTGTGAGCAAGATTGTTTCCAGGTGCAGCTGAATTGACAACTCAGTTGTTAAGGCTTATAAATATTCTTTGGCTCCCCTTGTGTCGAATCAATAAATTGGGTTTCACTTCCCTCGAAAATACTGCGATACACCCCCTATACTTGTGGGTCATCAAGACTATTTTCTGGCGCCGTTGCCAGGGAGCATAGCTTTATTTATCAAGTCCACTTGGAATCACTATTGTTCAAGCTAAGTTTATTTCTTCCTTGTTTGCTTCTTTCTTTATTGAAAATACAAAAAAAATAGTTCCTACTCTAGTTGTTATTTTCATTGGTCTGTTATTGTCTTGCTTTATCATGCTTGTTGTCAATGGTTGGTTTCTTTGAAACTGAAGCTTATTGGCAAGGTGGGTTCACGGAAGATGAAAAATATTATTCTAAGGAACACCGCTTGTCACAAAAAGGGAAACACTTATGGGGACAAATTGATAGATTGTATACCATTGCTAGAAACATGTGCTCTACTTATAATGTTACTTATTGCTTTGATAAATTCTTGTTGCTGTAGGAGGTACAAACACCTCCATTTTCAATGTGAGTATAATGATAATGTTACCATATCTTCCTATGTTAAGGGAAATTATGATCTTTATGATGTGGAACAAATTGAGGAATTTATTGCTTGGAAGGGTGCATTAGAACTTGCTAGTTTGCTTGAAAATATTGATGATTCACCTTATAAGTATGAGGTTTATGGTATACTTAAATTTTTCTTTGAGAATTACAAGGAAGAAAACGGCTATATTCTTGAATATACCAATAGATGCTTTCCACAAATGGAAGAGACTAATGCCTTGCAGGATCCTATGGAAGAAGAAATTGATGAACCTGAAATCTCATTAGATGAAAAAGAGAATGAGAGTGATGAACAAAAGGAGGAAGAATGGATTAGCTACCCATGCTTACCTTCTAATGAGAGTAACTCTTTATCCCTTACATTATTTGATTATCCCCCATGCTTACTAAAGGAGGATGAATGTTATGTTCCTGAGGATTCTTTTGAAGATGTTTATGATAAAGCTCTAGTGCTTGTATATCATGAGAAGCATGCTTTATGTGATATTTATATTGTTGAGTTTATTCATGAGGCTACTGAGAATTATTATGAGAGAGGAAAATATGGTGGTAGAAGTTTTCATGGTATTGAAACACCTCTCTATGTGCTGAAAGTTTTGAAGTTACTCTTGTTTTATCTTCCTATGCCTGTCACTTTGTTCTTTCTGAATTTATTTGCATACAAGATCCCTATGCATAGGAAGTGGGTTAGACTTAAATGTGTTTTGGATTTCCTTCTTTATGCTCTCTTTTACTTCACTTCATATTTCTTATGAGAGCATCCTCTCAAACTATTATGCCTGAAGATGATAATATGTCTATTATTCTTGGGAGACCTTTTCTTAAATACTGCAGGAGCTGTTATCAATTGTAATCAAGGGAAGGTGACCTTCAATGTTAATGACAAGGAACACACTTTCTATTTCCCCAAGAAGATTGAAAGGACTTATGGTTTGAATACAATTGAATATCTTGAGGGCATTCAAGTTGGAGAAATATATTGTCCCATACCAAGAGAAAAATTTGAAACTATTATGATTGGGACCATTGCTATCAAGGTTGAGATAACAAAATCATTAGTGGAATACAAAGTTTTGTCTCATATGAAATTTTTTTGGTAACAAGACCTGATCAACCTTGTTAACAAAAGGATTTCATTGAACAAAACAATGTTTCCACCATGATTATCTCCGCTTACTTCCATTTTATCCATTTTCAGTTTTTGCTTTTGCCTAACTTAAAGGCGTCAAAGAAAAGTACTTATTGGGAGATAACCCAAGAGTTTTAGTTGAGTCTTGGAAGTTATTAGCTCTGTAATAACCTCTCCTTATCCTTTTTATTTGCTTTTTGTGCCAAGAGTAACCTCTAATGAGAGAGAAGTAATGATTGGGAAAGTTGCTTCCCCGAAACAGTCTTTTGTGCTTCACCGTAAAAATTCGTGAGAGAGCTCTGTTTGTCGGCTTGAGCTGTAATTTTTTGTGCTTCTGCCCCAGGTTGTTATATAACTTTCGTTAGTTCAACACTTTTTAATTTGAGCAACATAAGGTCTTCGAAAAAATTCGTATTTACCTGCTGGTCTGTTTTGACAGATTTCTGCCATTTTCTGCATTTGCTTCTTGTTAGTTCCTTCTTGAGTTCCTTTGGGGAATTGAGCTTTTTGAGGGAAGTGCTACAGTAGCTAGTGTTCTAATGGAAGTTTATTTGGTGGTAGAACTGAACCTTGATACTTATTTATCTTAAGTGCACTAATGTTGCTAATGAGATTGTGTGAAGTTTTGTATGAAGGAAAATTGTCAGGTGTATGGAAGGAATGAGTAATGAGATGAAGGATGGACTAAAGCTCAAGCTTGGGGATGCCACGCGTGTCACCCCAAGAAATATCCAAGAAGTGCAAGCATCAAAGCTTGGGGATGCCCAAGGCATCCCCTTCTTCGTCAATAAAAATCTTAGGTTTCTTCCAAACGCTTCATTTTTATTGTTTCATGCACAGTTGTGTTTTTCTTGGAGCGTCTTCTTTTTCATTTTTTTTTTTTGGTTTTAGTTTGCTTGGTTTGCTTATTTTTCTGAATAAATTGGTTGGACCCCCTCTTTCTTACATTTGGTTTGCAAATAGTTTGGTTTGGTTTGGAAAAGAGTAGGAAAGTTCATGCCTATGTGGTAAAAAGAGCTCGTTTTTGACTGTGGCCATGCTTTGTCATGCCATGCTTGATATTGTTTTGGCTTTATGCTTAGTATTCTTTGTTGTAGCATGACTTGTTATAAACAATTGAGATTGCTTAATGTGCCTTGGATGAATCATGCGTTGTTTTAGCATATTAAAGCATAATATAGTGATATTCTCCTTTGATGCTTTATTTGGGTTGACTTGGCGCATGCTCACACCATGTTATGACTATCTCAAGTCACCATAGTCTTTATGATACTTTAGTTTTCAACTTTTAGTATCACCTTATGCTTTGATCATTGATGTTTTGTCGCTCTGCATGATTATGGCCATTATTGCTCTCTTAGTTTGTCGCTCCCAGTCTTTTGCTAGCCTCCACAACCAAGTATGAGTTCCACTCATGCATCCAACTCCCTAAACCAAGTTATTCCAAAGAGTCCACCATACCTACCTACTAGCTTATGCTATTCCAAGTATATTCATGCTTTTGTTTACCTTCTACTTGTTATGAGAAAACTAGTGATTAAAGCTCTCACAAACTTGATGGCACACTTTACTTTATTGCGTCTAATAAACTTGAAACATTGTGTCTTCTATGTTGTATATGCTTGCACTTATTTGTTGGGAATTAGCAGAACCATGCTTTCATGGGGAACGCTTTCAACATTGCACTTGGTATTTGTACCTAGTTTATATCATGCTCTTTTGTATATGGATGTCGTCGGTGTGAAATGAAAGGGGAGCTTGTAAGTCCATGGAGTTATGTATATGTGTTAGAGAAACGCCTGGGCCGCTGGTCTAATCCATGCTGACATGGTGGACACCTGCAGCGTAACTATAATGAGCTGTCTATGAAGCATTCTTCTTATAAAAAAAGAGTCCTACTGAGAAAAAAGAGAAAAAAAGAGATACTATGAAAAGAGGAAAGAGAGAAAAAAGCACCGTATTCCCATGGTAAATAAGAAGAATGCTGAGATGCTCGTTGTCTGCTTGCCTTGTCATTTTGATATGGGGATTCTTCCGTATCATCGGGCAAGGGGTACCCCGTTGGCGGTTCTCTATGATACACATGTACTTACGATGACAAGAACTTACCGGTGACTAAACTTGAGTAGCATGAGGAGCGGCCCTCGTATACAAGGGACATGAGATTTCTGACTTATACTTCGTCAAGCATGTACACCATAGTTTGTTCACTTTAACCTTAATCACTTCAAGATGCTTATGATAGGGGAAATGAGAGCTGAAAGCTATAAGTACCATAATTTTTGGAAGCTCTTTATGAGACTTGAATCCCTACTTCCTTTTATACAAAGGCTTTTCTTCCACCATTATATTGAGTCTCCACCTTCTATCTTTATGCACCTACTTTGAGAGCATAGTGGCCATTCTTAGTTCTATATGCATTGTCCCAAGACTAGTTGATTGATGCATAACTTGTTATTGCTTGTTTAAAACTATTGTATCTAGTCACTCTTATGAACTTTGAAGGTGTCCTATGCATTTATATTTGCTACTCTATTGAAGGACAAGCTGGATACTTTTATGCTATGTTTTCTTTATGTGAAACAAACAAACATCTTGCAAAGCATTCTTATTCATGAATCTTTTGTTTGTGCCTTTTCATGTTACATCATAGTTTCTTTGTCTTATTAATAGAACTTTGTCTTTCATGTTATGATTGAAGTGCTATGATCCCAGCTTTGAATGTTTACAAATACTTTGGTCAAGCCTTTGATGGTGCATGTCACCTCAAAAATTATTCTTTCTTTTTATCACTTACCTACTCGAGGACGAGCAGGAGTTAAGCTTGGGGATGTTGATACATTGCAAATGTATCTATAATTTTTGATGCTCCATGCTTGGTTTTATCCACTTTCTTGTGTTTTGTCCACCCTTTGGAGTACTTTTCATATGATTTCTTGGACTAACCTATTAACAAGAGCCACGATTACCTGCCTGCTTTTCTGCTGTTTTTGGTTCCAGGAAAGTCAGAAAATGAATATTCTCGGAATTGGACGGGACAAAAGCCAAAGTGCCTATTTTTCTAGAAGACTCCAGGAGCCAGAATACGAGACGGAGGAGGGCCAGGGCCTGGCCACACCCTCCCAGGCGTGGGCTGGGCCTGGCCGCGCCAGGGCATGGTGTGGTGTCCCCAGGCACCCCCTCGGTCTCCCTCTTCACCTATAAGAAGCCTTCTGACCTAAAAACTCTGGGGGTTTGATGTTTTTCCACGAAAAGTTCCGCTGCGCCGCCGCCACCGAAGGGGAGATTCGGGGGACAGAAAGTCTCTGTTCAAGACTTCGCCGGACGGGGAAGTGCCCCCGGAGCAATCTCCATCGATCTCCACCATCATATTCATCGACCATCCATGTTTCCTCCATCTATGAGTGAGTAATCACCCGCTGTAGGCTATGGGGATGGTAGGGATTGGATGAGATCGTTCATGTAATGGCATCAGATTGTTAGGGCATAGTGCCTAGTATCTTTTATTAGTGCTTTATGACTTTGTTGCGACTTGTTGTGCTTAATGCTTGTCAATAGGGCCCGAGTGCCATGATTTCAGATCTGAACATGTTATTGATTCATTATGATAGTATTGTTCTTGGTCTTATCTGCAAGTTGTATACACACGTCGTTGTCCGGAACCTATGGTCCCGAAGTGACAGAAATTGGGTTAGACGGAAGGGAAAGGCTTTGATGTGAGGATCACATGTGTTCATGGAGTGTTAATGCTTTGCTCCGGTGCTCTATTAAAAGGAGCACCTTAATTGCCAGTAGTTCCCTAGAGGCCCCGCTGCAAACGGGCTGGCAGGACAAAAGATGTTGTGCAAGTTCTCATTGCGAGCACATATGACTATATATGGAACACATGCCCAGGATTGTCTAGTACTTGGATGCTTTATCTTATTTATCTGCAATTGCCCTATGTTCTGATTGCTATGTGAATTGTCTTATCCATGCAACGCCCATCCATCCATCCATATGCCTACCGCACTGGAATCCCACTGTTTAGTGCTTTTGTTACTACTGTCTTTGCTTTGCTACTTCTGTTACTTTGCTACTCCTACTACAAAATTGTTGCTACTGATAAACTGTTGTGAGCAAGATTGTTTCTAGGTGCAGCTGAATTGACACCTTAGTTGTTAAGGCTTATAAATATTCTTTGGCTCCCCTTGTGTCGAATCAATAAATTGGGTTTCACTTCCCTCAAAAATACTGCGATACACCCCCTATACTTGTGGGTCATCACATATCATCACTATATAAAATTATAATTTGTAAAGCACAAAAAATTATAAATTTGATCAACATCTATAAAGTATGGGTGTATATTTGGTCCTTGTACTTTGTATCATCATGTGTAGAAGTCAAAGATTATTAGCTACCTAACACATGAAATTTTTGATAACATGGTGTAGGGAAACAAGGGAGAAGATTCTAGTATGATGGAGAAGTGTGTTTTGAGGTTTGTGCATAGAATTCATTATGCCGAAGACTATCAATAATATCTTCTAGATGCTAGAATGGAAAAGAAGATCCAACAACTAGAAATGCTAGGATTCACGAGTCTTGATCCAACGGTCAACATTCAAAGTTATTCGTACACTATATAGTGTATTGTAATGAAGACAATCAATAGAATCTTCAAGATGCTATAATGGAAAAGAAGATCCAATGACTGGAAATGTTGGGATTTGCGACTCTTGATCCAACGGTCAATATTCATTAAGTTGTTTGTACACTATATAGTGGTAAAGTTAACGATTATTAACTACTAGTAAGTTGCACATGAGACTTAGATAGTACACGTATTACATATCATCACTAGATAAAATTATAATTGGTAAAGCACAAAAAATTATAAATTTGATCAACATCTATAAAATATGGGTGTATATTTGATCCTTGTACTTTGTATCATCATGTAGAAGTCAAAGATTATTAGCTACCTAACACATGAAATTTTTGATAACATGGTCTATAGAAACAAGGGAGAAGATTCTAGTATGGTGGAGAAGTGCGTTTTGAGGTTTGTGCATATATAGCGTTCATTGTGCTGAAGATTATCAATAGAATCTTCTAGATGCTAGAATGGAAAAGAAGATCCAATGGCTAGAAATGTTGGGATTCACGAGTCTTGATCCAACGGTCAACATTCAAAGTTATCCGTACACTATATAGTGGTTTGTAATGAAGACTATCAATAGAATCTTCAAGATGTGCTAGAATGGAAAAGAAGATCCAACGACTAGAAATGTTGGGATTTGCGAGTCTTGATCCAACGGTCAATATTCAAAGTTGTTTGTACACTATGTATTGGTAAGATCATGTAGAAGTCAACAATTATTAGCTACTAGTAAGTTGCATGTGAGACTCAGGTAGTAGACATATGCCATATCATCACTATATACAATTGTAATTGGTAAAGCACAAAATATATAAATTTGAGAAACATCTATAAAGTATGGGTGTATATTTGGTCCTTGTACTTTGTATCATCATGTAGAAGTCTAAGATTATTAGCTACCTAACACGTGAAATTTTTGATCACATGCATGGTCTAGAGAAACAAGGGAGAAGCTTCTAGTATGACGAAGAAGTGTGTTTTGAGGTTTGTGTATAGTATTCATTATGCCGAAGACTATCAATAGAATCTTCTAGATTCGAGAATGGAAAAGAAGATCCAACAGCTAGAAATGCAGGGATTCACGAGTCTGGATCCAACCGTCAACATTCAAAGTTATTCGTACACTATATAATGGTAAGATAAGATAAGATAGGATAAGATAAGATAAGATACTAGTAAGTTGCATGTGCCCTGCACGTGAGGCTCAGATAATAGACGTCTGGCATATCATCACTATATAAAATTATAATAGGTAGAGTGGAAAAAATATAAATTTTATCAACATCTATAAAGTATGGTTGTATATTTGGTTCTTCTACTTTGTATCATTATGTGTAGAAGTCAAAGATTATTAGCTACCTAACACTTGAAATTTTTGGTAACATGGTCTAGAGAAATGAGGGAGAAGATTCTAGTATGATGGAGACGTGTGTTTTGAGAGGTTTATGCATAGTGCATTCATTGTGTTCAAGACTATCAATAGAATCTTCTAGATGCTAGAAAGGAAAAGAAGATCCAATGACTGGAAATGTTCGGATTCGTGAGTCTCGATCCAACGGTCAATATTCAAAGTTATTCGTACACTATATAGTGGTAAGATAAGATGTCTAAAAACATGGCTTGTGGCATTCAGATCCATACTCTTCAGACTGTCTTTACAGAAAGGAACAATCTCGTCGTCACTCGGAAAATTAAGAATGATATTTCCTGATATTTGGAAACTCACATCGACGACATTGTTTACTACAAGAAGATGCACCCGTCTACCTTCGAAAAGAAAATTAACTTAGGAGCAATCTATCGCATTTACTTGTAGCTCAAGTTTGATATAATTTCGTTAAATTATCAAGATGCAAAATCTTAGCAAGAAGTTGAACTTGTTGTAAAAACTATCGGTGGTGGTTTGTGATATATTAAATCATCCCCCAATGGTTACCTCCAAAAAACGTAAAACTTTCAATGCAACCTACAATTTACTTGTAGTTCAAAATTAACCTAATTTCAATAAATCGACATAATATCAATTTCAAGTGGGCAAAGTTAGCTATAGGAATGAGTTTGAAAACTCATAAAACACGGGAATCATAAGTACAACATAAGGGTCCACTATATATGTCTGAAAGCTTGGCTTGTGGCGTTCAGGTCCATATCCTTTGGACTTTGTTTACGAAAACAAACAATAATCTCATCATCACTCAGAAAATTGAGAATGTTCTTTCCTGATAGTTGGAAACTCACACCAGCGGTACTGATTACTACAAGAAGATGCATCCATCTACCTCCAAAGATAATTCAATTAAAGAAAAATCTATCGCGCTTACTTGTAGCTCAAGTTTGAGATAATTTTTCGTTAAATTGTCAAGATGAAAAATCTTAACTAGAAAGGAGTTAAAAACTTGTTGTCAAAACTCTCGGTTGTTTTCTGATATATTAACTGAGCCCCCAATCGGTACACCTACAAAAGTTTTTTGTAATTCTTTAGAAGCAACCTACAATAATTTAGTTGTTGTAGTTCAAGTTTGACCAAATTTCGATAAATACAGGCATGAAGTCATTCAAGTGGGGCAAAGTTAATTAGCTACATAGGGAGTTTGAAAACTCATAAAGCATTGGAATCGTAAGTAAAACACGTTGGTCCACTTAATATGTCTAAAAGCTTGGCTTATGGCATTGAGATCCATATTCTTCAGACTTTCTTTACATAAAAGAACCATATCGTTAACACTCGGAAAACTAAGGATTTTCTTTCCTCATAGTTAGAAACTCACAACGATGACATTGTTTACTAGAAGAAGATGCACCCATCTACCTACGAAAATACATTTAATTCAAGAGCAATCTATCGCGCTTACTTGTAGCTCAAGTTTGATATAATTTTGTTAAATTGACAAGAAGTCACTGAAGTGTGCAAAGTTTGCTAGGAAGCTTGAAAAATCCTAGTACTAAAAACTTGGGCATTACGTATAAGAAACAGTTGGTCCAGTTTGTGTGATAATTGGGGTGGTTGCTTTTATTTTAACTATGGTAGGTCTCGTAGGAGAGAGGTGCTTGAGAGTTAACACGATCGATGGAAGTACAACTTACATCAAGGACCTCATAAAAATGAAAATTTCATCCAAGTCCATCCATTTAACACAATGACCCTAAAACTGAATAATGAAGTGTGTGTGTTTTGTGGTTTGCGCATACTAACGTTCATCGTGCTAAAGACTATCAATAGAATCTTTCTCGATGCTAAGGGAAAATAGAAGATCTAACGGTTAGCAATGTTTGGATTTTCCAGTATTGATCCAACGGTCAATGTTCGAAGTTAATTCGTACACTATACAATGGTGGTATGGTATTATAAGAGATAAGACAACATAAAGATAAGATAATAAGTACCGCGAATGGCCGATCTAATGGTTGGTCTCGTAGGAGCGAGGTGCTTGAGAGTTAAGACGATCAATGGAAGTACAAGTTACATCAAGGACCTCATAAAAAATGAAAATTGCATCCAAGTCCATGCATGCATTTAGCACAAGGACCCTGAAACTAAGCAATGAAGTGTGTGTTTTGAGGTTTGCGGATACTAGCATCCATTGTGCTAAAGACTATCGGTAGAATCTTTCTAGATTCAAATAATGGAAAAGAAGATCCAACGGTTAGCAAAGTTTGGATTTGCCAGTCTTGATCCAACGGTCAATGTTCAAAGTTTGGATTTGCCTGATCCAACGGTCAATGTTCAAAACGGGTTCAAAATTTCCTTCCCTCGTGATGTTTGGGAAGCAAGTGAAAATTTCGAAAACCGGAAAAGTTTGAATTTTTGTGCCTCCAAGGACCAAAGTGGTTTCCTTCCTATGTACTCCTCGTCCCTACTCCACACCAACGCGCGACTATCGAACACGCCAGAGACACAGAGCCGCTGTACCAAGGCACACGTGCGCAGCGCCATGCTGTGGACGAGGGGAGAGAGATCAGCCAGACCGGTGCGCGAGGGGAAAGGGGAGGAGAGATGGAGCATAGGGAAGGAGAGAGAAAACACACGATTTGTTTTGCATGCATAGGTCCTAAAATTTACTACTAGTAGAGTGTACACTATAAGGCCGCATGAGTATCTCGTGTCAGAAACCCATCATAACTTTGCTCTGACATGGAACCGCCTTCAACTTCTCTTCGCTACTGCCCTCTTCCCCTAGCAACATTTTATTCTCTCAGCATGTACAGCGCGTGAACAGAGGTGACCATATGTCTAAGCAAAGAAATATACTACTCCCGCATTGTGTAAAAAAGCACACCTTAGTAAGGCTCAGATAGTAAATCGTATGACATATCATCACTATATAAAATTATAATTGGTAAAGCACAAAAATTGTAAATTTGATCAACATCTATAAATTATGGGTGTATATTTGGTCCTTGTACTTTGTATCATCATGTGTAGAAGTCAAATATTATTAGCTACCTAACAGTTGAAATTTTTGATAACATGGTCTAGAGAAACGAGGGAGAAGATTCTAGTATGATGGAGAAGTGTGTTTTGAGAGGTTTATGCATAGTGCATTCATTGTGTTCAAGACTATCAGTAGAATCTTCTAGATGCTAGAATGGAAAAGAAGATCCAACGGCTATAAATGCTGGGATTCGCGAGTCCTGATCCAACGGTCAACATTCAAACTTATCCGTACACTATATAGTGGTAAGATAAGATAAGATAAGATAAGATAAGATAAAATAAGATCATGTAGAAGTCAATGATTATTAGCTACGAGGGAGAAGATTCTAGTATGATGGAGAAGTGTGTTTTGAGAGGTTTATGCATAGTGCATTCATTGTGTTCAAGACTATCAATAGAATCTTCTAGATGCTAGAATGTAAAAGAAGATACAACGGCTAGAAATGCTGGGATTCGTGAGTCTTGATCCAACGATCTACATTCAAACTTATCTTTACACTATATATTGGTAAGATAAGATAAGATAAGATCATGTAGAAGTCAACAATTATTAGCTACGAGGGAGAAGATTCTAGTATGATGGAGAAGTGTGTTTTGAGGTTTGTGCATAGCATTCATTATGCTGAAGACTATCAATAGAATCTTCTAGATGCTAGAATGGAAAAGAAGATCCAATGGCTGGAAATGTTGGGATTCATGAGTCTTGATCCAACGGTCAATATTCAAAGTTATTCGTACACTATATAGTCATAAGATAAGATAAGATAACATAAGATATCTCTATATCTACTACTATCAAGAGAGATGTGCTTGAGAGTTAACACTCTCGGTGTAAGTACAAGTTACATTAAGGACCTCACAAAAAATGAAAATTGCATCCAACAAGTCCGTGCATTTAGCACAAGGACCCTTAAACCGAGTAATGAAGTACTATGTGTTTTGTGGTTTGCGCATACTAGTGTTCATCATTCTAAAGACTATCAGTAGAATCTTTCTAGATGCTAAGAATGGAAAATAAGATCCAACGGTTAGCAATGTTTGGATTTGCCAGTGTTGATCCAACGGTCAATGTTCAAATAAGTTAATCCCTACACTATTTAGTGGTTGTATGCATGGTATTGTAAGAGATAAGAGACAAGATAAAGGTAAGATAAGAAGTACTACGAATGGCCGATCTAATGGTAGGTCTCGTAGGAGCGAGGTGATTGAGAGTTAACACAGTAGGTGGAAGTACAAGTTACATCAAGAACCTCGTAAAAAATGAAAATTGCATCCAAGTCCATGCATTTTAGCACAAGGACCCTGACACTGAGCAATGAAGTACTGTGTGTTTTTAGGTTTGCGCATACTAGCGTTCATCATGCTAAAGACTATCAATGTATCAAATATTTCTCGATGCTAAGAATGGAAAAAAGATCCAATGGTTAGGAATGTTTATATTTGCCAGTCTTGATCCAACGGTTAATATGTTCAAAGTTAATCCGTACACTATGTAGTGGTATGGTATTGTAAGAGATATGAGACAAGATAAAAGATAAGATAAGAAGTACTGCGAATGGCCAATCTAATGGTAGGTCTCATAAGAGCGAGGTGCTTGAGAGTTAACATGGTGGGTAGAATTACAATTTACATCAAGGACCTCATAAAAAATGAAAATTGCATCCAAGTCCATGCATTTATCACAAGGACCCTGAAACCGAGTAACGAAGTACTGTGTGTTTTGAGGTTTGGACATACTAGTGTTCATCATGCTAAAGACTATCAGTAGAATCTTTATAGATGCTAAGAATGGAAAATAAGATCCAATGGTTAGCAATGTTTGGATTTGCCAGTCTTGAGATCCAATGGTCAATGTTCAAAATAAGTTAATCCCTGCACTATGTAGTGGTGGTATATATGGTATTGTAAGAGATAAGAGACAAGATAAAGATAAGAAGTACTGTGAATGGCCGATCTAATGGTAGGTCTCATAAGAGCGAGGTGCTCGAGTGGTCGGTGGAAGTACAAGTTACATCAAGGACCTCATTAAAAAATGAAAATTCCATCCAAGTCCGTGCATTTGGCACAAGGACCCTGAAACCAAGTAATAATGAAGTACTGTGTGTTTTGAGGTTTGCGCATTCATTGTGCTAAAGACTATCAGTAGAATCTTTCTAGATGCTAAGAATGGAAAAGAATATCCATCGATTAGCAATGTTTGGATTTGCCAGTCTTGATCCAACGGTCAATGTTCAAAGTTAATCGATTAGCAAAGGTTGACCTAATTTCATGAAACAGTGAGCAAATTTTGACCTAATTTCATTAAATAGTTAGGATGCAAAATCTTAGCAAGAAGATGAACCTGTCGTTAAAACTCTCGGTGGTTTCTGATATATATTAATTGACCCTCCCCCCGATGGGTACCTCCAAGAGCTTTTTCGTAAAACTTTCAAAGCAACCTACAATTTACCTGTAGTAGTCCAAAATTTTACCTAATTTCGATAAACCGACATAAAATCATTCAAGTGGGTGAAGTTAGCTAGGAAATTTGAGAACTGATAAAACATGGGAAATCATAAGTGCATCATGTTGGTCCACTATATATGTGTGAAACTTGGCTTGTGGCATTCAGATCCATAGTCTTTGGACTTTCTTTAGGGGAAAGAACAATCTAGTCATCACTCGAAAAATTAAGAATGTTCTTTCCTAAGATAGTTGGAAACTCACACTAGCGGCATTGTCTACTACAAGAAGATGCACCTATATCAACCTCCGAAAAGACTTTTAAATCAAGAGGAATCTATTGCACTTACTTGTAGCTAAAGTTTGGCCTAGTTTTGTTAAACTAGCAAGATGCAAAATCTTAGCAAGAAGTTGAATTTGTTGTCAAAAATCTCGTTGGATGGTTTCTCATATATTAATTGTGACCCCCCGATGGGTACCTTCAAAAGCTTTTTCGTAAAACTTTCATAGTAACCTACAATTTTCTTATAGTAGTTCAAATTTGACCTAATTTTGATAAATTGGCATAAGGTCATTCAAGTGGGTGAAGTTAGGTAGCGAGTTTGAGAATTCATAAAACACAGGAAATCATAAGTATAATATGTTGGTCCACTATATATATGTGTGAAAACTTGGCTTCTGGCATTTAGATCGATATTCTTCGAACTTCCTTTACGAGAGAGAATAATCTTGACATCACTCAGAAAATTGAGAATGGTCTTTCCTGATAATTGGAAACTCACACCGACGACATTGTTTACTACAAGAAGATGCACCCATTTACCTTCGAAAAGACATTTAATTCAAGAGAAATCTATCGCGCTTACATGTAGCTCAATTCTGACTTAATTTTGTTAAATTGTCAAGATACAAAATCTTAGAAAGAAGTTTAAACTATCATGAAAGCTCATAGTGGTTTCTGATATATTAATTCATCCCTCCCACGAAGGGTACCTCCAAAAGTTTTTCATGAAACTTTTAAAGCAACCTACAATTTACTTGTAGTTCAAATTCGACCTAATATAGTTTCGATAAATCGGGATAAAGTCATTCAAGTTGGCAGAGTTAGATAGGAAGTTTGAAAGCACATAAAACATGGGTATCATCAGTACAACATGTTGGTCCACTATATATGTCTGAAAGCTTGGCTTGTGGCGTTCAGGTCCATAAAACTTTCAATGCAACCTACAATTTACTTGTAGTTCAAAATTGACCTAATTTCAATAAACCGACATAAAATCAATTTCAAGTGGGCAAAGTTAGCTATAGGAATAAGTTTGAAAACTCATAAAACACGGGAATCATAAGTACAACATGAGGGTCCACTATATATGTCTGAAAGCTTGGCTTGTGGGGTTTAGGTCCATATCCTTCGGACTTTGTTTACAAAAACAAACAATAATCTCATCATCACTCAGAAAATTGAGAATGTTCTTTCCTGATAGTTGGAAACTCACACCAGCGGTACTGATTACTACAAGAAGATGCATCCATCTACCTCCAAAGATAATTCAATTAAAGAAAAATCTATCGCGCTTACTTGTAGCTCAAGTTTGAGCTAATTTTTCGTTAAATTGTCAAGATGAAAAATCTTAACTAGAAAGGAGTTAAAAACCTGTTGTCAAAACTCTCGGTTGTTTTCTGATATATTAACTGAGCCCCCAATCGGTACACCTACAAAAGTTTTTTGTAATTCTTTAGAAGCAACCTACAATAATTTAGTTGTTGTAGTTCAAGTTTGACCAAATTTCGATAAATACAGGCATGAAGTCATTCAAGTGGGGCAAAGTTAATTAGCTACATAGGGAGTTTGAAAACTCATAAAGCATTGGAATCGTAAGTAAAACACGTTGGTCCACTTAATATGTCTAAAAGCTTGGCTTATGGCATTGAGATCCATATTCTTCAGACTTTCTTTACATAAAAGAACCATATCGTTAACACTCGGAAAACTAAGGATTTTCTTTCCTCATAGTTAGAAACTCACACCGATGACATTGTTTATTAGAAGAAGATGCACCCATCTACCTACGAAAATACATTTAATTCAAGAGCAATCTATCGCGCTTACTTGTATCTCAAGTTTAATCTAATTTCGTTAAATCGACAAGAAGTCACTGAAGTGTGCAAAGTTTGCTAGGAAGCTTGAAAAATCCTATTACTAAAAACTTGGGCATTACGTATAAGAAACCATTGGTCCAATTTGTGTGATAATTGGGGTGGTTGCTTTTCTTTTAACTATGCTAGGTCTCGTAGGAGAGAGGTTCTTGAGAGTTAACACGATCGATGGAAGTACAAATTACATCAAGGACCTCATAAAAATGAAAATTGCATCCAAGTCCATCCATTTAACACAATGACCCTAAAACTGAATAATGAAGTGTGTGTGTTTTGTGGTTTGCGCATATTAGCGTTCATCATGCTAAAGACTATCAATAGAATCTTTCTCGATGCTAAGGGAAAATAGAAAATCTAACGGTTAGCAATGTTTGGATTTGCCAGTCTTGATCCAGTGGTCAATGTTCGAAGTTAATTCGTACACCATACAATGGTGGTATGGTATTGTAAGAGATAAGACAAGATAAAGATAAGATAAGAAGTACCGTGAATGGCTGATCTAATGGTTCGTATCGTAGGAGCGAGGTGCTTGAGACTTAAGACGGTCAGTGGAAGTACAAGTTACATCAAGGACCTCATAAAATTGAAAATTGCATCCAAGTCCATGCATGCATTTAGCACAAGGACCCTAAAACTGAGCAATCAAATGTGTGTTTTGAGGTTTGCGCGTAGTAACGTCCATTGTGCTAAAGACTATCGGTAGAATCTTTCTAGATGCTAATAATGGAAAAGAAGATCCAACGGTTAGCAAAGTTTGGATTTGCCAGTCTTGATCCAATGGTCAATGTTCAAAGTTTGGATTTGCCAGTCTTGATCCAACGGTCAATGTTCAAAACGGGTTCAAAATTTCCTTCCCTCGTGATGTTTGGGAAGCAAGTGAAAATTTCGAAAACCGGAAAAGTTTGAATTTTTGTGCCTCCAAGGACCAAAGTGGTTTCCTTCCTATGTACTCGTCGTCCCTACTCCACACCAACGCGCGGCTACCGAACACGCCAGAGACACAGAACCATCGTACCAAGGCACACATGCGCAGCGCCACGCTGTGGACGAGGGGAGAGAGATCAGACAGACCGGTGCGTGAGGGGAAAGGGGAGGAGAGGTGGAGCATAGGGAAGGAGAGAGAAAACACATGATTTGTTTTGTGTGCATAGGTCCTGAAATTTACTACTAGTAGAGTGTACACTCTAAGGCCGCAGGAGTACCTCGTGTCAAAAACCCATCATAACTTTGCTCTAACATGGAACCGCCTTCAACTTCTCTTTGCTGCTACCCTCTTCCCCTGCCAACGTTTTATTCTCTCAGCATGTACAGCGCGTGGACAGAGGTGACCATATGTCTAAGCAAAGATATATACTACTCCTGCATTGTGTAAAAAAGCACACCTTAATAAGGCTCAGATAGTAAGTCGTATGACATATCATCACTATATAAAATTATAATTGGTAAAGCACAAAAAATTGTAAATTTGATCAACATCTATAAAGTATGGGTGTATATTTGGTCCTTGTACTTTGTATCATCATGTGTAGAAGTCAAATAATATTAGCTACCTAACACTTGAATTTTTTGGTAACATGGTCTAGAGAAACGAGGGAGAAGATTCTAGTATGATGGAGAAGTGTGTTTTGAGAGGTTTATGCATAGTGCATTCATTGTGTTCAAGACTATCAATAGAATCTTCTAGATGCTAGAATGGAAAAGAAGATCCAACGGCTAGAAATGCTGGGATTCGTGAGTCTTGATCCAACGGTCAACATTCAAAGTTATCCGTACACTATATAGTGGTATGATAAGATAAGATAAGATAAGATAAGATAAGATAAGATAAGATAAGATAAGATCATGTAGAAGTCAACGATTATTAGCTACGAGGTAGAAGATTCTAGTATGATGGAGAAGTGTGTTTTGAGGTTTGTGCATAGCATTCATTATGCTAAAGACTATCAATAGAATCTTCTAGATGCTAGAATGGAAAAGAAGATCCAATGGCTGGAAATGTTGGGATTCACGAGTCTTGATCCAACGGTCAATATTCAAAGTTATTCGTACACTATAGTCATAAGATAAGATAAGATATATCTATCTCTACTACTATAGTGGAGCAGTTTTGAATTGGATTCATAACATCAATCCTGACCATTCGGCTGTTGGATCCAATGGTTCAGAGAAGCTGGATTCATGTTGAATAGTACCTAGAGAAAACTCTACCATGCATGTTCTAGAACCATCATGTCACCACCCCCAAAATTTCATAGCATAGTAGACTATATTCTCTCTACTTATACTACTATAGTGGAGCATTTTTGAATTGGATCCATAACACTAGTCATGACCGTTGGGCTGTTAGATCCAATGGTTCAGAGCAACTGGATTCGTGTTGAATAGTACTCCCTCCGCCAAAATATAAAGCGCCTAAGGATTAGTCAAAAGTCAACATGTTTTAAGTTTGACCATGATTATACACAAAAATATAAAAATTTAGAATAGTAAATTAATATCAATAGATTCACCAGAAAATATATTTTCTTAATATGTCCATTCAATATTGTAGATGTAGATATTTTTTTCTAAATATTTGGTCAAAGTTAGTAAGGTTTGAATTTTGACCAATCCTTAGGAGCCTTATATTTTGGGACGGAGCGAGGGAGTACATACCTAGAGCAAACTCCACCATGTTCTAGAACCATCATGTCACCACCCCCAAAATGCATAAATTTACTCTATTAATAATTATTATCTACACATATTGAGAATACAACCTACTGTTCTTTGAAATTTTGGGGTTGGTGACATGATGGTTCTAGAACATGGTGGAGTTTGCTCTAGGTACTATTCAACACGAATCCAGCTACTCTGAACCATTGGACCTAACAACCCAACGGTCAAGATTGGTGCTATATATGGATCCAATTCAAAACTGCTCCATTATAGTAATAGATATATAGATAAAAAGCACACCTTAATAAGGCCTAGTATTTGGCATCCGCTAAGGTTCACCTTATAGATAGTGGAAACTATAAAGTATCTTTAAGCCTAAGGTGCACCTCAAGCTTGTGTGTTGACCATAGAGAATAGAAAAATCATTTCCCCTCTCTCCTTATTTCATGTGATCATTTTCAAAAGGGGTTCAAAATTTTCAAGAGGCAAAATCTTAGTAGCCAGAAGTCGAACAGTCTCAACGGGTATATTAATTGACCGCTCGATGGGTACACCCAAAAGCTTTTTACATAAAACTTTCAAACCAAGCTATAATTTATTGCTTGTATTTCAAATTTGACCTTTTATTTTGATACATCGACATAAAGTCATTCAACAAGTGGACAAGGTCAGCTAGGAACCTTGAACACTGATACATTGCAAATGTATCTATAATTTTTGATGTTCCATGCTTGGTTTTATCCACTTGCTTGTGTTTTGTTCCAACTTTGGAGTACTTTTCATATGATTTATTGGACTAACCTATTAACAAGAGCCACAGTGCCAGCTGCCTGTTTTCTGTTGTTTTGGTTCCAGGAAAGTCGGAAAATGAATATTCTCGGAATTGGATGGGACAAAAGCCAAAGTGCCTATTTTTCCGGAAGGGATCAAGTGCCAGAATACAAGATGGAGAGGGGCCAGGGGCCAGCCACACACCACCGGCCATGGCCCTGGTCCGTGCTGTGGTGGTGTGGTGGCTCCTGCACCTCGGCCTCTCCTTCCGCCTATAAGTTGCCCTCGGGACGAAAACCCTAAGTACCCGATCAAAATCCACAAAGAGTTCAGAGTCATTGTCATCTCCATCCCTAGATCGGGAGGGATCTGAAGCTCTTCCGGCACCCGAGAGGGTAATTCACCACAGGCCTTCTTCATCACCATGCAAGCCTTCGGTGTGATGCGTGAGTAGTTCATCCTTGGACTACGGATCCATGTAGTAGCTAGATGGCTGGTTTCTCCTCCTTTGTGCTTTCATGTTTAGATCTTGTGAGCTCCGTTCATGATCAAGATCATCTATTTGTAATCCATACATGTTGTGTTTGTGGGGATCCGATGGATATTGAGATGCTATTTCAGATTGATTATTGATTCTATCATGTCTTTGTTATTTTAGATCTTGCATGCTTTCCGTTGTTAGTAGCTATCTTGGCCAAGTAGATGCTAGCAACTCCAAGAGTTAGTATTTATGCTCGATAGTGGGTTCATGCCTCTGGTAATCTGGGGAAGTGACAGAAATCTCTAAGGTACTAGATGTGTTGTTGCTACTAGGGAGAAAACAACGATCCTTTGTTCATAGAACAATCATATTGTTTACTTTACACGCAGTTTGTAAAGCAATAATCTGTTGCTTGCAACTTAATACTGGAGGGGGTTCGGATGATAACCTAAAGGTGGATTATTAGTCATAGATGCAGTTGGATGGTGGTCTATGTATTATGTTGTAATGCCCAATCAAGTCTCAAAGGAGTCAAGATGATTAGTATATGCATGTATTGCTTTCTCGGTGTTTGTCAATTGCCCTGCTGTAATTTGTTCACCCAGCATGTTTTCTATCTTAAGGAGAGCCACCTCTAGTGAACTATGGATCCCGGTCCTTGTCTTTTACATACAATCTACAATCCTTTACTGCTTTGTGTTTACTTTTCTGCAAACTTTTACTTCTTTCCATTCGATACGTTTAATCCTTTGTTTTCTGCAAAACACGGTGAGATTGACAACCTCATCGCAAGTTGGGGACAAAGTTCTGTGGTTGTGTTGTGCAGGTCTCCACATTGCTACAAGCACCGGTGATGCGCCTCGCAAAGCTCAGCTAGTAACACCTTTGGGGTGTTTCCTTGCTCCTACTGGTTCGATTAAACCTTGGTTTCATAACTGAGGGAAAACTTGCTGCTGTGCTCATCATACCTTCCTCTTGGGGTTCCCAACGAGCTCTACGTCGATCGTCGAGCGCATCAAACACTCATAAAACATGGGAATCGTAAGTAAAACACATTGGTCCACCTAGCTAATATGTCTAGAAGCTTGGCTTATGGCATTGAGATCCATATTCTTTGGACTTTCGTTATGGAAAAGAATCATCTCGTCATCACTCAGAAAACTGAGAATTTTCTTTCCTGATTGTTGGAAACTCACACCGACAACATTGTTTACTACAAGAAGATACACACATCTACCTCCGAAAAGACAATTAATTCAAGAGGAATCTATCACACTTACTTGTAGCTAAAGTTTGACTTAATTTTGTTAAATTGACAAGAAGTCACCGAAGTGCGCAAAGTTAGCTAGGAATCCTAGTACTAAAAACTTGGGTATTACGTATAAGAAACCGTGGTCCAGTTTGTGTGATAATTGGGGCAGTTGCATTTTCGTTTAACCTTGGTAGGTCTCGTAGGAGCGAGGTGCTTGAGAGTTAACACGGTCGGTGGAAGTACGTACAAGTTACATCAAGGACCTCATAAAGAATGAAAATTACATCCAAGTCCATGCATGCATTTAGCAAAGGACCCTGAAACTAAGCAATGAAGTACTATGTTTTGAGGTTTGCGAATACTAGCGTTCATCGTGCTAAAGACTATTAGTAGAATCTTTATAGATGCTAAGAATGGAAAAGAAGACCCAACGGTTAGCAATGTTGTTTGGATTTGCCAGTCTTGATCAAACTGTTAATGTTCAAAGTTAATATCTGCATTATTTGTAGTGGTATGGTATTGTAAGAGATAAGAGACAAGATAAATATAAGATAAGAAGTACTGTGAATGGCTGATCTAATGGTAGGTCTCGTAAGAGCGAGGTGCTTGAGAGTTAACACGGTCGCTGGAAGTACAAGTTACATTAAAGACCTCATAAAAAATGAAAATTGCATCCAACAATTCTGTGCATTTAGCACAATGACCCTTAAATCGAGTAATGAAGTACTATGTGTTTTGAGGTTTGTGCATACTAGTGTTCATCGTGCTAAAGACTATCAGTAGAATCTTTCTAGATGCTAAGAATGGAAAAGAAGATCCAACGGTTAGCAATGTTTGGATTTGCCAGTCTTGATCCAACGGTCAATGTTCAAATAAGTTAATCCCTACACTATGTAGTGGTGGTATGCATCGTATTGTAAGAGATAAGAGGCAGATATAAAGGTAAGATAAGAAGTATTGCGAATGGCCGATCTAATGGTAGGTCTCGTAGGAAGCGAGGTGCTTTGAGAGTTAACACGATGGGTAGAATTACAATTTACATCAAGGACCTTATAAAAAATGAAAATTGCATCCAAGTCCATGCATTTAGCACAAGGACGACCCTGAAACTAAGCAATGAAGTGTGTGTTTTGAGCTAGAGGTTTACGTATACTAGCGGTCATAGTGCTAAAGAATATTAGTAGAATCTTTCTAGATGCTAAGAATGGAAAATAAGATCCAACGGTTAGCAAAGTTTGGATTTGCCAGTCTTGATCCAATGGTCAATGTTCAAAGTTAATCCGTACACTATATGTAGTGCATGGTATGGTATGGTATTGTAAGAGATAGGACAAGATAAAGATAAGATAATAAGAAGTACTACGAATGGCCGATCTAATGGTTGGTCTAGTAGGTGCGATGTGCTTGAGAGTGAACATGTTTGGTGGAAGTACAAGTTACATATCAAGGACCTCATAAAAATGAAAATTGCATCCAAGTCCATGCATTTAGCATAAGGACCCTAAAACTGAGCAATGAAGTGTGTGTTTAGAGGTTTGCGCATACTAGCGTTCATCGTTCTCATCAAGACTATTAGTAGAATCTTTTTAGATGCTAGGAACAGAAAAGAAGATCCAACAGTTAGCAAAATGTTTGGATTTGCGAGTCTTGATCCAACTTGTCGTCAAAACTCTCGTTGGATGGTTTCTCATATATTAATTGTGACCCCCGATGGGTACCTCCAAAAGCTTTTTCGTAGAAATTTCATAGTAACCTAAAATTTACTTATACTAGTTCAAATCTGACCTATTTTCGATAAATCAACATAAAGTCATTCAAGTGGGCGGAGTTAGGTAGGAATTTTTGAATTGGATCCATGGTACCAATCGTGACCGTTGGCCTGTTAGATCAAATGGTTTAGAGTAGTTGGATTCGTGTTGAACAGTATCTAGAGCAAACTCCACCATGTTGTAGATAGTTATTATTAATATACTTAATGTATGCCTTTTTCTCTAATAAGACTATTGGTTAATAACAACTTAATGTTCGTTAAATCACATTTCATACAGAATATACGAGTGTGGCACGTGCCTCTGTGTGTGTGTGTGTGTGTGTGCGTGTGAAAACTTTGGCTTGTGGCATTTATTTAGATCAATATTCTTCGGACTTCCTTTACGGCAGAGAATGATCATGAAATCACTCGGAAAATTGAGAATGTCCTTTCCTGATAGTTGGAAACTCACACCGGCGAGATTGTTTACTACAAGAAGATGCACCCATCTACCTCTGAAAAGACATTTAATTCAAGAGCAGACTACCATGCTTACTTGTAGCTCAAGTCTAACTTAATTTCATTAAATTGATGCAAAATCTTAGCAAGAAGTTGAACCGTACCTATATATCATCAAAACTCTTGGTGGTTTTCCATATATTAATTGACCCCTCTCCCCGATATATATGGGTACCTCCAAGAGAGATCTTTCGTCAAACTTTCAAAGTAACCTACAATTTACTTGTGGCAGTTCAATTTGTACCTAATAATTTTGATAAATCAGCATAAAGTCAATCAAGTTGGCAAAGTTAGCTAGGAAGTTTGAGAACTCATAAAACATGGGAAATCGTAAGTACAACATGTTGGTCCACAATATATGTCTGAAAACTTTCCTTGTGTGTCATTCAGATCCATATTCTTCAGACTTGCTTTACGGGAAAGAACAATCTCGTCATCACACTTGGAAAATTAAGAATGTTCTTTCCTGAGATAGTAGGAAACTCATAGTGATGGAATTGTTTACTACAACAAGATGCACCTATAGACCTCCGAAAAGACATTTAATTCAAGAGCAATCTATATCACGCTTACTTGTAGCTCAAGTTTGACCTAATTTCGTTAAAATGTCAAGATGCAAAATCTATCTTAGCAAGAAGTTAAACGTATTGTCAAAACTCTTGGTGTTTTGTGATATATTAATTGACCCCTCGATGGGTACCTCCAAAAGCTTTTTCGAAAAACTTTCAAAGCAACCTACAATTTTCTTAGACATGACGCTAGTAAATTTCTAAGCTACATATAGTAAGGGCGTGTGCAGTGTCTAGAAGTAGCTATGGAAACTACTTTTGGTCCAGCGTTTAGAACTAAAGTGGGTCCATATAACCATGCTAAAAAGAAAAACAGACTATTATCCACTAAATAGTGGGCCCTCCCAATTGATTCTCTTAGATATAAGTCTAGCACTAGAATCACCTTGAAGAATCTTTTTGTTAGCACTACCCACTCCACTGTTAAGATATAGGTTTAAGACTTGACATCGTGCTTGCTTTGATGTCTGGGGCCAATGGGCTCACTACCGTGGGGCCCCATTGTTATTAGTGGTATAGTTATATCCTATAGCGGCCAAAGAATGTTAGCTCTGACTCCTCTAGCTCTTACTTCTCGATGAAGCCTCGACACTCAGCTTTGAAGGATGGTTACGAGGGTAGTAGGTGCCTATGGTGACTTCGTCAAGCTCAAGCCCCCCCACCGGACAGTCTAAAGACACAATCTTTCGGAGGTGCTCATAGGGGTAGGATGTGCGTTCATGCATTCAAAGGGGTGAGTGTGTGTATGCATTTGTGAGTGTGTGCGTTTTGTAGTGGATTTTCGCAAAAATGAGAGAGATGGGCCTTTCGCTTATATTAATTTTTGCTCAGTTTTCCCAAAGTAATTGTAATGGTCACTGGTGTCTAGGGTCTATGGGCTCACTACCGAGGGCCACATTATTAGTGGTTCAATTACATCCCATAGCAGCCAACGAATATGAGCTCCAACCCCTTAGCACTTCCTTCGCCATGAAGCCTCGGCGCTTGACTTTGAAGGATGATTATGAGGGTAGTGAGAGGCGACGTTCCCGTCAATATATAGCGAGGTGCCTATGGTGACTTCGGCAAGCTCAAGCTCCACAGGATCAGTGTCAAGATCCAATATTTCTGAAGTGCTCATAGGTGTAGGGTGTGCGTACTTGCCTTCATAGGGGTGAGTGTGTGTACGCATTTGTGAGTGTCTCCGTTTTGTAATGGGTTTTCACAAAAAGAGAGGGGGACCTTTGGTTTATTTATTGAGTTTTGATTTGTTTTCCAAAAGTACTCCAAGTAATGCAAGTCAAACTAGGTGAGTGATGTTTGGGGGCCCACGGGCTCTCTAGCGTGGGCCCCAGTTATCAATGGTCGATTTAAATCCAATACAAAGTAGTAGCCAGCGAATGTGAGGACCGGCTCCCCTACCTCTTCCTTCTCCACGAAGCCTCTGCGCTAGGCTTTGAAGGCGCGCTCTTTTTTCGAGCAATGTCGGCGAATTCAGTCATGCCAGTCCGGCGAACGATGCGGGATCTTGATGCGCAAGGCGGCCAGGTTAGGGTAAGTACGCCAAAGTTCATAGTCTCAGTTTATTTTCTCGAATTCAGCTTATGGGTTCTCTCCTTTTGGGGTTTTTCTCTATTCTGCCCGTCTCGGTCGACAATGTTTCCTAGGTTCAAATGCCGGCACGGATGGTAGACATGGAGTGGTACAACATCGTTACTGATGCGGATCTCCGGCTCTGGTGCAACTGCACCCTGGCGCCCCGTCGCCGCGTCGCGTTCGAGGGAACAAACTTTAGCCGCAGGTTCTTGGGTTGCAACTATGAATTTGAGCGATGCACGTTCATCCACTAGGTAGATCTACTGCACTCACTTTCGCTGCAGCGCGCGATGATGTCGATGTGGTTACAGCTCGAGATCCGCGATGACCTCGAAGAGGAGGAGCAGGAGCACCATCAGATGCATGTCGAGGAGATGGCTGTAGAGTTAAGGATGTCTCCAACTCACTGCACTCAGTCGTAAATAGGATAGATGCTCTTAGATTTGGGTAATTAGCGCTAGACATTAGGTTCTTAACCAAGTATGGTTTGCAATCTAGATATTTAGCATGCTCATGATGCTTTTGGTGGCTGGCTGTAGATTCCACTAATAATTAAGTAATCCCCTTTTGTTTACTAGTACTCACCATCTCATAGTACTGCCACATTAAATTACACTAGGTTAATTAATATGGGAGTAGTTGACAGTCTGCTTACAGCCCTTCTCGAGTTTGTGGTTACTACTAATTGATCCGGTTTATGTGTTACTAGTATCTCTATCTATATACGAGTATCGCTACATTTTTTGCACATTTGTGCACCTCCCCCGTTGCGCACCTTCTTTACCCAGCAGCGTCCACCTTTCCATCGCATCAGTGCAATCTCCGGTGAGTCCGCAACCATCCGGATGGTTGTTTAGGTGATTGCTATTTGAAATAGTAGATCTATATGCCACATTAGGAAGCTAGGATCACCATGGATGTAGCCATGGAATTAGTTATAAGGTCCACTGAAAATAGGTAAGTATATGCTGCCAAGAAGAGTCTTTGAGGATGGGAAGCTTGCCCCCTGGCTTTATTTCACAGAACGGTCCTCTGCTGAGCAATGTAGATGTAATTTGCTGCATATCATTCATAAACAGATTGTTGTTTGCTAGTGTTCTGCATTGCGGAGTTCTTTAAATTATATAGTTCGTTAAAGGGAAACACGCCCAATCCTTGCCATTAGGTTAATGCATGTATCCTTCTTTGCATTGCGAAGTTGATGTGTTCTTTCCTAAAATTTACTGGTTTTGCTGCATTTCATTTAGCATCATGCGCATGTCCCACCCGTGGAGGAGGCATTATCGAGTGGCAAGTGTTTTTATGTATCTAGCTGCTTTGCTGGAATTTCAGTAACCTATGCTTTGTCCCCGAAAACATTTTTTTCGATAAAGAGCGCTTTATTACTTAAAATGTCCCCTAAAATATACTGATCATTTTTGTTGCATCATGATTTGCAGAAACAAAGTCATTCTGATCTGTTGCCACTTATTACTAAGGCCAGGACTGCTCATGTGCCAGCTAAGAAGGAAAACCCTAAAGTATGGCCCTTTTCATGTCGGTTATGTTTCCCATGTTTGGGAAATATGCCTCTATGGTTCTTTGCCATTTGTTGTACCACTGTGGAGCTTGCACAATGTGTGCAGCTGAATTTGGATTGTGAAATGAGAATTTGGTTTATTTTTTTTTGAAATGAGAATCTGGTTTAATTTTGGATTTGTTATCTGCAGTTTCCACCTTATGCATATTGCTCATGGCGTAATGGTGATGGGTGACAATTGCCCGTCTCCGAGAGAAATAAAAGCTCATAGACACATGATTTCGTGCCTTCAAGAGAATGTGAAACACCAGGACGAACAGATTAGGCGCCTGAAGGAAGAAGTGTCCACATCCACTAAGCGGATAGCTGATTTGACTGCAGGATGGAATACATCAATTTCAGTTGTTCATGATGCTGCTGTTGATTTTCAAAAGTTCGTGGCTGACAACTTAGTCCCCGAGTTGCCTGATGTGGATGGCGACGAGCTGATTGGCCAGGTGTATGACCGGATCTTGGAACAGGTGGGAATGCGAGCTGACAATCTTTTCAATTCGGCTCTAGAAGCAGATGAGACCCTGACAAAAATTCGAGATTCTCCATGCCCATACAGTCCTGATCTTGCAAAAGATGAGGAAATCTGTAAACCATATTGACCGCTCTACTTCCATTTTTGAAGGGTTTGGGTCTCTTGTGAGGATGACTGTTTGTTAAGTCAGGTACTATAACTATTTTTTTTGCTTTGCTGGTGTGTGGTGTCCATGAATCTATATATTTGATGTACTATTATGACATATATATTGTACCTAGCTTTATGTTACTATATTTGGCAACGACAGTCATCTTATTCGAACTTGCGATGGTTTTTTATCTTTCAATTTTTTTCCTTCAGAGATCTGTTAATGATGATGTTAATGCCAGTTGCGAGTGATTTGTTAGCATGTTTCTGGTAGTAAACCAAAACTTGTAGTTGTAGATTGTGGAATTTCAGGTCGATGTTTGAACTCTAGATCTTGATGTCATAGAAAGGGCAGGCTTCTACCACCTAGAATAATTTACCCAGCAATTGATTGTATCACACGAATAAGTGCACAAAATTGATGTCTGTAGGCGGGAAACTGAGCAACACATGTGCACAAACTTGTATCAATAGTGTGGTTGCTACTATTAATACAGTCGTGGTTTCCCCTAAAAAGGCGGGGTTCACAAAAAAATAAAAATAAATAGTGGGGCGAAAGTTAGTTTCGAGTTTGAGGTAGCTCAGTCGTGTGCCCCTCGACCCCATCATCATCTTCTCCGCCTGGCCTCCCTCCCTCAACCGGATCATCCCCGCCGCTCCACCATTGACCACCACCACACCGGCGTTCGATGGTATGTACGTCCCCAACCTCCAGCCATTACGGGCTTTCTGAAGGATAGAATGCATTTATTTTTGGGCATTGTGAGCTAAATAAGCTCGTGCGTTTACAGGAAATGGAATCGGTGTTGGCGGATGCATTTGCTGTGTTGGCGGATGCTTGTAAAGCAGAGGTGGATGCTGAAGCAGCACCAGCAGATACATGTGAAGCAGATGCGGAGGCCGATGCTTGTACCGCATTGGAGTCTTGGGCAGTGTTGAGTGATGCTTGGAAAGAGGTGGAGGCGTAGTCGAAATCCTCATCGACTACTGCTGAAACAAATTCATCTATGTTGGCTGCCGCTGCCAAAGCGACGGCTGTGTGGGATGCTAGGAATGTGTCAACTCGTGGTCGTGCTTCTTCAATGTCAATGGTTGTGGCTCGTCATTCATCAGCGGTGGCGTCTGCTCCATCTGCTCAGAACTCGTCGATCCCATTGTAAGTTCTGCGTTGGATTTTGTCTCCCTGACTTCCTCCCTCTTTTGTGTATTCTGCTCCGGGGTTTTTTCTGGACACAGTGGATATTAGTTTAAACTAGTAGTACTGGGAACATAAAAATCTATTTAATCACAAACTAGTGATCCGAATAGGATGAAACTTTCATAGGATTCAAACCTAGGCACCGATGATTTACTGATTTTTTTGTCATTTTTTGAATAGTTTTACTTTTTAGTTCAAAATCTGAACTACTGTTATACGTTTGATCTAAGATGGAAGGTGGATCCTGGGGCAAGTCACCGTGAGACTTGGGTTCACCAAGTCACTGAAGTTGCATCCGTTTTTTCTCCTCTTCTTTATGATAAAACCAGAAAATTCAGGTGGGGGCCTTTCTGTCCTCCCCGGTGACCTAAAAAAAGTTCTTCATTCCCTTTGCCCAGTTCTGACATGCTAAAGCATTTTGCGGTGCTTTTGATACGTCGTGTTGTTTAGGTTATTTCATTGACAGACTCTGCTTTTTAGGTAGTTTTTCCGATGGGTGCAGTTTAGGAAATTTCGATGATAAATTTTTCTATCAAAATGTGTGATGCATTGTGGTGTTTACTTAATTCTTTTTTTAGGGTTGTGCATTGTGTTGTTTACTTAATTCTGATGATGCACTTGTGCTATTTGCATCATCCTACCAGCTTCGGTGGTAGAACATATGCAACAATCAATGACTTGTCAGGCGATGTATTTGGTCAGATACTTACCAGGCTTCCTCCGCACCCATCCTGCATACTGAGGGCATCAATCACCCAAAAATGTTGGATGGACTTCATGGGAAGCAACGATTTCAAAAGGCTAACCCTGTCACACAACAGAGAAATGCCGTTACTTGGGTTTTTCACCAACAACTCCGAGGACACTCGATCCTTAACAGATCATAATCTTGACCAATCCATCTTCCATAAGCTGAACAGGCTGGTGGAAGTACATAAAGCCTATAAACCATATGTACTCGGATGTCGCAATGGTAGGGTGCTACTTCATTATCCGCAAGGTTCTAACATGATAAAGGCATGGGATCCAATCAGTGGAAGTGAAACAGTGATACCAGAACCACCAATTTGGCAGAGACGTGAGTATGATAGCGACACAATTCTCTGTTCGAAAAATCATGGGGAATTGTCTTCACACTGTTGCAGCAATTGCTGGGTTGTTTGGATAGTAACCAATGGTAACCAAGCACTGGTGCAGAGGTACTCATCAGAGTTAGGAAAATGGGAGGACTGGATTGATCCTGCTGAGATGCTGGCTACCATTGATCGCAGGCCGTCAACTCTCATAGGGGACATTTTGTACTGGCCAACAATGAACTCTAGATATATAATTGCCTTCGATAACGTGACAACAAAACTGTGTTATATTGAGTTCCCCCATGAGACACATGATATTTCCAGACACAAATTTGTCATCGCTAAGGGGCATAATGGAGATGTTGCCCTTGCGGTTATAAGAGACTTCAGTATAAACACGTGGTCGATCAAGATCATCAATGTGCAAATGGGAAGCTTGGGTGCCTCATATAAAGGTTGAGTTGGATATTCTCCTTGGTCTTGATAAATCATGGGCATATGGTGGGAAAGATGCAGTAAGGTTACTCTGCGCATTTGAGGATAGAGAAATGGTGGTTATATGGGCGAAGGAGGGAGTATTCGAATTACATCTCAACAACATGAAGTCTAAGAAGTTCAGATCTCGTAAACGTTGGTGTACTTTACATCCCTACATTATGACACCTAGTTAGTGTAGTCATTCATGTGCAACCCTTGCATTTTTGTACACCTATGATTTTGCTGATCATTTTGTTCATTTCCTTCAGCAACCGACATGATTCGGAGTGCTAAATCAAAGAAACGAAAAGGAAGTCCTGTCAGCAACACAGCTGATTCAGACTGCAACATCAAGGAGATGAAAATAACACTTGGATGAACAATCAAGGCTTGTTTGGGCAAGCATGTGTTTGCCCAGGTTGAGTTATTTGGAGCTACAGTCTGATATTTGTTTGTTTTGGTAGCTGATGGAACTGTGGCGGCACCTTTGTTTGTGCTACAGTCACAGCGGCAGGGGCTGGAATATTAGAGTTGTCTCTTCGTTTTGGGGGCCTATGTGTGTCTGGTAAAACATTGTTTTATATGATGAAATGGGGTTCTCTATATAGTAGTGTATGCATGATGAAATCTTGTTTTATTTGTTCTACATATACTTTAGATGGTCTTTGTGTTTTGATAGTATGTTGTAGTAGGAGTATTTGTTTCGCACCAGGCTTTTTATCTGATCTGGATTAGTACTACCATTTAGTTAGTGCTTCCTATAGAAGAGTCTGTGTGGACACCTAAATAATTAGTAGACCTTGGTTGCACACCATTTTCACATGCTTGAATCAGAGCTACTTCAGACATTTGTTTGTTGTTATGTTAAACAAACATTTTTGTAATGAAGATCTGCATTTTCATACGCGTGGTAGATAATCACTCTCCCTAACTTGGATCCCTGAAATAGAGGGAGAACAGCCTATTTTTTTAATTATTCTTTGGATAATCTCTAAATTCAAAATCATTGTCGACCGCCAAAACCTACCGCCTACCCTGTTTGAATCGGAGGCATGAGTTGATGTGAGTCTCGCCTTAAATTCCTGACCAGATGGCGTTCAAACTACACAACCTTTTTTCTAATAATAAAAACTTGGTCGGCAGCCAAATTCAAAATCGTAATCGAGCGGGAAAATAACCCACCGACCCCGAAGAATTTCACACGCCCTCTGTTTCAAACATTTTAAGGCAAAATCACCCACCGAGGTAGTACCATTTTTATATTATTACATGGAACCTAGACAAATTTAAAATCTGAGTCAAGCGGAAAAATTTACTGCCTATGATGTGTGAATGGAAGGTATCCAAGTTTTTGTGCAAAAAAATGTTTATGGATGATCAGTTGATGTGACTCTCGGCCTTGAATTCCTGGACAGATAGCGTACGGTCTACTACCTTTTTTTATTAGTAGATGGAGGCTAAAAAAAATCAAATTCTCAATCGAGTGGAAAAATCACCCACCTACCAAGCATTTCCTGCCCCACCGTTTCAAAAACTTTGAGCCAAAATATCCCACCGACCGGGGGAGTACCATTTTTCTATTATTATTATTAGATGGGCGCAAGCCAAATTCAAATTCTCAATCGAGCGGCAAAACCACACACCGACCTTGAAGCATTTCACGCCCTTCCATTTCAAAAACTTTAGAATTTAAAATTCCAAATCTACCCATTGTTCAGACGACAAATGGGCATGCTAAAGTCGGTAGCTCGGGGGCACGATCGTAATTATTTTTTCTGCTCACCTCTATGGAACCGAGTCCCCCAGTTTTCCCTACCGGCCCTCCCAAAAATCCCAAGCTCCTCTGTCCTCTCCACGACCACCGCGCGCACCGGCTTGAGCTGCGGTCTCATGCACCGTCGCGCAGCCGCTTCACCGATGCTCACCCACCAGATCTAGGAGCTGCAGTGTCGTTCACCACGTCAATGGCGTCATCAACCGCCCAAACTCTGCTTCCTCACTGCGAAATCTACCCCACCGTACCGGATCCGCTTCATCGGTATCCACCGGGCGTGATCTAGTTCAAAGAGTTCTATGTCCACCAATCCAGACCAGCTGCACGGTCATCGTCGTTCACTACACCGGATCTGCCTCAGTGACACTCTCGTCCACCGTGTTCAAGCCAGCATCGACCGCCCAAGATCTGCTTCCCTGACGACAATAGCCACCGCAACCGCAGCACCCTCGATGACCTAGACGTCACTCGCACAGTATCAATGATGCTTAGGCGCCTCTCCGACCAAGGTTAACCAAATATCCAACCTGTTTTTGTTTTGTCAGTGGTATAGCAGGTTCAAGCCTGTTGCAGTGAACTGCATTTTTGTAATCGTGCTAGTACATACAAGTCACTGGACACGCATGTTCTTCGTGCTAGTACATAAAATATCATTAGACATGTTGGTTTGCATTCGCTGCTCTACAAATATCAAGTCATGCACATGTCTGTTATTTTTTCATGCACATGTTCTTATCTTAGCTGCTCCGTACACTAGTAAATGCCTGCTATTGTGTAGTTCTTGCAAAATGTAATGTCAATGGAAAATATTGCTGTGGATTCTCTGCTACGCAGTTACTGACTCTATCTGGTTAATCCTAAGCTAAGTTACTGCTATTATTTCCTCCCTGGCATCGTTCTACTATCCTGTGGTGCCTGTTCAAACTCTTCGTACTAGTTCGATTATAATTTTGTTGTTGCCATTTGGTTCTTCAAAAGCTGCAACACTAACTATTTTCGTTTTATTTGCGTAGAGCTCAAAAAGGCAACACTAAACATGTTGGTTTGCAGAGCCTACAGGTCCACCAACGATGCCATTATATATTTTATGTATCTGGTGCTGGTTCGTCCTAATCAACGGCATAATTATTCTTTACTGTATAGTTCATTCGTGTTTTCCATTCCTGCTCAACAAGTTATGGTTTGATGCGGTTATAATTTCTATGTGGTTCGTTCTTAGCTATGACAGTAACTACATGCCATTGTGTAGCTCACCGCAAATTTTGAGTAACCCAATGTCTCTTGCATTCTAGGAGATACCACTGCTTCCATATATATTTGCTGAAATGACCTGGTTAGTTTATACTAAAATTCTAAGAAACACTTTGTTTGATTGCTCATTTCATTGTTGGCATACTTGTCTAATGCTTGTTTGTCCTGTTCTATAGGTTCACAAGCCACACCATTATATCTCAAATGTCTTACAGTTCGTCCTAGGCAACGACATAACTGTCCTCTACTATATAGTTCATTCATGGTTTGCGTTCCTGCTCTACAAGTTTGTATTATGTAGTTATAATTCCTATCTAGTTCATTCTTAGCTATGAGTAGTTTGTCTTCTTTGCTGTATTAACTTGTTATTATTTAGTTTCAGACTGTAATTATTGCTATCGCCACCAAAGAGGGGATTGCAAGATCATATCTCAAGGTGGTTTTCCAATGTAGCTGTCACACTCAAAGGGAGATGAAGTTGATGGATTGAGAAAGCAAATTGAGGACTCTGCTATCAACTTGATTCGCAGCTGAAGTGCTGAATTTTCTTTCCCTTTTGTTCATATTTTGTAATATTTTTAAGAAGTTTGCAGCTGATGTAATATCTAGATAACTCGCATAGGCCATGTAGGAATTTAGTTGACGTCGTTCACGCATGGCGGTACCATAACTGCGCCAGCCAGGTCGATCAGGTTTCAGAATTACCGAAATTATAACAGTAACTGGCCAAAATAGTAACATGACAAAACAGTGACAGACCAAAACAGCAACGGTAACTGGATAAAATAGTAACATGACAAAACAATATGAGGCAGTGCGATGTGAGCGTAAGCAAGAATAAGCCAAAATAGTAACAGCCAAAAGCGATAAAGCTGAAATAGTAATGAGACCAAAAGCGATAAAACCAAAAGAACATGCCAAACAGTAGCAGGACAAAACACCAGCCGACCAGAACAATGGCAATCCAGCATAGTAATAGGCCAGAATACTAATAGGCCAGAATAGTAACAGGTCTGAATAGTTACAGGTCAGAACAGAGGCAACCAGCACAATAACGGGCCAGAACAGTAAAGGGACACAATAGTAACGGACATGAATAGTAGACAGCCAAAACAGTAACGAGCCAGAATAGTAAAAGGCCAGAACAATATCGGACCTTCTCAAAAGTGGGTCGTTCGTAGGCGGCCCATGACGAATGAGAATGAGAACAAGAACCCATGGGTTTAACAAGACTTGACATGACTGTTAATGGGCCGCACAGTATTCGAAAAGTGTGGGCTTTTGTAGGCCGAAACAGTAACGAGTCTGACATTCACGGGCCGTTGCTGGCCACATCTTTGGGCCCATTTCAAACATTGTCGAACGAAACAGTAATGGGCCGTAATCTTATTGGGCTCTCTTGATGGGCCGACCCACTTAATTATGAGCAGGCCTTGGCTGGGACTGGATTCTACCATGGTTTCAGTGGCCGTTAACGGCGGTAACTGGTTGCTAACAGTGTTTGCCATGTGGCATTTTGCATGACGTCAGCAGTCAATGCGGCTGGCGAACAGATCTATGACGGAACAAGTTTCCGTGGCTGAAGGGTGCGATCCGCCACGGTCAAGAAAAAAACCGTGGTAGATTCTTTTGTGATGGGGATTTTACCACGATGGGCATCCGTCGTAGAAGACTTTTTAGCCACGAAAAATAGGCCTTCAACCACGAAAATCGTCCGTTGTAAAAGCAAACTTTTCTTGTAGTGATAGAACAGCTTGTCTCCCTAGGGTGACTTGAGTACCACGCCGGCCCCTGATCGCCCGAGCGCCTTCGACCCGTCAAAATGCAAGGTCTAGTATTCTGACTCTAGGATGCTAATTTTTCTGACATCTTTGTCCAATCAGTGACAAAGTCAGCAAGGATCTGGGATTTGATTGTTGTTCGTGGTTTATACTCGATGGCAAAAGCTGCTAGCTCAATTCCCCACTTAGCAACACGTCTTGTGGCATCGATGTTGTTGATTATGTCTTTCATGGGAGCTGTGCTCACTACGATAATCTTGTGCTCTTGAAAGTAATGTTGTAACTTTCTGGCAGCAAAAAAGACACCATAGGCTATTTTTGGTAATGAGGATACCATTGTTTCGATTCTGTTAGGACCTCGCTGAGGTACTAAGACGGACGATGCACCAAGTGCTCCTATGTTTCCTCCTTTCATTCCTCCACTGTGACGACACTAACGACTCTGTTTGTCGCAACAATTTATAGAAACATAGGTTCCTGAGGTTCCATAGATGCTAGAATAGGGGCGGAAGAGAGTACTGTTTTCAGGTCTTTGAGTGTAGCTTTAGCTTCTTCCGTCCAGACAAATTTGTCGGTTTTCTTCAAGAGCTTGTATAATGGTGACGCTCTCTCACCGAGCCGGCTGACAAACCAACTAACTGTTGCAATGCAACCAGTGAGCCGTTGTACGTCCTTTAGGCAAGTCGGCCTGGTTATGTTGAGTATAGCCTTTATTTTGTCATGGTTCACATCTAGGCCTCTTTGAGACACAATGAAACCTAAGAATTTTCTGGCTGGTATTCTGAAGAAACATTTTTTTGGGTTAAGCATGATGTTGTATTTTCGTAGATTTGCGAAACTTTCTTCCAAGTCAGAAATTAAGGTTTCCTTCTTTTTGGACATCACGGCTATGTCATCCACATATGCATGTACATTGTGTTCGATTTGATCATGGAGGCAATGATGCATAGTGCGTTGATATGTAGCTCCTGTGCTTTTGAGCCTGAAGGGCATCTTTACGTAGCATAAGGTTCTGAAGGGAGTGATGAACAAAGTCTTTAGTTTGTCTGACTCCTTCATGCATATTTGGTGATAACCGGAATATGCATCGAGAAAACATAGGAGTTCTGAGCCTGCTGTTGTATCAATAACTTGGTCGATTCTTGGCAAAGCGAAAGGATCTTTGGGACAAGCCTTATTCAAGGCAGTATAATCAACACACATCCTTAAATTAGTGGTGTCCTTTTTGGGGACCATTATAGGATTGGCCGACCACTCAGTGTGGATGACCTCTTCAATAAATCTGGCTAGTTCTAACCAGGCTAAGTCTTTAGCTATAGCTTTGTGCTTTTCATTGCCGAAATGTCGTAAGGACTGTTTGATGGGTCTAGCGTCAGGATAAACATTGAGAGAGTGCTCGGCGAATTCCCTACGTACTTCGGTCATGTCAGAAGGTTGCCATGCAAATATATCTTTATTAGCTTTGAGGAACTCGACAAGCATGCTTTCCTATGCGTGATCTAAACCTGCGCCTATCTGCGTCATCTTGGAGGGGTCATCATCCTTCAGCGGTGTTGTCTTTATATCTTCTGATGCCTTGAATTCTGGAGTCGGCTTCAGCACCTCCTTCTTAGTAGCGGGCATCTCGAACAAATCAGGGTTCTTGTTGATCTCCTGGTACTCCTCGGCGTGTAGCATGCCTTAGGCAAAGGCGGCATCTCCGTCCTTGCATTCACGTGCCTTCTTCGAGCTTCCCTAGACTATGATAACGCCTTTGGGACCTGGAAGCTTCGTCATATTGTAAATGTAGTAAGGGAGGGCAATAAATTGGTAGTAAGTTGGACGCCCGAAGATAGCATAGTATGCTCTCTTGAACGGCACCACTTCGAAAGATAGTGGTTCAGTTCGATAGTTCTCCAGCGTTACGAAAGTGATGTCCAGAGTAATTTCCCCTAGAGAATTCGCTTGCCTTCCAAAGATGATTCCATGGAAAACCATGTTGTTGTGATTCAGCTGAGTTTCTGATATCCTCATGCGGTGCAATATTTCCACATAGAGGATGTTGATGCTGCTACCACCGTCCATGTGGGTCTTTGAGAACTCATAGCCGTCAATAAGTGGATTGACAACCAGAGCGAACTTTGCTTGCATGAGAGGTTTAGGTGGATGATCGCTTCGGTCAAAGGTGATTTTCACTTTCGACCAATCCAAATATTAGGGGACAACCGAAACAGTTGCGTTGAGCTCATGCATTACTTCTTTCTTGACCCTAGTGGGTTGGGATCTGAGGAAGCAGACGTAAGTGTCTTTCTTGGTTGGGTAAGATTTCTTACCATCCGACTTAGGATTAGCGGTGTCCGCCTCTTCCATGTCGGAATCTTCCTTGGACGCCTTATCCTTATTAGGATTTTTCTTTCCTTTTCATTGCATGGCCCTGTAGCTAGCATCTTCGTATTTCTTGATGTCGGCGTTGAAATGACACTCATCATTTGTGTGGGAAGATCCCCCGTTCCCATCTAGGTGATGGACACTTGGGTTATTGGCAATGTCGGGCCAATAGTAGGTTTTACTAGGTTACTGGTCTCCTCTACCTTGGACCCACGAAGCTCCACAGCCTCGTCCTTGACCGCCTCCTCGCCCTCCTCTACCTCCATAACTGAAAGTTGTTATGACAGTTGCATTTCCCGGGTTGGGTTTATCTTCCAAGGTGTTCTTGCGCTTCTGGGTCTGCTGCTGTTTCGGCTGTTTTGCCAATTGAGGCATATATAACCAGGACATTTAGCAAACCTTCTGAATCATCGTTGACATCATCATATTTGCTTGTCGTTTCTACCATCTCCCCCAAGTCGGTAACTTTGTCGCGCTTCAGCTGGTGATGTAGTAATCCAATTGGGAGCCCTGTGATGAAAGCTTCGATCGTGGTCTGCTCATTGACTCCCTCGCAGGAGTTTTCCATGTTGATCCATCATTCGAGGTAGTCCCGACAAGTTTCTTTGGTTTTATGGACGCAACGCTGCAAGTCTCCTACTGTGTAGGGCCTCCTGTAGGTACCCTCGAAATTCCAAAAGAACGCACTTCGCATATCATACCACATCAGGATGGCAAGATAAGAGTACTTCACCAGACTCACTTCTCAAGACTCGTCACTAACACTGGACACCATTATTCACCTGCCGACAATAGGAAGAATCCCATTGAAGCCGGAAGTCTACCGTTGAAGGATCACCACTATAAATAAGAAACAACAATTCCTGCTAACCTAGATAAGAAGTGAAGACCGGACTCCACTAACCTTCGGCATACTAGAGCTTCTGAAATCCCAAAAAGACTAACCAGGTTATTTATACACCCTGCCCAAACTGACAAGAAGTCTCTCTAAGGAAGGCCAGAATCTTGAAGACAAGGATGATGAAGATAACGAGTCTACTCCACCATCAAGCAGAAGCCACATAGTGAATTCAAGTGAAGACAGCTCCTCTGAAGCTGGATGCCTCTACCCTGACTAGAGACTAGCAAGAAGTGTACCTGCTCTGAGCCAACTCCTTAAATATTCGTTAGGAAACCACCACAACAAGATATTCGCAATAGGGAATCACTCGAAGACCTCAACTCAAGACCCAGGGAAGTACAACCTTCCTCTAGCATCACTCCAGCGCTCCAAGACAAAGATCTACACTAGCCCCAATGACCTTTAGTAAAGCTCTAAGGTCTTTCCACTCAATTCCAGAAAACCTCCTATCGGAAGATACTTTAGGAAGAAATCCAATTTGATGTCCTTCTCCAAACTTCAACTAGAGATTCCTCAGCTAGGACATAGACTTCATCAATAACCACCAGACGGCTAATCAACCTTCCCAGTACCTGAGAAGCTCAGAATTAGGATAACAAGGATACCCAAAGCCGACAAGACTATCCTCCAACGAGTATGAAGCAACCTAAAGAGACAACATTTACTAAAGATTTTACGAATGCCCTCTACTACTTGAGCTAAAGACCCACCTGAAGGACCGCAGATCCACTAACCTCCCTCGGTTTTGAAATGTTTAGAAGACTCACTAATTCATCTGCTCTGATAGGCTAAGTATGAGTAAAAGTAGTATATGAGCCCTGTAGGACCTAGTTTATGGATGTCTTCGGAAGATTTCAAGTCCCGACGGCAGGCTACGACATTCATCTAACATCCTCCAACGATTCCAAGAAGGAAGGACTATGTTATCTCCGGGCTACCCTAGTTTAACCCTAAGGTGGAAAGACTGTGTATTTCCCACAAAAATAGAGTAACCACCCGCCAGAAAATAACCTAAGGAGTTTTAACCCTAAGCCATTGAATAGGATACGATATGCCCCTAAGGAAACAATGTGGATCCTTCTAGAAAAAACATCAAGTTGTAGATTCTATCCTCTAAAGAGTACTTCACGAAGTTCCAATTAGAGAAAGTTCGACCAGCATAAGCCCTCGATATATCGAGTCTGAATGGAGAAGAAGATTAGTGTTCACAATTATAACTAGAACTTTCTCAACTCTGGTGCATCCATGAAGATGAAGTTCAGCATCATCGACAAGGTAATCACATCTAAAGAAGAAGCCGTAAGTTAGTAAGCTTGAGACACATATTACTACCTCCAATTCAAAATCCCCTAACCTTACTCTCCCGAATCTTGGGACGAGATTCTTTTAAGGGGGAAATATATGTAACACCCCACTTTCCGCAACCCTGATTGGTTGTCCAGAATGCAAAAATCAAGGGGGGTAAAAACTTTTTCTTATTTAATGATGCAGTGTTTTTCTGCTTGTTTTTTGAGCTTATGCATCTGAATGTGTAGCAGATGATATACTCCTCTACCTCTATATGCTATAATCTCCTTATGTTTTCAAGACAACTTCCAACTACTCTTACCTCTAGGTTTTTCCAAAACCTTTTACAAAAGCTTTTGAATTATACTCCTGGTAGAAATACCAAGGACTCTTACCTAATTCAAAAAACCAACCTTTCAAAATACCCATCCTTACCCCAAGCTAGGTTTGATGGTAACCCTAGTAGTAGTTTATTTTTATTTTTAGATGAATTGCCTTGATCTGCTGTCTTAAACCAGATTATCTAGGTTGTTTGCTTAGGAAGTAGTATGAGCTACTCTAGGAGCTCATACTCTAGGAACCAACTTGTTTAAGAGACACAAACCCTAACCAAGTTACCCAATCTTGATCTGATTTCTAGTCACTAAAGTAGCCATTTAATCCCTTAGCCAGATCCATTTATGGTTACTCCCTTCTAATAACTTCCAAGTCAATAAAGACCCAAATCTAGGCATGGATCCTTCTACTCAATATACACTTCAACCTAACACACTGGATGCTGAGTTTGGAACCTTACATCCTCTCAAAATCATCCCCTCTTGTATTCTAGTAAAAAACAAATCTGTGAATTGTTATCAACATCACATCTTTGAGTCTCTCTCCTTCTGAAACCTTGTGCACTTTTGGAAATGAACTTGAACCATATTGTAGACCATCCTAAGTAATTCCAAATCCCACTATCTCCCTTGGCTAAATCATCCTCTAACCCACTTGTCCTTGATGGTTTTGTAGGCAAGTAAATAATCTTTTATGTAAAGCTTACCACCATGCCTACTTTGGCAGAAGATCACATCTCCATTTTATCTTATTTTGACCAACTATTTGCATGGTTGTGATCTACCCATGAAGGTCTATCACACCATACATCATTTGTTTCAATTGGAGCTTTGTTCTTCTAAAACCCACATGGTTTTTGAGGCTAAATAATAATCTTCTTTGACACCCTTATTTTTAGCCAACTTTAGCATTAATCCTAGGAAATCTCAATCATGATCAATGTCAACCTTCTGTACCATGGTGATCTACATAACTTGGTCTATATATCTATCTAGCCCATGATCCAAGGGGAGCTTTGAGATCATTTATCCAACAAGGTTTTGAAGGCATAAAAATATTAGTGCCCAAGATCCTCTATCTCTTGTTTTCTTCCAAAATCAAGTTTGAGTTTCAAAACCCAAGGTTGAAAATGATAGATACATTATGTGTACATTATCTATCTTGGAGATAAAAATTTAGCAAGTGGTTTCCATAATTATTTTGGCCCAAAAACTATTTATTACCTTTATTTCACAAAAACTTCAAAACTCCTTCTATAAAAGAAATTTTGTTTTTCTCCAAAACACTTTTCCAACTTTAAGCATAGTTGAGGCCTATACACTGATACCTATCTTCCCACTTCAAAAATAAATATATTTGAAAGGTTTTATTATTTCTTTTTGCCAATTTATTAAATGGCACAAATGAGAAAATAAATGTTTTAAATAATTTTTCTTCTCAATAAATCTTGGGAAAATTCTCCCATGTGTGAAATGGTATTTATGATAATATCACACCAAAAACCATCCTTGAAAAATTAAAAAATCTCAAATCCAATCCTTAAAACCATTTAGCACTTTTGGAATATTGAATATAAAATGGATCTAAAATAATGTGATAAATACCAAATAAATCCTAGAGAGGTACCGGTACCATATTTCTCTAGTAGTATCATTGCCTCATCTTGCTAAGATCAAAAATCAAGAAGTTATTCATGATCATCAATATGGCCAAACATGGAAATCCTTCAAAACTATGAACTATATCCTCATCAAACCACCACCAAAGCACTTGGATGATCATCACAGCAACCCACCACCCTTTGGTCGTCCTAGCACTATAGCCAACCACTGTAGCACCACTTTGCCCCTTGTCCTTAGTGCTTGGAAGTAAAGAAAGGTTGGGGACAAGCATATATTGCTAGATCACTTCATCACAGCAGCACCCTCGCCTCTCCTATGTCCCTTTTATCATGCCAGAGCCACACACCACCCCTCTGCACCACTAAGAAGCTAACCCTAGCCACCCATCCCTCTGTCCATCTCCATTATTTCTTATTTGCATGTGAGGCTAGAGGTGAGCAAGCTTGCTATGTAAGACTCCTCCAGCAATCCCTTTGCTCTCCTGTGACCCCACACATACCTCCATTCCCCTCCACGACCAATCCACCACGTACAACCCCCTCCAAGCCTTCCCATGGACAAAGTACACAATGGACCATAACCTTGGGGTTATAAGGCCAAAGGGAACCCCCTCATCACCATCCCCCCTCACAACCCCTCAGATCCATCCCGGAGCTCTATCCCTTTACCATGTTCTCCTTCACCATGGAAAGGGAGCTTCGAGCTCGGGCATCTGCAAGGAAGAAGGAGACAATCTACTCTCTATACTGCCCCATTCTCTCTCTTTTTTCCCTAGCATGACCCCCTCAGAAATCCGCGTCTAACCCTACCATTTTCTTCAACATGCAGTAGGTCCTGGGGGCATCTCCGACGAGCTCCGGCGTGTCCGTCATCGGTGCTCATGTCCAAACACCTCCTAGCATCAAAACCCCCTGTGATGCCCCTCTCTAAGCTCGAATCCGTCGACTGCGTTGCCATGTCACCCCGTCGATGCCTCTCCAAGGCTCCAGGTGAGTCGTTGCGCTATCCCCGTTGATGTTAGGGTTCTTCCCTGCCCTACCTATCATGAGGTAGACGACACCCTAGCGTCGTTGATCTTCTTTTGATTCGGAGGCAGACGACACCCAGTACCATTTCACCCCATCGCTCCCACTGGCAGGTGGGCTCCGCTGCCTGTGTTTGAACGTGATAGCCTCCCGTGCACGTCGCACCCCGGGTGGGCCGAAATCCTTCATGCGGCTCATCATGGTGCAGAGCTGGCCCAACCTTCCTCTGCCTTTTTCCTTTTTCCCAGATCAATACATTTAGCTGTCAGCTTTAAATCTTTTTTAAAAATGGAAACTACCTAACATTGCCAAGATCCAAATTTATACCTGTGCTATAGTATTTTACTCACCATGTAGCACTAGAAGTTTGCCAAATCACCATTTAGATATCTCTGGAGATATAATCTTCCAAAAAGCCTCCTTTCCAATCAAAAACTATTATCAAGGGTTTTACATCTCCAAATGAGGTGAACCTGGTTTGTAATGGTAGCTACTCTAGATACCTATCACCTGGCCTTGGATTCATGTCAAATGGAGTTAGGGATCTAGAGTAGTAAAAATAACAAAATCAAGATCTTTATGACTTTAGAAATTTCTCTAGGTCAACTGGTACCATCTTTTCAGTTGATTCCATATCAAAGTGAACAATTACTACTATATCTACAAGATCCAGAATTATTGAGACTGTTGAATTTTAAGGATTTAAATCCTTCAACTAGTGGTTATTTCACCCAATAAATCACCTATGCAGATATACAACTCCAAAAATACTGAATCTAATTTCTACAGAAAGGTATCGGTAATACCTACCGAATGTCCTTGGTCTCATACCATTTGGACACATATAATAGATTTGGTGAAAAGGAAAAAAAGCTTGCATAACTGAATTTGTGATTTTCCCAAGGGCATTATATTAATTATTTCGGAGTGAATCCAACTCTCAAAAATCATAAACTCAAATACCCACAAAAATCTCTGAGGATAAATTTTTTAGCTACAAAACTTTTCTAGTGATTTATTCACCTAAACTAGAGTTATTTCTACTAGAAAATCCATATCTAATTAAAGAAAAGTGAAAAATCATGAAACCACTTTTGGTGGCTTTGTTTTGTCATTACCTATCTGTTGATATCATTGTTGTCTATTGAATTCATACAGACCCAAGCCTTAGTTCAAAACCCCTTCATTAAGTGGTATTTGACAATTAATTCATAAAAGAAGTTCCATAAAGGAAAATAAAGTATTTACAATTGCTATGAACTCAAGTACCAAAACCTACTGAAGTATGTTGATGTCTTGCTCATTTGTTTGCTATATTATACTGGTGTTTGTATGGCTTGTGTTGATTGTGCCTTTTGTGTGTTTGCATGTGTGATCCTTGATGACGATAGATGCGATTATAATGAAGTCAAGAAGAGAAGATATTGGTTATTATTTTGGAGTTCTAAGAATAATCCGAGGAACATATTTCCATATTGCTGGTCACAAGAAAGAAACCTACTTGCTCATAAGTCTTGTCCTACTGCTTTATTTATGCATGTTTTACCTACTTGTTTATGAAAACTACATTTCTTTACAATATGATGATCTATATCTGGTAGTGGCTTGGCTCCTCCAAACCATTACACTTTTGTACTACTAAGTACAACCCCCTTGATGGCACCTATTTGTAACTATTATTGTAGGTGGTGTATAACACCATACCCCTTTAGAGACCCCGTTTTAGCCAAAGCAAAACTATAGGTTAGGAAGACCCCGATGAAAGTTTACAAAATGTTTTATGGTAAAACATTGGTGAGGTTTAACCTACAAAGAGAAGTTTGAGAAAGAAAGAGGTTTTGGTTTTACAAGTGATAATGAAATGGAGAAGAAGGAAAAAGTTTACGAAAATGCACCCGGTTCTTTGCAGTTTGCTAGAACAATTAACCCGTGAAACCACATTACTCTAGAATGGGACGAGGCTGGACTTGAAGTTTGTCTACTCTAGTATGGGATTCCTTGCAAATACTTATAAGGGAGCACATCTCTCGAATGCCAGGCTTACCCTTAGTGTTCATTCTGCTAAGGGAATGACCTAAGGGAGATGCGAACCGCCTTCAGGAGTGGTCGAAAGATACGATGAGCCTCTCATTGACATTGTCCACTCTCGAGGAGTCGGAATGCACTCCGGTTGGTCCATTGGTACCCGACGTCCCGGTGTTGAGGGTAACAACTCATAGGGTAGGGCCTATACTAGGGTGGCATCCTAAGGGTCTCGATCGGTTAGTCGACCCACGATCCGTGCGAGATCAGGGTAGGGTACCCGGATGGTGTGAGTAAAGTGTACAACCTCTGTAGAGTGTAAATCTATTCGAGTAGCCGTGTCCGCGGTTATGGACGGTTGGAAAGGCTGCTATAGAGCGGTGCTGGTTTTGATTTATAAAAGGTTTTCGAGAAAAAAAGATTTTTCAGAAGAGGGTGGTCTTGAGGACCACAGAGGAAGTGAGATGATCTCGGAGGATCAAGGGAGATGAAAATCCTGGTCAAGTGAGGACCGGCAGATGATATTGGGTGTCCCAAACCTAGTCGTTTTCCAAACTTTTCAAATGTTTTCAAAATGTTTTACAAAAAAATTCAACAAAGGTATAGACATGCTATATCTACAAGAGAAACTATTCTAGAAAGAACCTCTCTTTGAGACCTCCTACTACTACAACCATATTGCATATCCATTTATTGTTATTCTCTTAAGGTGGTTTGCGAGTACATTCAAAGTACTCACTAGCATTGTCCCTGGATATTAACTTGGTTAGATTCGAGAAGTAAGCTGAAGAAGAAGGTGGCGCTGACGACTATGTGAGCTAGGACGTTCTCCCAGCCAGCTGCCTCTAGGTTAAGGCATGGCTCGGGCTTGACGATTTGATAAAGTTCCGCTGATGTTGATCGATGTAGCCATAATGGAAATTGAGGTATGACCCTTATCCGCTCAAGGAATGGATGTTTACTTTGATACCTGTCGGTTATGTGCCACGACAGACTGATCATGAGATCGTGGTGGTATGCATAACATGGATTCTCGGAGGATTAATCTAGGGCCCCAGTGAAGGAAATATGCCCTCAGAGGCAAAAATAAAGTTGTTATTATGTATTCCTTGTTTATGATAGATGTTTATTTTGCATGCTTTAATTGTATTGAAAGGAAACGTCAATACATGTGTGTTTAATAAACAAAAAGGGTTCCTAGTTATGCCTCTCTTCAAGACTAGTTTGTTGATTAACAAGATGATCAAGGTTTCCTGATCATGGACATTGGATGTTGTTAATAACGAGGTCACAGCATTTGTGAAATGATGTGACGAACATTCATCCGAAGTATAGCATTACGATCAAGTCATTATGTTTACATTGCTATAACATCATACGAAGTAATCTTAGTCCTTAGACCATGAGATCATGTTCATTGCTAACACCAGAAGAGTATCTTGATAACATCAAATGTCACACCGTAACAGGGTGACTATAAAGGTGGGTTCAGTGCTACGAAGGTATTATGTTGAGGCTCATGGATCAAGAGTGGAATTTGTCAATCCCGATGACGGATAGATATACTCTGGGCCCTCTCGGTGATATCACATTAAGATAGCTTGCAAGCAAGTGATGTGATCACTAGAATGTTATATCACGGGAACGAGAAAAGAGTGCATGTCGGTAACGAGATCAAACTAGGTATTTGGATACCGATGATCGAATCTCAGACATCTATTATATCATGAGACAAAGGGATTAAGTTACTAGCATTAAAGGTTCACACGATCACAGAAGTCGTCGTTGAATGTGTAGGAGTCAGTATGGATCTCCAGGTCCCGCTTCTGATTATTGATCTGAGAGGAGTCTCAATCATGTCTGCATTATTCACGAACCATAGGGTGACACACTTAAGGGTTGCTGGACACCATTTTGGAGCACATATGTTTCAGATGAAAGGATTGCAAAGCACAGGAATTGTTTCGATAGAAACCAGAATTGTTTCGGGTGAAATTGCAGAAAGTGGTTATGCATGTGATATTGAAATGTTGCAAGGGGTTTTATGTGAATGTTTGTTAATTAAAGAAATTAACAAAATTCGGAATAAAATAAATAAAAGCGTTTTATTAATTGAGAGTTGCATTAAATTTGGTGGAAATTTAATGCATGTGAGTGGAATTTTAGGTGGAGTCAAAATTGATGTGAGTGGAGCTTCCACCACATGAACGAGGAAGAGGTGGGGGCACCCTCCTTGGCCGCCGGCCATGGTAGGGGAGGATCCCCCCTCTCCTATAAAAGGCCCCCATCTCCTCCCTCACAAAGCACACCTCCTCGTGAAGGATCTCTCTCCCCCTCTAGATATTCCCCCATGGTCTCGGATTAGCAAGATACATGTTCCCGGTGGCCTTGCGTCTGGAAGGAGTTGCTGCTTCCGCTGATTCACTGGAGCGAGGAGGTGGAGGTTGTCTGGTGGCTTGAACGTGTGTGCGAGGACGGATGCGCTGCTGATTTGCGGCGCTCGGACTTCCACACGATCTTGAGATCGGCAAGCGTACGACTACATCATCCACGAGTTCCAACTCATTAACAAAACTCTGTTTTCTTCGAGGGTAAGTTCTCCATGGATGTATATCCACCCGTTGCTCTGTATCTAGTAGATAGATCTTGGCGTATAGTTCTCTTCATAGGAAAATTTTGTTTTCTATGATGCGAACCCAACAGTGGTATCAGAGCCTGATCTATGCGTAGGTGCTTTGCACGGGTAGTACACATATGTTTATATGTGGGCGATGATGATCATGTTATTGCTCCTTTCATGTATTTTCGATATTGGTGGCATAGTGGGATGAAGCGGCCCGGACCAACCTTACATGTCATCGAACATGAGACTGGTTCCACGACTGACATGCAACTAGTTTTGCATAAGTGGCTGGCGGGTGTCTGTCTCTCCTACTATAGTCAATATCTGATTTACAACGAGTTGCTAATAACTTGGTTATCCTCATTGTGGTTCCATGTCCGTAGGTAAGACCGGTTCTATCTCCGAAAGCCCTAAGCCACGTAAAACTTGCAATGGATAAATTAGAGGCGTCTAGTTTAGATCGTTGTTGGGCTAGTGTCTTGATATGGTAATGTTGTAAGTAGATGTATGATAGATACTCTTACAACACACTTAACGTGTAAGTTCCATAGACCTTGGCCCTACACACAAAGGAATGATAGAGATCATACCACGATGCAAATGATAGAGATCAAATGCATGGACCATACCATCTCACTTTACACATTAGATGTTAGCATCTTATACTGCTAGTTTGGCGCTCTTGGTAGCATTGTAAGATGATCCCTCATTTAGATATCAAGATAAAATGTGCTCTTCCTTCAGTATGCACCGTTCTATGGATCGTGTTTCGAGACATCACGTGATGATCTGGTGTACTCGACTCCGCGCTTTCATACAACGGGTGTAAGACAGTTTTACACACGCGGGTACTAAGGTTCTTACTTAATGAGCCTAGCATGTACAGACATGGCCTCGGAACATGGACCGAAAGGTTAGGCATGAGTCATATAGTTGATATGATGCCTATATAGATGCTCACCTTTGAGGCTACACCGACTCATGTGATGATCAGACTTGGTGTAGTGGATTTGGTTCATGTAATAACCAAAAAGACACGAGGGATGTCATTTTTGAGTGGGAGTTCATTAGTAATTTGGATTAGTTGAACTCAATCTATTATAAACTTATTCTAAATAAACTTTACAAATTCTGTTGTAGATGGCACCACCTGCTTTTAATTTCAATGTGTTCATTGAGAAAGAGAAACTTGCTGCGAATGGTAGCAACTTCACCAACTGGGCTATGAATTTGAGGATTCTCCTCACTGCCGCACAAAAGCAATATGTGCTAGAGGCGCCGCTAGGCCCCCCACCAGCTCCTGATGCCCCTGACGAGGAAAAGAATGTCTATATAACTTGTCAGGAGGACCACAACTTAGTTCATTGCGGCATACTATATGGGCTAGAGCCAGAACTTCGAAAGAGTTTCGAAAATGGCAATGCCTTTGATACCATGGGAGAATTGAAAATGATTTTCGATACCCATGCTGCTGTAGAGAGTTATAATGCTTCTGAAAAGTTCTTTAGCTGCATGATGGAGGAGAACAGCTCCATTAGTGAGCACGTACTCAAAATGTCTGGGTACGCTGATAAGCTTGTGTCCTTGGGAATAACGATTCCCATTGACTTAGGCATACATCGTGTTCTCCAATCTCTTCCACCTAGCTACAAGAGCTTCGTGATGAACTATAACATGTAGGGCATGAAGAAGTCTCTTCCCGAGCTTCTGTCAATGCTTAAGACTGTAGAAGTGGAGATTAGGAAAGAACATCAAGTGTTGATGATCAATAAGACCACCGGTTTCAAGAAGGACAAGAAAGGCAAGTACAAGGGAAAGAAGGGCGGCAAATCTGTTGCCGCACCTGAAAAGAAACCCCGAGCTGGCCCTAAGTCTGATACCGAGTGCTAGTATTGCAAGGGGACTAGCCATTGGAAGCGCAACTGCCCCAAGTATTTGGCGGACAAGAAGGCCGGCAAGGCAAACAAAGGTATATGTGATATACATGTTATTGATATGTACTTGACTAGTACTCGCAGTAGCACCTGGGTATTTGATACAGGATCGGTTGCTAATATATGTAACTCGATTCAGGGGCTGCAGAACAAGCGACAGCTAGCAAGGGATGAGGTCACGATGCGGGTCCGCAATGGACCAAGAGTTGATGTGATCGCTGTCGGAACGCTACCTCTCCATATGCCGTCGGGATTGGTGATAAATCTGAATAATTGTTATTTTGTGCCTGCACAAAGCATGAACATTGTATCCGGATCGTGTTTGATGCAAAGTGGTTATTCCTTTAAATTTGAAAACAATGGTTGTTCGATTTATATGGATAATATCTTTTATGGTCATGCACCTGTGTTGAATGGTTTATTTCTATTGGATCTCAATATTAGTATTATGCATATTCATTATGTTGATGCTAAAAGGGTTAAACTTGATGATGATATATCTACATATATGTGGCACTGCCGTCTAGGTCATATTGACATTTAAAGCATGAAGAAACTCCATTCTAATGGACTTTTGGAATCACTTGATTTTGAATCATTTGATACATGTGAGCCATGCCTTATGGGCAAGATGACTAGAACGCCGTTTTCCGTTTCAATGGAACGGGCGACAGATTTATTGGAAATCATACATACTGATGTGTGTGGACCAATGAGTGTGTCTACGCGAGGTGGATATCATTATTTTGTTACTTTCACAGATGATTTGAGTAGATACGGGTATATCTATTTGATGAAACATAAGTCTGAAACTTTTGAAAAGTTCAAGGAATTTTAGAATGAAGTTGAAAATCATCGTAACAGAAAGATCAAATTTCTACGGTCCGACCGTGGAGGATAGAATCTTAGTTACGATATTAGCACACATATGAAAAATTGTGGAATAGTTTCACAACTCACGCCTGTCGGAACACCACAACGGAATGGTGTGTCGGAACATCATAATCGTACTTTATTGGATATGGTTCGATCTATGATGTCTCTGACTGACTTGCCACTATCATTTTGGGGTTATGCCTGGAAACCGCTACATTCACTTTAAATCGGGCACCATCTAAATCCATTGAAACGACACCGTATGAATTATGGTTTGGAGACAAACCTAAGCTGTCATTTCTTAAAGTTTGGGGATGCGATGTTTATGTGAAGAAACTTCAGCCAGATAAACTCGAACCCAAAGCGGAAAAATGCGACTTCATAGGATACCCTAAGGAAACGATTGGGTATACCTTCTATCACAGATCCGAGGGCAAGGTTTTTGTTGCCAAGAATGGATCCTTTCTTGAGAAGGAGTTTCTCGCGAAAGATGTGAGTAGTCGGAAGGTAGAACTCGAAGAGGTTATTGAACCTTCTCTTCATGAAATGGCAAGTAGCACAGCACCGGAAGTTGTTTCGGAGTTGACTTCACCTAATCAATAGAGAGCTAATGATATTGATCACGAAACTCCGAAAGAGGACACTACCGAACCTCGCAGGTCAAGCAGGACACGTGCAGCTCCTGAACTGTACGGCAATCCTGTTATAAATTTCATGATTGATGAAATAGATGACCCTGCGACGTATGAAGAAGCGATGATGAGCCCGAATTCCAACAAATGGCTAGAAGCCATGAAATCCGAGATGGAATCCATGTACGAAAACCAGGTTTGGACCTTGGTGGACTTACCTCACGATCGAAAGGCCGTTGAGAATAAATGGATTTTCAAAAGAAAAACTGATGTTGAAGGTAATGTGACCATCTATAAGGCTCGACTTGTCGCAAAGGGGTTTCGACAAATTCAAGGAGTTGACTATGATGAGACATTCTCTCATGTAGCGATGCTTAAGTCGGTTAGGATTATGTTAGCAATTTCTTCATATTTCGATTATGAAATATGGTAGATGGATGTCAAAACTGCGTTCCTCAATGGTAATATTGAAGAAGAGTTGTATATGATACAACCAAAGGGTTTTGTTGATCCTAAGGATGCTGATAAGGTATGCAAACTTCAGCGATCCATCTATGGACTGAAGTAAGCATCCCGGAGTTGGAATCTCCGCTTTTATGAGGTGATCAAAGAGTTTGGATTTGTCCAAACTTATGGAGAGGCTTGTATTTACAAGAAAGTGAGTGGGAGCAATGTGGCATTTCTAATATTATATGTGGATGACATATTATTGATTGGAAATGATATAGATCTTTTAAATAGTGTTAAAAGTTATCTAAACAGCAAATTTTCGATGAAAGACCTTGGTGAAGCTTCATATATATTAGGCATTAAAATCTGTAGAGATAGATCAAGACACCTAATTGGGCTATCACAGAGTACATACCTTGATAAGATATTAAAGAAGTTTAATATGGACGGAAGTAAGAAGGGGTTCTTACCTATGTTGCAAGGCAAGACATTGAGTAAGACTCAAAGTCCGGCTATGGCGGAAGAAAGAGAGATAATGGATAAGATCCCCTATGCCTCAGCCATAGGCTCTATAATGTATGCCATGCTATGTACAAGACCGGATGTGGCACATGCTATTAGTTTGACTAGTAAGTACCAATCTGATCCAGTTCGAACCTTTGGATAGCGGTCAAGAATATCCTTAAGTACTTGAGAAGAACTAAGGATATGTTTCTTGTATACGAAGGTGAAGAAGAGCTAGTCGCTAAGTGTTATGTCGATGCTAGCTTTGACACTGATCTGGATGACTCTAAATCTCAATCCGGATACGTATTTATCTTGAACGGAGCAGCAGTTAGTTGGAGGAGCTCCAAACAACCTGTGGTGGCTGGATCAGCAACGGAGGCGGAATATGTTCTTTGCTTGAGCGGCGCAGAAGCGATTTGGATGAAAGAGTTCATTACGGAACGGGTGTGGTTCCCGGCGTTGGACCCGATGGTGATCTATTGTGACAACAATGGAGCCATAATAGCCAACGCCAAGGAACCAAGGTCTCTAAGAATTCCAAGCATATTAGCGTCGGTTTCACTCCATCCGCGAGCATGTCAAGGATGGAGATATAAAGATTTGTAAAGTACACACGGACCTGAATGTAGCAGATCCGTTGACTAAAGTACTCCCTAGGGCAAAACATGATCAACACCAGAACTCCATGGGTGTTAGATTTATCACTATGTGAACCAGATTATTGTCTCTAGTGCAAGTGGGAGACTGAAGGAAATATGCCCTGAGAGGCAATAATAAAGTTGTTATTATGTATTCCTTGTATATGATAGATGTTTATTTTGCATGCTATAATTGTATTGATAGGAAACATCAATACATGTGTGTTTAATAAACAAAAAGGGTTCCTAGTCATGCCTCTCTTATAGACTAGCTTGTTGATTAACAGGATGATCAAGGTTTCGTGATCATGGACATTGGATGTTGTTAATAACGAGGTCACAGCATTTGTGAAATGATGTGATGAACATTAATCCAAAGTATAGCATTACGATCAAGTCATTATGTTTACATTTCTATAACATCATACGAAGTAATCTTAGTCCTTAGATCATGAGATCATGTTAATTGCTAACACCAGAAGAGTATCTTGATAACATCAAACATCGCACCGTAACAGGGTGACTATAAAGGTGGGTTCAGTGCTACGAAGGTGTTATGTTGAGGCTCATGGATCAAGAGTAGAATTTGTCAATCTCGATGATGGATAGATATACTCTTGGCCCTCTCGGTGATATCATATTGAGATAGCTTGCAAGAAAGTGGTGTGATCACTAGAATGTTATATCACGAGAACAAGAAAAGAGTGCATGTCGGTAACGAGATCAAACTAGGTATTTGGATACCGATGATCAAATCTCGGACATGTATTATATCATAAGACAAAGGGATTAAGTTACTAGCGTTAAAGGTTCTCACGATCACAGAAGTCATCGTTGAATGTGCAGGAGTCAGTATGGATCTCCAGGTACTGCTTTTGATTATTGATCTGAGAGGAGTCTCAATCATGTCTGCATTACTCGCGAACCGTAGGGTGACACAGTTAAGGGTTGACGGACACCATTTTGGAGCACATATGTTTCAGACGAAAGGATTGCAAAGCGCAGGAATTGTTTCGATAGAAACTGGAATTGTTTCGAGTGAAATTGCAGAAAGTGGTTCTGCATGTGATATTGAAATGTTGCAAGGGGTTTTATGTGAATGTTTGTTAATTAAAGCAATTAACAAAATTCTGAATAAAATAAATAAAAGAGTTTTATTAATTGAGAGTTGCATTAAATTTGGTGGAAATTTAATGCATGTGAGTGGAATTTTGGGTGGAGTCAAAATTGATGTGAGTGGAGCTTCCACCACATGAATGAGGAAGAGGTGGGGGCACCCTCCTTGGCCGCCGGCCATGGTAGGGTTGAGCCCCCCTCTCCTATAAAAGGCCCCCCTCTCCTCCCTCACAAAGCAAACCTCCTCGTGAAGGATCTCTCTCCCCCTCTAGATATTCCCCCATGGTCTTGGATTAGCGAGATACATGTTCCCGGTGGCCTTGCGTCTGGAAGGAGTTGCTGCTTTTGCTGATTCGCTGGAGCGAGGAGGTTGTCTGGTGGCTTGAACGTGTGTGTGAGGACGGATGCGCTGCTGATTTGCGGCGCTCGGACTTCCACACGATCTTGAGATCGGCAAGCGTATGACTACATCATCCACGAGTTCCAACTCGTTAACAAAAATCGGTTGTCTTCGAGGGTAAGATCTCCATTGATGTATATCCACTCGTTGCTCTGTATCTAGTAGATAGATCTTGGCGTATAGTTCTATTCGTAGGAAAATTTTGTTTTCTATGCTGCGAACCCAACACCCAACACCAGCCATTGTGAAAGTAGGGGAAGAAATGGATCTAGAGATCCTCCTAATCCCCTTCATTCTACCATTTGCGCTAGCCTGGAACGATAATGGTGAAGCTTGGTATTCTCGCTGCTTCATCACACCGTCTGGTCGATCTAGGGTTTTAGGGAATTAGAGGAGTTGGACCAAAACATACATGAACTCTCACCCATTGTAAATATCCAGGACTCCATCGTTTACATGTGTGATAGCCACATGGGACCAAACCACATGTTTGATTTTTTCGTGGTCCATGACCATAGACCTCGAAGAGCGCAGAAGGAGGGGCAAATGGGAGATGGGGAAGAAAATAACAGGAGACGACCACCCACACCGAGAGGGAAGTCACGTATCATCACCATCGAAGTAGGGAAGCACCAGCCAGTGCACTGCAATAGTCGTCAGATGGCTGCCAAACCAAGTCAGCCACCACGTGGGTCAAGTAGGGACATTGGCGCCGAGGGCTCCCACATGCACCTTGCTGTTGCCGACTCGTTGCCTCTTTCGCCAGGATCCGCGAGGGCACAACCAAGCAGGCACCGCCGCGCCCCCATAGGGTCGCCAATCCAGGTCTAGAGGCCCGACCCTCTAGAGCTAGGGTCGCTGGCACAAAACCCTAGGCTCGAAGAAGCTCCGCTCTGTTAGCCTCATCGAGGCCCTAGACTCGATGGGGGAAGTCGTTGAGGAGCAGGGTCTCACTGCCACCGGATCCACCCAGACTTTGTCCGGCGGGGAGCACCGGTGCCAACAGGGGGAGGGAAGGTAGATGGGAGGGGGCGTCGCCTACGGTGTCGCCTATGTTGGGGCGGCAGGGGAAGGGAAGGTGGATGGGAGGGGGGACGCGTAGCCTACCGAGTCGACTGTGTGGGGGAGGGTGCTCTGGGCTGCGAATCTTGGCCAGACACATTATTTGTTTCAATTTTCCTTTTTTTTTGTTTCTCAAGGTACAAAATAAGGTTGGATTTGAAACTTTGTAGCGTAACATATAAATGTGGTAAAAATGTCGAAAATTATTGTTCATATTTGGGAAAACTTATAAACATCTCAAATCGTATGGGGTGGCACGGGGAGTACTCCAAACTTTTGAGCACTTGAGATGTTCTCCATGAACGCATCCATCACAATATTTATTTCTCGGGCCACGCACGAAAGCAATGTGGGTTGGAGTTGTTGCCTGCGGTTAGGTGCAACGGGCATTTTCCGATTCCTGCTGTATTCAGCTATTCCGCGCTTCGCACTTCGAGCTTTGGCGGTCACAGAGCAATGGAGCAATCACCGCCCCCACCAACTTCCTCGACCGTTGAATGAATTTTCATAAAGTAAATTATGTGCGACCGCAACGTGGAAACACGTTACGCCTGGCAGCAAACCGGCAGCACAGCCCAGACGGGGTTTTGGCTAGTTGCGGTCTTGTGGATCGATCCATCATACAAAAGCGTAGTTGGTTGGGTTCCCCGGGTGCAGTGAAAGCAGGGAGTACTACCAAAACTCAACGGGCAACGGCTCCTTCTGCAGCCATCAGACCCCGGCCCCGGTCAAGTCTCGTTTCCCCATTTAAAAACCAGCTTTCCCTCCTCCCCATGTCTTCTCTCGCAGACCTCTCTCCACGCTTCGCCGTTGTGCACGCCACAGTGGAATCTACCAACCTAACAGCCAAATAAGCTAACCATTTCCCCCATGGGCGCCGAGGCAGCATGCCCAGCTCCGGCCATCGCCGCCGCCGGGAGAGCGGAGATCGACACGTCCGCGCCGTTCGAGTCAGTGCGCGAGGCCGTCGACCGCTTTGGCGGCAGCGCCGCCTGGACCTCCCACCTCATCAAGCGCATGTCCGCGACACCCAACCCCAAGGTGACATTACCATGCGCCTTCCGTTCCTGTTCTTCCGCCCCTGTTTGTCATGGGCACTTCGCACTTATGGCCCCACAAATTAATCTGTTTCCCCTGCTACCTCCTTCTGTAAATCACTCACCTGTAGATCACTTTGCCCTGTTTGCAAATTGTATCATTCTTAATTAGTTTTTGCCATTGCCATTTAACGTACCTTACGTAGTAAACTAGTCTTGAAGGTTCATCATTTGATTTTGCCATGTCACAGTCCGTGTGTGCATTGCTAGATCTGATTTTGTTTTATGGCCTTATTTTTCAAGTAGTACTTTATACTTGAGATATTATTGTATCGTGTGTGTTTCTTCTCAAATCTTTTTTTTTTTCCTTCCTTTTCCACTCATGTTGTGTATTTTTCAGCAGGAACATGAGCTATCTGAAGAAACTGAACAAGTTGTCAATGTAGAGGAGCAGACTGCACAACTAGAAAATGAGCTTTTCGTCAAAGAGAGGGAAACACTAGATGTGCTAAAGGAACTGGAGTCAACCAAGAAAATCATAGCAGACCTAAAACTGAAGATACAGAGAGAAGGAACTGAAACGTCTCACACAGCTGAGAAGTCTGAACAAGGATCTGAAGTTCTTCTGACAGAATCTAGTGAAGAGCAACCTGAAAACATTGTTATGGATGAAGGCCATATGTTACAGCCTTCAGCACTGATGGAATTCGAGCTGGTCAAAGAAAACCTGAGCCGAACTACAGGTGATCTGGCTGCAATCCGTGCCACAGTCGAGGTACTGCGGGATAGCATAGGGAAGGAGAGAACACAGCTTGAGATCGGCCGAGAGAAGCTTGCTTCAGATGCTGCCTTGATTTCTTCATTGGAGGATGAGCTGGATCAGACATCACAAAAGCTGGAGACTCTGAAAGATCTTCAGACCAGACGTCAACACCCCACAGACATCTTTATCGAGATAAAGAAGATGACATCTGAGGTAAAGCAGCTCAGGAGCATGGCAGATGCTTCAAAATCCGAAGCTGTGATGTTGGCTGCAGAAATCGAGCAGGCGAAGGCTAGCATTGCCACTGCTGAGGCCAGGTGTATTGCAGCCAAGAAAATGGAGGAAGCGGCGAGAGCGGCAGAAGCTGCTGCACTTGCGGACATCAAAGCTCTGTTGAACAGTGAGAGTTCTTCTGAAGGCAGAAGCAGTGTGTCTGATGCAGTGACTCTTTCAGTGGAAGAGTATGCCATGCTGCATTCCAAAGCTCAAGAGGCTGATCAGAACTCAAGGAAGAAAGTACAAGAGGTGATGCTGCAGGTAGATGTAGCTAACAGTTCAGAGTGTGACTCGGTTAGAAAACTGGAGGATGCTAAACTAGATGTTGAAGAATGCAAGAAGGCACTACAGGAGGCCCTGAAAAGGGTAGAAGCTGCAAACCATGGCAAGCTTGCTGTCGACGACATTGTTCGCAGGTGGAGATGTGAGAGCGGGCACAAAAGGCGCTCTATCGGTGGCTCTCCGAAGTTCAAAAACACAGGTCATCGCCGTAAACATTCACGCAGCATGGATGTGGTTTCTGATATTTCAAGTAGTTCCTCCTTCAAGCCAACATTGTCAATTGGGCAGATACTGAGTATGAAGTTAACGGGGCCTGACGGGTATGACAAAAGCGTCTGGGACGACAAAACGGGGGAGCTGCCAGCCGTCTCACTTGGTCAGATTATCAACAGAAAGAGTGGAGTTTTGTGTGCCGAGGATGATATGGCTGGTCCCAAAAGGATTTCTGGAAAGAGGAAGAAATTTGCATTGACAGGACTTTCAGTTCTCTTGGCAAAGCAGTCCAAGAGCAAGAAGAAGAGAGAATCCTTGTGAGGCGATATTAATTGGCAAGAGGAGATTTATGGCATTGTAGTGTTGTAGTAGTATACTACTATGTAGCTATTGAAAGAAGACAAGGTCGTCTTGAGCATAGATTAGATTACCCTAAGGAGATCGATAGCAATGTAGTGATGTACTATGCCGTTACAGTCCAACCTGAGGTTGTATGGTACCCAGCTATCCAGGCTTCTCCCCTCTTATGTTGGCTTGATGTAATCTGCAGCAAGTCATGCTGCTAGTTAAGACTCAAGAGTAAAACAATACTACTGTGCATCGCTACTTATCTGTTACAGAGTGACTTCCATGTGTTTTTAGGACGTGTTTTGAGTTTGTAACAATTCTGTATCTGGTTCAAATGTTATCACTACAAGATATTAATGTTCTCATAAACTAGAAATCATGTAGAAACTATGTTGTCCTTGGGTGTAATCTGGGGTAGTTGAGGCTGCTGTTATATGTTGATCCAAATTCTATAAATTAAAGACCAACTTTTGACGGAGCGGAACGAGGCCCGTCACCGGAGGCTTGGGCCGATGCGGATCGTTGATTGCCTAGGTTACCACCGGTATATATACCTCTTGTAAGCCGCCGGCTGGGATAAGTTGTATATGTGAAATCCCCGGCGTTGTGTAAACACTCTCCGTTATAGTGAAGTTTCGCTGGCTGGCGCCCGTGGTTTTTCCCATCTCTTTGTTGGAGAGGGTTTTCCACGTTAAATCTATGTCCTCCTTGCTGCGATTTATTTTTTCGTTCTTCGTTATTTACTTGTCGCAAAGCTAACAGCTGCTAGTTGTTAGAAACGGTTTAGAGTTAGATAACAGTACAACTTGTGTACGTGTACATACCACGTATTGTATCCTGCTAAGTCTATATAAACTGATCACCGTGGAGGCTAGACCCCACGCAAACCCTAAACACCTATTTTGACTTGGTACCAGACCCGCCGCTCTAACCCTAGCCGGCCGCTGCCCCGAAACCCTAGGAGCCGCCGCCGCTCTAGGAGTCGCCGCCGCCGCCGCTGCAGATCCTCTTAGCCGCACCACCGAGATGTCTTCCTCGTCGTCCTCGGCCCTCCAGCTCTCCACGGTCCTCGGACCGACCGTCGCTCCGCCGACCACCATCACCGCTGCGCCCATACCCGCGCCTCAAGTCCACCTCGACCGGAGCAACTTCATGCTCTGGCGCTCCCTCACCTTGCCGAACTTCGCCAGTGCAGGGCTCCACGGCCACCTTGACGGCACGTCATCACCGCCTGAGAAGACCATCACCCAGGCACGGTGATGCCACCATCCCCAACCCGAATGCCACGTGGTGGACGCGTGACCAAGCGTGCTCGGGCTTCTCGGCTCCATCGGTAGGACATCGCCAAGATGATCGGAAGACCACGATCCGGTATGGAAGGCCATCCACACCATGTTTGGCGCCCAGAATCGTGCCAATGTTCGGCACATCAAGCGACAGTTCCAGTCGGTAAGGAAGCTCGACGCGTCGGCCGGCGCGTACATGGACCAGGTGAAGGTCCTCGCAGATCAGATGGCCGTCGTTGGATCGCCTCTCTCTGACGAAGATATCATCGACCAGATGCTCACGGGGCTTGGCCCCGAGTTCAACCCCGTCGCTGCCTCCATGCTCCGCGACACTAACGAGGTCTCCCTCAACAAGTTCTACTCCCATGTCCTCAGCTACGAGGCCCTGCGTGCACAGCAGGCTCAGGCCCCCGACGAGTGGTTCTCCTTGGTGAACGCTGATTCACGGCCTGGATCCTTCAGCACCTCGGGCCAGGCGCGCCCCTACTACTCACCGACTAACCAAGGCGCCGCGCCTCCTCTATCCTCGGGCAGGCGGTGGCGGTGATCGCTGTCGAAAGTGTGACATAACAACGACTACAATAACAGCGGTGTAGCCGGTGGCACAGACGGGAGCATCCTTCTTGCCGGACTGCCGCCCACTAATGGGGCGCATGCGGCGCCTAGCCCACTGAACCGCAGTTCCCCCGAACACCGGGAACCTTCGAGCGCGTCGACGAGCAGCTCTACGCGACATCCCTCACAGGGGCGTGGAGGCGAGGAGCGGATCACACACCTCCCATCTTGAGCACTCATGTTAATATCAGCTATGGCCGGAAGGATCAAAGTGCAAGGCCCAATAGTGTTAATTTAGTGGGTGAGTTATTTTATCATTCGTTCATTGGTTTTTTCTTCTTTGGGCAAGTCAATATTCTTCATGTTCCTCATCTTCGACAACATCTTTTGTCTGTTTACCGCCTTGTTTGTGATAATAACGTATTTGTTGAGTTCCACCGTCATTTTTCTGTGACAAGGACAAGGTCACGAAGCGAATACTTCTTCAAGGTAGAAGCTACTGAGGTCTCTACCCAATTCCTTTTAGCCAAGCCACATCATCTCGCCATGCTCTCTCTACCGGCAAAGCCAGCCTGACGCAGTGGCACCAGCGTCTAGGTCATCCTACGAATAAAGTAGTTCAGTCCATTGTTAGCCAAAATAATCTTTCATGTTCTTCTGAGTCAGACAGTCATGTTTCAGTTTGTGATGCTTGTCAATGTGGCAAAAGTCGTCAGTTGTCATATACTACTTCAAATCATGTGTCTACTACGCCTCTTGAATTAATTCACTCCGATGTTTGGGGTCCTGCTATTGCCTCCTCTAGAACGATGATTACACACATTTCTGTTGGATTTATATTTTTAAACACAAGTCTGATGTTGAGCATGTGTTTTATGCCTTCCAGGCCTATGTTGAGCGCCTTTTGAGTTCAAAGATCAAGGCAGTTCAGTCCGATTGGGGTGGTGAATATCACAAACTCCATCGCTCTTTTTAGCGCACAGGCATTGTTCATCGCGTGTCCTGCCCTCATACGTCGCAACAAAACGGTGTTGCAGAACGTAAACATCGGCACCGTGTCGAAACAGGTCTGGCCCTCCTCTCGCATGCCTCCCTTCCGCTTCGGTATTGGGATGAGGCCTTCCTGACCGCATGCTACCTCATAAATCGCATGCCTACCCTTGTTCTGAAGGAAATATGCCCTGAGAGCCAATAATAAAGTTATTATTATGTATTTCTTATATATGATAGATGTTTATTTTACATGCTAGAATTGTATTGATCGGAAACATCAATACATGTGTGTTTAATAAACAAAAAGGGTTCCTAGTTATGCCTCTCTTATAGACTAGCTTGTTGATTAACAAGATGATCAAGGTTTCCTGATCATGGACATTGGATGTTGTTAATAACAAGGTCACACCATTGGTGGAATGATGTTATGAACATTCATCCGAAGTATAGCATTACGATCAAGTCATTATGTTTATATTGCTATAACATCATACGAAGTAATCTTTATCCTTAGACCATGAGATCATGTTAATTGCTAACACCGGAAGAGTATCTTGATAACATCAAATGTCACACTGTAACAGGGTGACTATAAAGATGGGTTCAGTACTATGAAGGTGTTATGTTGAGGCTCATGGATCAAGAGTGGAATTTGTCAATCCCGATGACAGATAGATATACTCTGGGCCCTCTCGGTGATATCACATTGAGATAGCTTGCAAGCAAGTGATGTGATCACTAGAATGTTATATCACGGGAACGAGAAAAGAGTACATGTCGATAACGAGATCAAACTAGGTATGGAGATACCGATGATCGAATCTCGGACATGTAATATATCGCGATACAAAGGGATTTAGTTACAAGCGTTAAAGGTTCTCACGATCACAGAAGTCATCGTTGAATGTGTAGGAGTCAGTACGGATCTCCAAGTCCTGCTGCTGATTATTGATCGGAGAAGGGTCTCGATCATGTCTGCATTATTCGCAAACCGTAGGGTGACACATTTAAGAGTTAGCGGACACCATTTTGGAGCACATATGTTTCAGACGAAAGAATTACAAAGCGCAGGAATTGTTTCAATAGAAACCGGAAATTGTTTCGGGTGAAATTGCAGAAAGTGGTTCTGCATGTGATATTGAAATATTGCAAGGGGCTATATGTGAATGTTTGTTAATTAAAGTAATTAACAAAATTCTAAATAAATTTAATAAAAGAGTTTTATTAAATGAGAGAGCATTAAACTTGGAGAATTTTAATGCATTTAAAGTGGAGACTTTAAAAGGGAATGTGAAGAGGCATTTTAATGTGGAGTTACCACGGATGAATGGGGAGGTGAGGGGTCACCCCCATGCGACCATGGAGAGGAGGGCACCTCCTCCTATAAAAACCACCCATTCCTCCTTCATCCTCACACCTCCTTGTGAAGGATCTCTCTCCCCTCTAGAATTATTCCCCATGGTCTCAGATTAGCGAGATACATGTTCCGGTGGCATTTAAATGCGGAAGGAGTTGCTGCTTCTGCTGGATCGTTGGAGCGAGGAGGTGGAGGTTGTCTGGTGGCTTGAACGTGTGTGCGAGTACGGATGCGCTGCTGAGTTGTGGCGCTCGGACTTCCTCACGATCTTGAGATCGGCAAGTGTACGACTACATCAACCACGAGTTCCTACTCGTTAACAAAACTCGTTGTCTTCGAGGGTAAGTTCTCGTGGGATGTATATCCACCCGTTGCTTTGTACCTAGTAGATAGATCTTGGCGTATAGTTCACACCGTAGGAATTTTTTTGTTTTCTATGCTGCGGACCCAATAGTGGTATCAGAGCCTGATCTATGCGTAGGTGCTTTGCACGGGTAGTACACATATGTTTATATGTGGGAGATGATGATCATGTTATTGCATCTTCTATGTACTTTGGATATTGGTGGCATAGTGGGATGAAGCGGCCCGGACCAACCTTACATGTCATCGTACATGAGACCGGTTCCACGACTGACATGCAACTTGTTTTGCATAAGTGGCTGGCGGGTGTCTGTCTCTCCTACTATAGTCAATATCTGATTTACAACGAGTTTCTAATAACTTAGTTATCCTCGTTGTGGTTCATGTTCGTAGGTTAGACAGGTTCTATCTCTGAAATCCCTAAGCCACGTAAAACTTGCAATTGATAAATTAGAGGCGTCTAGTTTAGATCGTTGCTAAGCTGGTGTTTTGATATGGTATTGTTGCAAGTAGATGTATAATAGATACTCTTACAACTCACTTAACGTGTAAGTTCCATATACCTTGGCCTTACACACAAAGGAATGATAGAGATCATACCACGATGCAAATGATAGAGATCAAATGCATGGACCATATCATCTCACTTTACACATTAGATGTTAGCATCTTATACTGCTAGTTTGGCGCTTTTGGTAGCATTATAAGATGATCCCTCATTTAGATATCAAGATAAAATGTGTTCTTCCTTGAGTATGCACCGTTCTATGGATCGTGTTTTGAGACATCACGTGATGATCGGGTGTACTCGACTCTACGCTTTCATACAACAGGTGTAAGACAGTTTTACACACGCGAGTACTAAGGTTCTTACTTGGCGAGCCTAGCATGTACAGACATGGCCTCGGAACACGGACCGAAAGGTTAAGCATGAGTCATATGGTTGATATGATGCCCATATAGATGCTCGCCTTTGAACCTACACCGACTCACGTGATGATCGGACTTGGTGTAGTGGGTTCATGTAATCACCAAAAAGGCACGAGGGATGTCGTTTTTGAGTGGGAGTTCATTAGTAATTTGGATTAGTTGAACTCAATCTATCATAAACTTAGTCTAAATAAACTTTACAAATTCTGTTGTAGATGGCACCACCTGCTTTTAATTTCAATGTGTTCATGGATAAAGAGAAACTTGCTGCGAATGGTAGCAACTTCACCAACTGGGCTATGAATTTGAGGATTCTCCTCACTGCTGCACAAAAGCAATATGTGCTAGATGCGCTGCTAGGCCCCCCACCAGCTCCTGATGCCCCTGACGAGGAAAAGAATGTCTACGTGACTCGTCAGGAGGACCACAACTTAGTTCATTGCGGCATACTGTATGGGCTAGAGCCAGAACTTCGAAAGCGTTTCGAAAATGGCAATGCCTTTGATACCATGGGAGAATTGAAAATGATTTTCGATACCCATGCTGCCGTAGAGAGTTATAATGCTACTGAAAAGTTCTTTAGCTGCATGATGGAGGAGAACAGCTCCATTAGTGAGCATGTACTCAAAATGTCTGGGTACGCCGATAAGCTTGTGTCCTTGGGAATAACGATTCCCATTGACTTGGGATTACATCGTGTTCTCCAATCTCTGCCACCTAGCTACAAGAGCTTCATGATGAGCTATAATATGTAGGGCATGAAGAAGACTCTTCCCGAGCTTCTATCAATGCTTAAGACTGCAGAAGTGGAGATTAGGAAAGAACATCAAGTGTTGATGATCAATAGGACCACCGGTTTCAAGAAGGACAAGAAAGGCAAGCACAAGGGAAAGAAGGGTGGCAAATCTGTTGCCTGAAAGAAACCCGAGCTGGCCCTAAGTCCGATACCAGTGCTACTATTGCAAGGGACTCGCCATTGGCGCTTAATGCCCCAAGTATTTGGCGGACAAGAAGTCCGGCAAGGCAAACAAAGGTATATGTGATATACATGTTATTGATGTGTACTTGACTAGTACTCACAGTAGCACCTAGGTATTTGATATGGGATCAGTTGCTAATATATGTAACTCGATTCAGGGGTTATGGAACAAGCGACAACTAGCAAGGGATGAGGTCACAATGCGGGTCGGCAATGGATCAAGAGTTGATGTGATCGCCGTCGGAATGCTGCCTCTCCATATGCCATCGGGATTAGTCATAAACCTAAATAATTGTTATTTGGTGCCTGCACTTAGCATGAACATTGTATCCGGATCGTGTTTGATGCAAAGTGGTTATTCGTTTAAATCTGAAAACAATGGTTGTTCGATTTATATGGATAATATCTTTTATGGTCATGCACCTGTGTTGAATGGTTTATTTCTGATGGATCTCGATAGTAATATTACGCACATTCATAATGTTAATGCTAAAAAGATTAAACTTGATGATGATATATCTGCATATATGTGGCACTGCCGTCTAGGTCATATTATCGTTAAACGCATGAAGAAACTCCATTCTGATGGACTTTTGGAATCACTTGATTTTGAATCATTTGATACATGTGAGCCATGCCTTATGGGCAAGATGACTAGAACGTCGTTTTCTGGTTCAATGGAACGGGCGACAGATCTATTAGAAATCATACATACTGACGTGTGTGGACCAATGAGTGTGTCGGCGCGAGGTGGATATCGTTATTTTGTTACTTTCATGGATGATTTGAGTAGATACGGGTATATTTATTTGATGAAACACAAGTCTGAAACTTTTGAAAAGTTCAAGAAATTTCAGAATGAAGTGGAAAATCATCGTAATAGAAAGATCAAATTTCTATGGTCTGACCGTGGAGGAGAGTATCTAAGTTATGAGTTTAGCACACACATGAAAGAGTGTGGAATAGTTTCACAACTCACGCCTGCCGGAACACCACAACGTAATGGTGTGTCGGAACGTCGTAATGGTACCTTATTGGATATGGTTCGATCTATGATGTCTCTGACTGACTTGCCACTGTCATTTTGGGGTTATGCACTGGAAACAGCTGCATTCACTTTAAATCGGGCACCATATAAATCCGTTGAAATGACACCGTCTGAATTATGGTTTGGAAACAAACCTAAGCTGTCATTTCTTATAGTTTGGGGATGCGATGTTTATGTGAAGAAACTTCAACCAGATAAACTCAAACCCAAAGCGGAAAATGCGTCTTCATAGGATACCCTAAGGAAACGATTGGGTATACCTTCTATCACAGATCCGAGGGCAAGGTTTTTGTTGCCAAGAATGGATCCTTTCTTGAGAAGGAGTTTCTCGCGAAAGGTGTGAGTAGTCGGAAGGTAGAACTCGAAGAGGTTATTGAACCTTCTCTTCATGAAATGGCGAGTAGCGCAGCACCGAAAGTTGTTTCGAAGTTGACTTCACCTAATGAAGAGAGAGCTAATGATATTGATCATGAAACTCCGAAAGAGGAAACTACCGAACCTCGCAGGTCAAGCAGGACACGTGCAGCTCCTGAACTGTCGCAATCTGTTGTGAATTTCATGGTTGATGAAATGGATGACCCTGCGACATATGAAGAAGCGATGATGAGCCCGGATTCCAACAAATGGCTAGAAGCCATGAAATCTGAGATGGAATCCATGTACGAGAACCAAGTTTGGACCTTGGTGGACTTACC